>JAMPIV010014432.1:382500-414725 GCA_024509875.1 Oreohelix idahoensis | reverse complement strand
CCACATATTTCGGTTGGTAGGAGAATTGTTTAATTTAGGTTAAGTAGATTTAGAATGTTATCAGTTATGGGTTAAAAAATTAGCATATGACGAATTTGTTGTAAGCGTTAAAAAAGAAAGTATGCTATTGAGGTAAAACATCCAAAGGGGGATAATGTAAGATTATGTCCCTTGCAGGTTTTAGTGAGTTGAGAAAAAAGTACGCACGTGAAAAGTTGAGATGTGTGAACACAGTTCAGGGAAAACGAATAATGTTAGAACGGGGATCGGGCAGTGTTACGGTATTTTATTGGCATGGTCTGCTAGAGGTTAGCAGCATAAGATTAAGAGGTGACCACGTTTAATATAATGTAAATAATTGTTAGTTTAGTGTACGCGATACACACGATTGATTATGACGTGTGTGCGTTGGTATGTCACGCACCGTGACTAGGTTACCACACCCCCTTCTTGTATGACCGTCGAACGGATAAGACGTGTCCTTGTATTCATGCAGTGTCGGGCATGGAGTGCCACACAGATTGTATTATAATTAATGATGGACATGGGTCAGTCCAATGTTATGATTTGGAAGAAGAATGCTACAGGTTAGTAAGTGACTAAACCTAAGTCGAGATAGATTTATAATTATTGACGAACGCATAATCTCACTGTCGGTCGCTGGGATCACCAGCCACGCGTGCATACAGTTATGTCGTTCTGTCTATTTGTTATTTGACAAGGACTGAATTGAAGATAAATCATAATTCAAGGAAGGAACAGAACTTTATATATATTTATGCTTCATGACAACCATTGTTTGAAATATTGTCTATAATCTTCTATGTAATAAATACATGTGGACTCATAAAGGACTTATCCCATTATTGAATATCAGAAGTTCAACCGTCAGTATAATGGATACAAAGCTTACACCACCACTTGCGAAATTAACCATCTATCGGCACGATGCTCTATAACGATCATGATTGACTAACTCTCCCCGCAATAACATAACACCCAACCTTGCAACGAGAAAACCGTTGGGCCCTTACGCCACAACAAGAAGAGGCGTACCGCCACAACTAGAAATAAAAACCGCCACAGGCAGTCGGGTTTGAGACGCGCTATGCGTAGGAAGGAAAAAGGGTTTTCTCCCAAGTGTTAAAGTTAGACTTGAGAAACGCGCTCAGCGTAATAGATGTGTGAGAAAACATACTCAGTCTTAGATGATTAGCAAGAATTATGCTGTGAGAAATAGAGTGTATAGAAAACGCTCAGTACATTATGTACCATAAATTTGGTGTACGGCAGTATTTTTATTGTGATAGTATTTTATTCTGAGGACATGATAGATGTGAAAGAAAAGAAAGTGTATTTCGTTTTAGAACAAACCCAGGTACGTTGAACACTTTTATATATCAGTAACATGTGTAGCTCAGCAGACCAGGTCTGAGCAGAGAAGAATAATAGATGAAAATCTTGGCAAAGTGACAGCCCTGGCGGTAAGGCCAGTTTTCTCTTAGTGAGATATACCAAGAGACATATGAAAAGAAACCTAAAATATACAGTCAGTACAGAAGAGAGACAAGAAGTTTCTATCTGAATAATATTAAATGACATTGTGATAGCTGAAATAAGCAAGTAGTAAGAAGACAAGAAATTTGCAGTTTTGAATATTGAATACTTGTGTTGCTGAAGAAGCTGTTGTTATGAAAGACTGCTAACCTTGTTAATAAAGTTCAACCTTTGACATCTTCACTACTATTACTCAGGTGAATTCGTTTGAATCAACAGAGAGTATGAAAAAAGTATTTTTGTCAGTCTGAGAGAAGGAAGTTTGTCACATTTACCTCACTACATACTATCTACTGAAAGGGCAGTGGTCCGAACCTTCTAATACGATCCACGGCCACAGGACGAATGTTCAACTTTATACATGTAGGTGCACGAATGTTCAACTCTATACATGTAGGTGCACGAATGTTCAACTCTATACATGTAGGTGTACGAATGTTCAACTCTATACATGTAGGTGTACGAATGTTCAACTTTATACATGTAGGTGTACGAATGTTCAACTCTATACATGTAGGTGCACGAATGTTCAACTTTATACATGTAGGTGTACGAATATTCAACTCTATACATGTAGGTGCGCAAATGTTCAACTTTATACATGTAGGTGTACGAATGTTCAACTTTATACATGTAGGTGTACGAATTTTCAACTTTATACATGTAGGTGCACGAATGTTCAACTTTATACATGTAGGTGCGCAAATGTTCAAAGGCATAACTGCCTATGTTTGACTTGTTAACTATAAATGTGTATGCATGAATGTTGAACTGTATACGTGCCTGTATGAATGTTTAACTGTATACATGTGTGTGCACGAATGTTCAACGGTATAAATGCCTATGTATGATTGTTTAACAGTATAATTGTCTATACATGAATGTTCAACTCTATACATGTCTGTGAATGCATGTTCAGTGCGTCATAACTTATTTGCTCCTGCTGGACACCCATTGAAATGGGCTCAATGATTTATTTTCATGGACGGGCCCCGACTAAAACAGCGGTAAGTTGGGCATAGAGCCAGTTACCTCACGCTAACGAAACTATAAGCCTAAAAATCTTAAGCAACAACATGGACAAGACAGTAAAAAATACCTATTTAAATAATATAACTCAGCCATTAAAGACACAAGACTTGTCCTCCTTTCAGAAATGTCTTGACGGTGATAAAGAAGACATGGAGAAACATTGAACTGGACATAAGGCTTGGCATGAATTTGTTGAAGGTCATTTGCCTCTAGGGAGTTTCTGATGAGCTAACTTAAGAATCAGGGTCACTGTCCCTTCAGCATGTCTGTGGTGAAGTGGGATGTTATAAATATTTATAGGGGACTTAGTGTACTGACTGAGATCAGCTGTGAAGGTATCTATATCTATTAAGAGTAGTGTATTATAGATAACCTTACTTGCTACCACATATCTCTATATCTCAGTCAGAATTATTCTGGAATAGTGTGATGCTACGTTATGTGTCTAGGGTATGTGTATGATGAAGTGTAAGTCACAACAACAGACAGATAAACAATTTAATGTAATCCACTACTCTTGACAACACTGTGACACTCACATACATATAACACTCTATGAGAATATCTTAAAGGAGGCACTGATAACTTTCAAATAACAATATGTATTCATTACTGGCATGAATGAATATGTGTCCTGATTCAACTACAAGGGAACCAGGAATCACAATCAATTTAAATTACAAGTTATGTACAGAATGTATTTAATATGAATATTGTAGTGACATATATTATTACAAATGTTCTATGTGTGTCATTTGTGTAGTGGTAAAATGAGGTAATACTGGTTTTGTTTTGTTCAAGCTCTGTTGGTATTTGTCATCATGACTTCAATAGTTTGTCTTTAGGGACCAGTATTGGAGATGTTCACAGTTCCTGATTTTAAGACAAGTAAATTCCCCTCTTAATGTTAATTTTAAAAAGTCAGTTCAAGATGAGGGGACATAATGTTGAGCTCAGCTGGCCAAGTAGCTTATCTGGCGTGATGGCAGCAGGAAAGGACTCCTCTGCTCGAATTCTCCTCTGGGCTCTGGAGACACCTCACTGATAGCTAAAAGGACCAAGGAGTATGCTGTCCGACACTGGATTCAGCAAAGCTCTGACTAGGTGCTGCTCAGTACCATCAAGACCACTGTCCCACAATTTCATGGAAATAAACACAGATACGTTGATTAGCAATGAATTCTGGCACAAACTGGCACAAATTTCCATCTGCCTATGTTCCAGGCTTTTATTTAACACAATTATGAGCTGGCTTCAACGCACTGATGCTTTATCAAGCTATTTTAAACAAGTGGTTTCGAACTAACGCTCCCAAGTGTGTATATCAGCGAGACTGGCCAATGAGCCACGTTTCGACAAGTGTTTGAAAAAATGTTACCTTTCCCCGTTTCCCCTAACAACCAAGATAGTATTTATAGCCCGACCAATCGTGGTTAGGCTTTCATTTGTTGCGCTCCAATCAATTTGGAGTTTACATGGTAGGCTATTTATGTAACGTAAGGTTTTTTTCAAACACGTTATAAAAAAATTTATGAGCAGAAATGATTTCATGCTGTCAGGCAGCCTCACTATTTTATTTTGGGTATAATTTATTAATTCCTGGACTATTGGCGTAACGTTTTACATATTATTTGTCAGCAAGCCCTAAGGAACCCAATTTTCCCACTTTAAAAGAGCTACGTGGCTGCGTTCAAAATATGTATTTTCTACCTCCTGTTTCGAAGATATGCTGTCTGGGTACTGTTATGTTTTCAACCGTAAACCCATCTAATGTTATCTTTTCTAATAAGAGTTTTTTTATGATTTATAAACCTAACTCTGGGAAAGGGTAGTGTATTTTATCACTGTCCGTCTGAAAAAAAAAAAGTTAGTGCTTGTAGACTTACACGCGTGATAGTAGTAATTGTGTATCGCGCGACGCGTGTTTAATGTTCGGCTTTCTGCCTCTCCCTTCTCGCTATCCTTTTGTCCATCTGTTCGTTCGTTTTGGTAACGTAATGTAGAAAAAGACATGAATGGAATTTAAAATTTAGGTCATTACGCAGTCTGCCTCTTAATGTTTTTCCAAGAAATACAGCACACGTTTCATTGAAGAAAGCGGGTATAATACAGTAAGCTTTTACTATCAACGTGAAAGCGTTACAATTTGCAGACGAAGCAGAAAACAAGGGGGATTTCGAGTACATTCTTTGTGACAGCACTGTTATTTTACCATTGCTCTTCTCTTTATTAATTTTATTTGTTAGGCTTCATATTTACCTAATAATTTATATATGTGGATTAGAATATTTCATGACACCTCCCCTCTTAAAACAGACATTATATGTCAGTCCTTTATTCTATATACACATAGAGAAATTTATTATTATTTCTGGGGTTTACGGTGATTCTCATCACACGGATGGCGGCTTAAAAAATCCGCTCCCAGATTGGTTTTTTTCCAGATATATACTCAATGCTAAAATTATATGGAGCCAGAAGCAAAGACCATCGGAGTAACCTAGAGTTCTCATGCTTAGCCTGTGCTAAAAACGATAAAGGTTTGTGTCAGTTTGCAACTTAAATGCCTTCCCATATAGATAAATATTGAATTTCTTTATTGCCCATATTACTGCAAGACATTCTTTTTCGCTAGTTGAGTAGTTGATTTCAGCTTTATTCAACTTTCTGCTAGCATATGCCACTGGGCTTAATTCCCCATCCAATGCATCTGATTTCTGTAGTAAAGTTGCACCTAACCCAATATTACTTGCATCCGTCCTTACTATGAATTCTTGACTTAAGTCAGGTAATTTCAAAATGGGTTTACTTGTGAGCTTTTCCTTCAATTCTTGGTAAGTCATTTCACATTGTGGTGTCCATGTAATGCGATCTGGATGTCCTTTACGTGTCAATTCAGTTAACGGTGCACATATGGAATTAAAGTTTTTGATATACTTCTGGTAGAAACCACATAATGAGACAAAGGATCTCACGTCCTTCTTGGTTTGTGGTCTCGGGGCTTTCTGTAGTTTCTCTAAGTTCTTTGGGTCAGGGGTCATGTTTCCCTGATAAACTGTGTGTCCCAAAAATTCCAATTCTTTACATCCAACGCAACATTTGGTTGGTCGGGCTGTTAAATTTGCCTCCCTAAGTCGATCAAACAGCATGTTCAGAGAGTCAATGTGTTCCTCAAATGTTTCTGTTGCTATAAGGATATCATCCATAAAATTTGTTATACAGGGATTATTCAGAGGATCCAATAATTTTCTCATCATTCTAGAGAAGACACTAGGCGCATTCTTCAATCCAAATGGCAATCTATTAAACTCATAGTGTCCTTCTGAGGTACTAAAAGCTAGGTATGGTCTAACCTCAGGCTTTACTGGAATCTGATAGTATCCTTTACTCAGATCCACTTTTGAGAAATATTTAGCTTTATTTAGTCTGGCAAACAGCTGATTTGTATCCGGCAATGGATCCACCTGTCCTTCTGTAATAGCATTCAGTCTCCTGTAATCTATACAGAGTCTATGTTCTCCAGAGGGCTTCCTTAAGAGTACAACACCGGAACTATACGAAGACTCACTGTGCGAAATAATTCCTTCCTTCAATAGATAGTCTATCTCTTCCTTCAAAGCTTTTTCCTTAGCAAACGGAATCGAATATGGTTTCATACAGACAGGTGTGGAGTCTATGAGTTTCATATCATATTCCAATAGGTTTGTATGCCCTGGTCGGTCTGTTAACACCTCTGCATGATTATTTAGAACCTGTTGCACTCTCTCTTTCTGAGTTTTCGTTAAATGTGTACTGATTTTCACCTGTGCTGCTGTCTCACAGGGGTGTAATGGATATTCAAATGATGAAAGTGGTTCCTTTTTCATCTCCATGGCGATGGACAAGGTCAACAAGTGTGTCTCTTCCTGATGTTCTCTTTCCAAATATTTCTTCAGGAGATTCACATGATAGATTTTTTCTTTCCCCTTCTTATCTATCTTATAATTTGTTCTAGACACCTTCTCTAGAACTGTATATGGACCCTGCCATCCAATTTGTAACTTATTCTGACTCCCGGGCAAAAGAAGCAGTACTTTCTCTCCCACAGCCAAATTTCTGTCTTTCGCCTTCCTGTTATAATAGGCAGCATGTTTCTTCCTGGCTTGTTTCAAATTTTCATTGGCAAGTTTCCAGCCAGTTTTCAACCGAGTGGTCAGCTCATTCACATATTGGTATGAAGATGTAATGTTTTCCTCTGCCTTTTCATCAGTCCACGTTCTTAACAAAGCTTCAAGTGGACCTTTTATTGGCCTTCCAAACAATAATGTTGCCGGGGCCATACCGGTTGAACTATGGGGTACCTCCCGATAAGCAAAGAGGGCGGCGTGCAGGTACTGGTCCCATGTATCTGGTTTTTCGTGTGCCAACTTTCTCAGGATCGACATCAATGTGCCGTTAAATCTTTCCACTTGGCCGTTCCCTTGGGGATGATACACACTACAATGGAAGTGTTTGGCCTGGAAGATCCTGAAAACTTCTTCAGTTAGTTTCCCCTTGAACTGAGAGCCATTATCAGTCAAGATTTGATTGGGAAAGCCTAACCTTGTGAAAATTGTGAGCAATGCCTCTGCCACATGTTTTGAATCAATCGATGACAGGGCTACTGCCTCTCCCCACATAGAACAAGTGTCCACCAGAGTCAGAATGTAGCTGTTCCTTCTCTTGGTTCGGGTGAGAGGTCCCACAAGATCCACGGCAACTCTCTCAAAGGGTGTTCCCACTATGGGCATTTCCCCCAGAGTTGCTGGTGCAGTCCAATGTTTAGGTGCTACTCGTTGGCACTCTGGACAGGATTTTACATATCGTTTGATATCTTCAGTTATTCCTGGCCAGAAATAGTGACAAGCTATTCGCTGTCCTGTTGCGCTGATTCCCATATGACCACTGAAGGGAATCGCATGCCCTAGTTCCAACACTTTAGTCCTATATGAAGTGGGAAGGACCAGCTGTCCGTGACCATTGGATTCAGATCCAGCCTTCCTATATATCAATTTGTTCTTCATATAAAACTCTCCCTTGCCTGGAGGTGTATGAGATTTGGGCAACTTCTTGAAACATGGCTTGAGTGTTTTGTCCTCAGCCTGTGCCTTCCTCATCTCATCTGGGTGAGTATTTATTGGATTATCCTCCTCCTTCTTTGTCTGTGATCTGGTCTGCACTGTTGCCAATATCACAGGTCTCTTGGGATTCCCCAAGAAGACATATCTACACCCCAATATTAGAGGGTAGATTGGCTCATTTATCACTGCTGCTTTTATGATTCCTTCCACATATCGCGTTTTCACTTTTATTCGGGCGACGGGAAGTGTCATGGTAGCTACATCCTTGGTTGCAGTTTGAATCTCCACTGTTTCTGTGGTGTATTGATCGGCCTGCACCAGGTGAGAACTCACAACGGAATCGTAATCTAAACCGGTATCATATAAACATCTTATAGTGACACCATTACAAATGACATCTTCACACACTGGGGGGTGGTATGGTTCCTGTAATTCTTCAGGTTTGCCCTTCTTTTCCTTTTTCCCCGATGTCATAGCAGCAAAATGAGGAGGTTTCCTTCTACAATGGTCAGTGTCATGATTGTTCATCTTACAATTTTTACACCACCTTTTTCCTTGGTTGAAAGATTTTCTTTCATCATATTTCCTTTCATCGAATTGTGGGAATTTATTTTTATTGTCATACCGTGGCCTATCAAATTGGTGCTTACCTTTATTTTGATCCCTAGGATCAAATTTATTAAAGTTCTGTGGTGCCCTAAAGTTATCCACCTGTTTCTTTTTATTACCTGTTACCTCTGCTTGAGCTGCTTGATACCTTTCAGCAACATTTAGCAACTCACCCAGCCTCTCTGCACCTTGTTCCATGAGAAACTTTCTCAGGTCTGGAGCCATGGACTCTCTTAATTGCTCTATAAGGACCATTTCCTTAAGATCTTGGGTTTTCCCCAGAGAAGTCCATTTCTCCAAGTATGTCTCTATTCGTGCAGAGAACTGGTGATAGGTTTCACCTGACAGTAGTTTAGCATTCCTAAATTTTTTCCTGTAAAAACTCTGCATTCTTTTCATACCTTAACAAAAGAGCCTGCTTTAGCATGTCATAATTTTCCTGATCACCTCTGCTCATTTTTGCAAAAACTTCATAAGCTGCCCCACGAAGTCCCTGAGATAACTTTAAGCTCCACCTTTCTCTCTCTAACCCATACGTGGTAGCTAATAGTTCATACCTATTTATATAGCTCTCAATATCATCGTCTTTCTCAACAAAATGATCTAAATGAAAATTCATAGCTGAGGTTGAGGCTCCCTGAGTAACCGTAGCATCAGAGGCAAAGGGACTGGCACCATTTTCAGGAGCATGGCCTTGAAACTCAAACTCCCTTAGTCGTAACTCATGTTCCCTTTGTAATCTTTTATCTTCTGCTTCCCTTTCTGCAGCTAATTTTCTTTCTTCTCTTTCTGCAGCTAATTTCTTCTCTTCTCTTTCTGCAGCTAATTTCTTCTCTTCCCTTTCTGCAGCTAATCTTTTGTCTTCTCTTTCTGCCTCCAATTTCTTAGCCTCAGCCTCAATCTGCAACCTCTTAGTCTCAGCCTCAGCTTGCAACCTCTTAGTCTCAGCCTCAGCTTCAAATTGTAACTTCTTAATTTCCCTTTCAGCCTCTAACCTTCTTTCGGCTTCTTTTTCTAATCTTCTTTCTTCGCGTTCAATAAATTTGTCACATTCCGTTGTGACATAGGCAACCATAACTTGCCCATCTAATCCTAACTCTTTTGCAGTCTGAACCGCAGCAGATCGAAATTTGGCCAGGTCCGCCATTGTCTATCAGGTAAATTTTTATAATGTCTACCCAACAATTCAATTTCTAACTATATATCTAATGGACAACACAGGCACCGTGAGCTCAACCTTATTTAATTCCACCCAAGGATACCTTTTAATTCTTATATTCCCTGAAGTGAATTACCCCCAATATTTTTAATAGTTAAAGATTCAAAATCCCAAGAGCGAGACCCCAATATATGTGGTGAAGTGGGATGTTATAAATACTTATAGGGAACTTAGTGTACTGACTGAGATCAGCTGTGAAGGTATCTATATCTATTAAGAGTAGTGTATTATAGATAACCTTACTTGCTACCACATATCTATATATCTCAGTCAGAATTATTCTGGAATAGTGTGATGCTACGTTATGTGTCTAGGGTATGTGTATGATGAAGTGTAAGTCACAACAACAGACAGATAAACAATTTAATTTAATCCACTACTCTTGACAACACTGTGACACTCACATACATATAACACTCTACAAAGATATCTTAAAAGAGTCACTGATAAACTTTCAAATAACAATATGTATTCATTACTGGCATGAATGAATATGTGTCCTGATTCAACTACAAGGGAACCAGGAATCACAATCAATTTAAATTACAAGTTATGTACAGAATGTATTAATATGAATATTGTAGTGACATATATTATTACAAATGTTCTATGTGTGTCAGTTGTGTAGTAGTAAAATGAGGTAATACTGGTTTTGTTTTGTTCAAGCTCTGTTGGTATTTGTCATCATGACTTCAATAGTTTGTCTTTAGGGACCAGTATTGGAGATGTTCACAGTTCCTGATTTTAAGACAAGTAAATTCCCCTCTTAATGTTAATTTTAAAAAGTCAGTTCAAGATGAGGGGACATAATGTTGAGCTCAGCTGGCCAAGTTAGCTTATCTGGCGTGATGGCGGCAGGAAAGGACTCCTCTGCTCGAATTCTCCTCTGGGCTCTGGAGACACCTCACTGATAGCTAAAAGGACCAAGGAGTATGCTGTCCGACACTGGATTCAGCAAAGCTCTGACTAGGTGCTGCTCAGTACCATCAAGACCACTGTCCCACAATTCATACGAATAAACACAGATACGTTGATTAGCAATGAATTCTGGCACAAATTTCCATCTGCCTATGTTCCAGGCTTTTATTTAACACAATTATGAGCTGGCTTCAACGCACTGATGCTTTATCAAGCTATTTTAAACAAGTGGTTTCGAACTAACGCTCCCAAGTGTGTATATCAGCGAGACTGGCCAATGAGCCACGTTTCGACAAGTGTTTGAAAAAATGTTACCTTTTCCCGTTTCCCCTAACAACCAAGATAGTATTTATAGCCCGACCAATCGTGGTTAGGCTTTCATTTGTTGCGCTCCAATCAATTTGGAGTTTACATGGTAGGCTATTTATGTAACGTAAGGTTTTTTTCAAACACGTTAAAAAAAATTTTATGAGCAGAAATGATTTCATGCTGTCAGGCAGCCTCACTATTTTATTTTGGGTATAATTTATTAATTCCTGGACTATTGGCGTAACGTTTTACATATTATTTGTCAGCAAGCCCTAAGGAACCCAATTTTCCCACTTTAAAAGGCTACGTGGCTGCGTTCAAAATATGTATTTTCTACCTCCTGTTTCGAAGATGTGCTGTCTGGGTACTGTTATGTTTTCAACCGTAAACCCATCTATTGTTATCTTTTCTAATAAGAGTTTTTTATGATTTTAAAACCTAACTCTGGGAAGGGTAGTGTATTTTATCACTGTCCGTCTGAAAAAAAATTAGTGCATGTAGACTTACACACGCGTGATAGTAGTAATTGTGTATCGCGCGACGCGTGTTTAATGTTCGGCTTTCTGCCTCTCCCTTCTCGCTATCCTTTTGTCCATCTGTTCGTTCGTTTTGGTAACGTAATGTAGAAAA
This sequence comes from Oreohelix idahoensis, assembly GCA_024509875.1. Lineage (NCBI taxonomy): Eukaryota > Metazoa > Mollusca > Gastropoda > Stylommatophora > Oreohelicidae > Oreohelix > Oreohelix idahoensis. The sequence continues at coordinate 403,352 of JAMPIV010014432.1, read as the reverse complement.
AGACATGAATGGAATTTAAAATTTAGGTCATTACGCAGTCTGCCTCTTAATGTTTTTCCAAGAAATACAGCACACGTTTCATTGAAGAAAGCGGGTATAATACAGTAAGCTTTTACTATCAACGTGAAAGCGTTACAATTTGCAGACGAAGCAGAAAACAAGGGGGATTTCGAGTACATTCTTTGTGACAGCACTGTTATTTTCCCATTGCTCTTCTCTTTATTAATTTTATTTGTTAGGCTTTATATTTACCTAATAATTTATATATGTGGATTAGAATATTTCATGACAATGTCATAAGAAGCGACTGAAGAGGGGTTGTGTATAAAGCTGGCAACCTTATCACGTAAAACAAGATGTTACAGAAACCACTGCTTCAGCAGCGTTTATATTGATGCAGGCTTCTTGTAAGAGGGATAATTACAATGGTGGTTCTGTGGTGAAGTGGGATGTTATAAATATTTATAAGGGACTTAGTGTACTGACTGAGATCAGCTGTGAAGGTATATATATATCTAATAAGAGTAGTATATTATATATATAACCTTACTTGCTACCACATATCTATATATCTCAGTCAGAATTATTCTGGAATAGTGTGATGCTACGTTATGTGTCTAGGGTATGAGTATGGTGAAGTGTAAGTCACAACAACAGACAGATAAACAATTTAATTTAATCCACTACTCTTGACAACACGGTGACACTCACATACATATAACACTCTACAAAGATATCTTAAAAGAGTCACTAATAAACTTTCAAATAACAATATGTATTCATTACTGGCATGAATGAATATGTGTCCTGATTCAACTACAAGGGAACCAGGAATCACAATCAATTTAAATTACAAGTTATGTACAGAATGTATTTAATATGAATATTGTAGTGACATATATTAGTACAAATGTTCTATGTGTGTCAGTTGTGTAGTAGTAAAATGAGGTAATACTGGTTTTGTTTTGTTCAAGCTCTGTTGGTATTGGTCATCATGACTTCAATAGTTTGTCTTTAGGGACTATTATTGGAGATGTTCACAGTTCCTGATTTTAAGACAAGTAAATTCCCCTCTTAATGTTGATTTTATAAAGTTATTTCAAGATGAGGGGACATAATGTTGAGCTCAGCTGGCCAACTCTGCTTATCTTGAGTGATGGCGGCAGGAGAGGACTCCTCTGTTCGAATTCTCCTCTGGGCTCAGGAGACACCTCACTGATAGCTAAAAAGACCAAGGAGTATGCTGTCCGACTCTGGATTCAGCAAATCTCTGCCCAGGTACTGCTCAGTACATCAAGACCACTGTCCCACAATTCATACGAATAACACAGATACGTTGATTAGCAATGAATTTTGGCACAAAATACTGGCACAAATTCCTATCTGCTTATCTTCCAGGCTTTTATTGAGCAAAATGTTAGCTGGCTTCAACGCACTGATGCTTTATCAGGATCATTTAAACAAGTGGTTTCGAACTAACGCTCCCAAGTGTGTATATCAGCGAGTCTGACCAATGAGCCACGTTTCGACAAGTGTTTGAAAAAATGTTATCTTTTCCCGTCTCCCCTAACAACCAAGATAGTATTTATAGCCCGACCAATCGTGGTTAGGCTTTCATTTGTTGCGCTCCAATCAATTTGAAGTTTACATGGTAGGCTATTTCTGTAACGTAAATTTTTTTCAAACACGTTAAAAAAAAAAATCTTATGAGCAGAAATGATTTTATGCTGTCAGGCACCCCCAATATTTTATTTTGGGTATAATTTATTAATTCCTGGACTATTGGCGTAACGTTTTACATATTATTTGTCAGCAAGCCCTAAGGAACCCAAAAATACTAATTTAAAGGAGCTACGTGGCTGCGTTCAAAATATGCAATTTCTTCTACCTCCTGTTCCGAAGATGTGCTGTCTGGGTACTGTTATGTGTTCAAACGTAAACCCATCTAATGTTGTCTTTTCTAATAAGAGTTTGTTATGATTTATAAACCTAACTCTGGGAAAGGGTAGTGTATTTTATCACTGTCCGTCTGAAAAAGTTAGTGCTTGTAGACTTACACGCGTGATGGCAGCATTTGCGTATCGCGCGAAGCGTGTTTAGTGTTCGGCTTTTTGCCTCTCCCTTCTCTTTTTATCCTTTTGTCCATCTGTTCGTTCGTTTTGGTAACGTAATGTAGAAAAAGACATGAATGGAATTTAAAATTTAGGTCATTACGCAGTCTGCCTCTTAATGTTTTTCTTAGAAATACAGCACACGTTTCATTGAAGAAAGCGGGTATAATACAGTAGGCTTTTACTATCAACGTGAAAGCGTTACAATTTGCAGACGAAGCAGAAAACAAGGGGGATTTCGAGTACATTCTTTGTGACAGCACTGTTATTTTACCATTGCTCTTCTCTTTATTAATTTTATTTGTTAGGCTTCATATTTACCTAATAATTTATATATGTGGATTAGAATATTTCATGACACCTCCCCTCTTAAAACAGACATTATATGTCAGTCCTTTATTCTACATACACATATAGAAATTTATTATTATTTCTGGGGTTTACGGTGATTCTCATCACACGGATGGCGGCTTAAAAAATCCGCTCCCAGATTGGTTTTTCCTCTTAGCCTGTGCTAAAAACGATAAAGGTTTGTGGTCAGTTTGCAACTTAAATGCCTTCCCATATAGATAAATATTGAATTTCTTTATTGCCCATATTACTGCAAGACATTCTTTTTCGCTAGTTGAGTAGTTGATTTCAGCTTTATTCAACTTTCTGCTAGCATATGCCACTGGGCTTAATTCCCCATCCAATGCATCTGATTTCTGTAGTAGAGTTGCACCTAACCCAATATTACTTGCATCCGTCCTTACTATGAATTCTTGACTTAAGTCAGGTAATTTCAAAATGGGTTTACTTGTGAGCTTTTCCTTCAATTCTTGGTAAGTCATTTCACATTGTGGTGTCCATGTAATGCGATCTGGAAGTCCTTTACGTGTCAATTCCGTTAAAGGTGCACATATGGAATTAAAGTTTTTGATATACTTCTGGTAGAAACCACATAATGAGACAAAGGATCTCACGTCCTTCTTGGTTTGTGGTCTCGGGGCTTTCTGTAGTTTCTCTAAGTTCTTTGGGTCAGGGGTCATTATGTTCTCCAGAGGGCTTCCTTAAGAGTACAACACCGGAACTATACGAAGACTCACTGTGCGAAATAATTCCTTCCTTCAATAGGTAGTCTATCTCTTCCTTCAAAGCTTTCTCCTTAGCAAACGGAATCGAATATGGTTTCATACAGACAGGTGTGGAGTCTATGAGTTTCATATCATATTCCAATAGGTTTGTATGCCCTGGTCGGTCTGTTAACACCTCTGCATGATTATTTAGAACCTGTTGCACTCTCTCTTTCTGAGTTTTCGTTAAATGTGTACTGATTTTCACCTGTGCTGCTGTCTCACAGGGGTGTAATGGATATTCAAATGATGAAAGTGGTTCCTTTTTCATCTCCATGGCGATGGACAAGGTCAACAAGTGTGTCTCTTCCTGATGTTCTCTTTCCAAATATTTCTTCAGGAGATTCACATGATAGATTTTTCTTTCCCCTTCTTATCTATCTTATAATTTGTTCTAGACACCTTCTCTAGAACTGTATATGGACCCTGCCATCCAATTTGTAACTTATTCTGACTCCCGGGCAAAAGAAGCAGTACTTTCTCTCCCACAGCCAAATTTCTGTCTTTCGCCTTCCTGTTATAATAGGCAGCATGTTTCTTCCTGGCTTGTTTCAAATTTTCATTGGCAAGTTTCCAGCCAGTTTTCAACCGAGTGGTCAGCTCATTCACATATTGGTATGAAGATGTAATCTTTTCCTCTGCCTTTTCATCAGTCCACGTTCTTAACAAAGCTACATATGGACCTTTAATTGTGTGGACCTATTTGTCCATGCACCGGTATGGTCTCTTCCACTTGAAGCTTTATAGTGATGATTTTTCCTCCCAGAATTATCATTCACAAAACGACCGCTACCAATTTTTCTTTTGGGGCTTTCTCCCCACTTAAAATTCTTGATGAGAGATTTCCTCTCTACATCTTCTTCCTCCAGTTTGTCTAAGTCCGATTGAGTGATTTTCGGCTTATCCTGGGGTAAGACATCTTTTTGCACTCTCCGCATAGTGGCCATTGTAAAACAGTTAAGTGAAGCTTGTCCGTGAAAAGGGGCTTCCCATTCCATTTGGTCCACTTTATCAAATTTATATCTCTTTTTATTATCAGGCCTAATTTTGCCCCGTGGCGTGTCCAGGTCCTGATCCATGTTCCCACTTGTGGGTGTTCCCTCATGTGCTATGCTACACCTTTCTACAAAATTCTCAATGTCCCATCTTGCTTTGGGCCAATAATAATTGTGAGCCACCTTTTTGAATGATGGTACCTATCTTCTCATGGTCCCCATCTGGTTTCACATGTAGGCTCTCCTTATTAATTCTGTCCTGTAATCTTTTTGGAAGAACCCCAGCTAGTCCGTGACCATTGGATCTAGCTCCAGTCTTCCTATATACATCAACTTGTTTTTCATGTAAAAATCTCCCTTGCCTGGAGTTGTATGACAAGTTGACAATTTTCTGAAACAAGGCTTGAGTGTTTTATCCCCAGCCTGTGCCTTCCTCATCTCTTCTGGAGTGGTATCCAACATAATATCCTCCTCCTGTCTTGAGGTCGACCTGACCTGAAGGGTTGCCATATACACAGGTTTCCTTCTGCAACGGTCAGTGTCATGATTGTCCCTCTGACAATTCTTACACCACCTTTTTCCTTGGTTGAAAGATTTTCTTTCATCATATTTCCTTTCATCGAATTGTGGGAATTTATTTTTATTTTCATACCGTGGCCTATCAAATTGGTGCTTACCTTTATTTTGATCCCTAGGATCAAATTTATTAAAGTTCTGTGGTGCCCTAAAGTTATCCACCTGTTTCTTTTTATTACCTGTTACCTCTGCTTGAGCTGCTTGATACCTTTCAGCAACATTTAGCAACTCACCCAGCCTCTCTGCACCTTGTTCCATGAGAAACTTTCTCAGGTCTGGAGCCATGGACTCTCTTGGTTGCTCTATAAGGACCATTTCCTTAAGATCTTGGGTTTTCCCCAGAGAAGTCCATTTCTCCAAGTATGTCTCTATTCGTGCAGAGAACTGGTGATAGGTTTCACCTGACAGTAGTGTAGCATTCCTAAATTTTTTCCTATAAAATTCTGCATTCTTTTCATATCTTAACAAAAGAGCCTGCTTTAGCATGTCATAATTTTCCTGATCACCTCTGCTCATTTTTGCAAAAACTTCATAAGCTGCCCCACGAAGTCCCTGAGATAACTTTAAGCTCCACCTTTCTCTCTCTAACCCAAACGTGGTAGCTAATAGTTCATACCTATTTATATAGCTCTCAATATCATCGTCTTTCTCAACAAAATGATCTAAATGAAAATTCATAGCTGAGGTTGAGGCTCCTTGAGTAACCGTAGCATCAGAGGCAAAGGGACTGGCACCATTTTCAGGAGCATGGCCTTGAAACTCAAACTCCCTTAGTCGTAACTCATGTTCCCTTTGTAAACTCTTCTCCTCCTTTTCTGCTTCCCTTTCTGCAGCAAATCGCTTCTCGTCTCTCTCTGCAGCTAATTTCTTCTTCTTTCTTCTGTTTCTTCTCCAATTTCTGCAGCCTTTCTCTTATGCTTCCAATCTGCTTAAGCCTCTTTTGTCAGCCTCAATTTCTGCAAACCTCTTAGTCACAGTCTCAGCCTCAAATTGTAGATACTTAATTTCCCTTTCAGCCTCTAACTTTCTTTCGGCTTCAAACCTTCTTTCTTCGCGTTCAATAAATTTGTCGCATTCCGTAGTAACATAGGCAACCATAACTTGCCCATCTAATCCTAACTCTTTTGCAGTCTGAACCGCAGCAGATCGAAATTTGGCCAGGTCCGCCATTGTCTATCAGGTTAACTTAATACAATGTCTAACCAACAATTCAATCTCTAATGGACAACACAGGCACCGTGAGCTCAACCTTATTTAATTCCACCCAAGGATACCTTTTAATTCTTATATTCCCTGAAGTGAATTACCCCCAATATTTTTAATAGGGAAAGATTCAAAATCCCAAGAGCGAGACCCCAATATATGTGGTGAAGTGGGATGTTATAAATATTTATAAGGGACTTAGTGTACTGACTGAGATCAGCTGTGAAGGTATATATATATCTAATAAGAGTAGTATATTATATATATAACCTTACTTGCTACCACATATCTATATATCTCAGTCAGAATTATTCTGGAATAGTGTGATGCTACGTTATGTGTCTAGGGTATGAGTATGGTGAAGTGTAAGTCACAACAACAGACAGATAAACAATTTAATTTAATCCACTACTCTTGACAACACGGTGACACTCACATACATATAACACTCTACAAAGATATCTTAAAAGAGTCACTAATAAACTTTCAAATAACAATATGTATTCATTACTGGCATGAATGAATATGTGTCCTGATTCAACTACAAGGGAACCAGGAATCACAATCAATTTAAATTACAAGTTATGTACAGAATGTATTTAATATGAATATTGTAGTGACATATATTAGTACAAATGTTCTATGTGTGTCAGTTGTGTAGTAGTAAAATGAGGTAATACTGGTTTTGTTTTGTTCAAGCTCTGTTGGTATTGGTCATCATGACTTCAATAGTTTGTCTTTAGGGACTATTATTGGAGATGTTCACAGTTCCTGATTTTAAGACAAGTAAATTCCCCTCTTAATGTTGATTTTATAAAGTTATTTCAAGATGAGGGGACATAATGTTGAGCTCAGCTGGCCAACTCTGCTTATCTTGAGTGATGGCGGCAGGAGAGGACTCCTCTGTTCGAATTCTCCTCTGGGCTCAGGAGACACCTCACTGATAGCTAAAAAGACCAAGGAGTATGCTGTCCGACTCTGGATTCAGCAAATCTCTGACCAGGTGCTGCTCACTACCATCAAGACCACTGTCCCACAATTTCATGGAAATAAACACAGATACGTTGATTAGCAATGAATTCTGGCACAAAATACTGGCACAAATTCCTATCTGCTTATCTTCCAGGCTTTTATTGAGCAAAATTTTAGCTGGCTTCAACGCACTGATGCTTTATCAAGATCATTTAAACAAGTGGTCTCGAACTAACGCTCCCAAGTGTGTATATCAGCGAGACTGGCCAATGAGCCACGTTTCGACAAGTGTTTGAAAAAATGTTATCTTTTCCCGTCTCCCCTAACAACCAAGATAGTATTTATAGCCCGACCAATCGTGGTTAGGCTTTCATTTGTTGCGCTCCAATCAATTTGGAGTTTACATGGTAGGCTATTTCTGTAACGTAAATTTTTTTCAAACACGTTAAAAAAAAAATCTTATGAGCAGAAATGATTTTATGCTGTCAGGCACCCCCAATATTTTATTTTGGGTATAATTTATTAATTCCTGGACTATTTGCGTAACGTTTTACATATTATTTGTCAGCAAGCCCTAAGGAACCCAAAAATACTAATTTAAAGGAGCTACGTGGCTGCGTTCAAAATATGCAATTTCTTCTACCTCCTGTTTGGAAGATGTGCTGTCTGGGTACTGTTATGTTTTCAATCGTAAACCCATCTAATGTTATCTTTTCTAATAAGAGTTTGTTATGATTTATAAACCTAACTCTGGGAAAGGGTAGTGTATTTTATCACTGTCCGTCTGAAAAAGTTAGTGCTTGTAGACTTACACGCGTGATGGCAGCATTTGTATATCGCGCGTCGCGTGTTTAGTGTTCGGCTTTTTGCCTCTCCCTTCTCTTTTTATCCTTTTGTCCATCTGTTCGTTCGTTTTGGTAACGCAGTATAATTAATGTTAGGATTAATTTAGGTCATTACGCAGTACGTCTCAATGTTTTTCTTAGAAATGCAGCACACGTTTCATTGAAGAAGGCGGGTAATAATACAGTAAGCTTTTATATCAACGTGAAAGCGTTACAATTTGCAGACGAAGCAGAAAACAAGGGGGATTTCGAGTACATTCTTTGTGACAGCACTGTTATTTTACCATTGCTCTTATCTTTATTAATTTTATTTGTTAGGCTTCATATTTACCTAATAATTTATATATGTGGATTAGAATATTTCATGACAGGTTCCATGCTCTATAAGCAGCGATAAAGTAGTTGAATTCATGAATATACTCCTCGTGGCGCTAAAATGCTATGAATGATATTTATAATCCATTTCTCTAATCCATGTGTAGGCCATCCCAGGAGCTTACGATTTACTTAAGAGACGTTGAGCTCTCCAAAGATATAACTTGATAAAACCATATCTGTTTTCAGGTTTCAGAGTACTCGGAATATGGAATAAGTGCAGCTTCTGTGTAACTTTTATCTCAGCCAGACAATCTGGTTGCTGTAAGTCCATAGATAGAGCGGTGGAACATTCCAAACAAATTATATTTTACCGAAGACTAACCTTATTTTCACAGAAAAGATCGCTTTTTTTACCTTTTACATTTCAGGAATAAAGTGAATTATAGTAAGTAAGCTGGTGGGTTTACACTGGGAACGTGACAAAGTTCCTTTAATCCCGGGGATATCACGTTTATAAATTTTGGATGGAAAGAGCTAGTCTGAAATGTCAATAGCTTAAATTAAGTTTCTTTGCCTTCTCCATCACAATCTACCAAATCATCTCCTCTGATCTACAGGTAGAACGGATTGACCGGTCGCCGCCGACCCGTGCTCTGATCCATTTTCTGACAAATGTCAAGTTTTGTGTTTGTTTTTTTTTTATATCGTAATTAATCTTTTTGTCTGACTTATCTTCTTTTATTATTGCTTTTAGGACCGGCTTTTAGCACCAGGTCAATGATAATTGTACAATGTAAACATGAAGCTCCTTCATTAAAAATAATTCTTAACCCTTCTTTCAGTTCCATCTCTCATCAGTACCTCATACCCACGACCCATCGTATTATTTTTTATTTTTTTTGGTTATTGTTCAGTGTGGCAATGGCTCCGTGCACGTGCGACTTTAAGGGTTAAAAACTGGAGTAAGTGGAAAATATTTGACTTTGAAGTGTGTTTATCCTCCAGGCGCTGTTAATTGAGCGCGGTCTCTGAACGTGCATGATTTCCAACTTCCTGAATGAATTTAACTGAGCTGTCGAGGTTAAAGGTTGTTGTTTAATAGGTAAATAGTTTGACAGCTTCAGTGAGTGTTAGTACATCTGTTTCTAAGTTGTTGGGTTGTCGAAATACAACATTCTAAGGTTGTGTTGCACATTGTCGCAATTTCTAAGCAACCATCAATTAAATGTTGTTGTAAAGAGCTGAGAAATATAAGTTTGTTTTTTGTGTTGGACTCCTTTCAAATAAAGATTTGCATGACTTTGGAGAAGCTACTATTTGAATAAGATTTCTTCTTCTTCTTCAAGTACCCATGGCAAGTGGTGTCGGTGAACATGTCTCTCCACAACTTGTTGTCTCCAGTGCTGGTTATCAATTAAGTTGTTGACTTGGGCAAAGCTTTGAATACTCCGTGCAGTTCCCCGTTAATACCTTCAGGCTTGTCGTAAAAGGCGAGAAATGTGAGGTAATACATGGGACTGTAATCCTCATCATGTATAAAACATTGCTACAGAACCACCTTTTCAAGAGCTTGTGCTTTGACAAATGCTTCCTCACGGCGGCCCTCTTGAGTCATGGATAAATTATAAGGAGCTAAACAGCTGATGATGATTGAAAAAATGACTCACAACACATTATCCCTTATAAGAATACGTGAAATCAAGATGCGGCAGAATAATCATCAGCAGTAGCATTTTCTTTTTCGTCCCTTACGCAGCATGGAGTCACCATTGCAGCCACCCCCCCCCCCCTCCTTTTGCAGGAAACCTGCACCAAATAATGCATGAACTGTTACAGCGGTGATTTATGTAACAATTCGTTTTATATTATGAAGTTGCCAGACTCAGCGCCATCTCGTATTAAAAACATTTTACGACATGCAAGAGTGAACAGAAGTTCTATTCCTTTCTTATCGCTGCAGAGACCTCAGAGAACTACACGGATATTTTATGGTCTTTGTGCCCGGGAATGTAGAACATTTTTACACTCTAATTTTCTTGATTGAACAACAGTTAAATACAGTATGATATAAATGAATTATCTTTTGCTGACGAAGAATGTACATTTCCCAGAAACACCTGTGCACACCTGCGAATGTACGAAAATCTTTATAACACCAGGTGCTTAATGCATACAGAACATGAAAATCAACATAGAGAAAATATAAATATTAAGTAAACGCCATCATTAGACATTGGGACATGGTTATCTGCTTTCACCAATAACTTTCGTCGTTACAGTCTTCCTCGTTGTCAAGGACTGGGTGATGAGATAAACAACAGGTGGAAGTAAACCGGAGTACAGTGGACATGAGGCTCACAGCCAGAATATGTGTATTCTGCACATTACTTGTGTTCTTTATGACATAAAAATACACAAGTACATAAAGACAAATATACTACCATTAGTAACAACAAAAACAGAACTACACTTCAATGTAAATGAAACAAATGAAATTATAATATACAACAAGCAAACAAATTCTATAAAGATGAATGATTGAAGATAACCTGTAGAAACAGAAGATATATGTGTCTTCACTTATTTCAATACGTATGGTACAATATAAATATGTTTATGTAAACATTGTACGCAATCCTATGTTAACATCTCGCACTCTCTATAAGATAAATAATAAATATAAATAAAGTAAACTTTGTTTGTTTAGCCGAGAGAGCCTTAATGTCACAACCAGGGAGGGGTTTGTCTCCCAGAACCTGATTACAGCCAGATGTCACATGACCCAAACCCGCGAATTTAAAGGTGAAAACTTTTTAAAAAGACAGGGGGACGGTATATTCCAGCGGTTTGGATGTTGAGAAACCATGCTCAAAAGAACCCACAAGGATATCGTGCCTAGCGTTATATTCCAGCAGTCTCAAGCAGTAAAAAACAAGGGCAAAAACAAGATATTTTAGATTACTTGCTCAAAGCAATAAAATTAGCAAGATTAATTTCAGGAAGTCTGTTACGTTTATGATGATTGGATTAATCTTTCAAATGAAAAATTGAATGAACGAACAAAAATCTTTATTCATAAACAGGCGTTTACAATTAGTGGTTTAATATGTCAGCCCTGAATAACAAACTAATAATATGTACAATATTTAGTGCATGTTAAAAGTTCATTATATAAGTAGATAAACTTTGATATTAACGAACTATAACAAATATTACACAACTTGTAATATAATAATAATCATTAGATTATGAAGAATCTTTAACTAAAGTGTCACATCTGTCCTATTGTATTGCTGTGAAACATGGAGACCACAATAAACAATAACCAAGAAGTTACAGACTTTCTTAAATGGATGCTTGCGAAGCATAGAAGACCTGAAATGGTATGTCAAGGTCATCAGTCTGGAACGAACAAGAACAAGAACCAGACAAGTACTATTGGAACAGGAGATGATAAAAGGACGCTGTCAATGGACAGGACAGACATTAATAAGGAAACATGTTAACGACATTAAGGACACCGGTTAACGACATTAAGGAAACCGGTTAACGACATTACAAGGCAATCCTTATTCTTGAATCCCCAGGGTTTGAGAAGTAGAGGTAGACATAAATACACATGGAGAAGAGAACTGGAGACGGACATGAAAGTGAGGAGGACGTATCGGAAAGCCCTTGAGCTGATGGCACGTGACAGGGGGACTTGATATGCGTTTACTGAAGGCCTATGCTCCTCGGGGACCAGAAACGTGATGAATAAATGCATAAATAAAAGGTAAAGATAGTCATATAGCAGATACTGCCGTAGTGGGGTGAAGTGTTAGAGACTATACTAGGCCCAGCATCAGAGGTGGGGGTGTTTTTGCCTTCCGTAACTCAATGCAGGTACCCATTGACACTTGGGTTGACTGGAGCATGACGATTCCGTAGTTCGAACCTGGAATGCCGCGAGAGACCAGCGTTCTAACCACTCTGTCAATCGGATGCTCAATAAATAAATATAATAATAAATTATAAGTATTCTAAGAAATATTAAGTGTCACATTAACAAGATGTTCATGAACCGGACGGGACAAACCATCAGGGAACTTCCTCGTGCAGTTCACAAAAGTCATATAGTGAAATTCGAAATGACTTTACAAGTAATAAACGAAATATGTAAATACTGTAGTAGGCACTCGTAGCAAAAAACAGAAAGAAAGAAGTCACAAAAGTAATAGGCTCAATGGGGAATGATACCAAGTCCCATCCGAACGGAGCCATTCTTGTACAGCGAGAGTGAGTCATGAAAGGACAGACGACCAATTACGTTTTTTTTACAATTTATTCTCCCAGAGAGAGGATAACATTGTTCGTATGGGCCCTGTTTCGAGTAACCCGCTGAGCCTATAAATTCGGTAACTTTTCTGCTGTTTTCTTTAATCCCTTCTTGCCAATTTCGCCATTCTCGTTATTTATTTACTACTCGCAGGCCTCGAGCATTCCCGTTTATTTATATTTGTATGATGTAACAATAGAAATCAGTCTTCTTTTCAATGTGGCATAGTTATGGTATTTTATAGATAAAGATAAAATATTCCTGGAGAAATCACCATCATAGCCTCATGGACTCGTCAGAATTAAAGCGTTTAAGTACGTTTGCAAAACTCAACATGACAGTACACAAATTATGACGCCATGTTTGCTAGGAAGTCAAAAATTGCTTCGGAATTTTACATGAAACAAAGCGACGAAACGTAAATATGGAATGGTTTTACGAAGACCTGCCACTTTAAAATATTTACGTTAATTTTCGTAAGACCAAAAACTTTTCCTGGTTATATTATCCACACGAGGTCCTGGCATTCGTACCGCGCGCTCCTTGTGAAATGTCAGGTCGGCTCGCGAGAGTAATGGCAGCACAGCTGGCCAAATACATCCCTTGTTATCTTTCTCACGTGTGTTAACATTTTATTAACAAAAAAAAATCATTTTCTCTGTCTTCTATTTGTTGTGTTTTGCTTTGTTCGCTGATGGCTTCTAGCTGACTCCATGACCTCTAACTGTGGCATAATTAAGTATTATTCTTAGCATTTTACACCCCCCCTTTAAAAAAAAAAAAATTTTTTTACATGACTTCTTTAAAAAACTTTGGTACTTCCTCCGGTAAGAAATTTTCACGCAGAAGGAAATAACAATGCAGGCTAGTGCAGGTAAAACAAATTTTTTTGTTTAAAATGCGGCCATGTATATTTTCAAAGAAAATGTACAAAAAATTGTAAAGTATTTGGTGGCAGGCATCAGAAAAACTAATAGCATTGACACTACTCTCTTTTGTTATTTGAATCTCTCTCTTTTTCTTTCTCTCCCCCCCCCCTCTCTCTCTCTCTCTCTCTCTCTCTCTCTCTCTCGATTATAAAGATAATTTTGCCCTGTTCAGCATTAATTATGATAAGGTGCTGTAAATCTGTGTAACTGTTATTGTACTGTTACAATGTTGGGATTTTATTTTATTTTGTTATTTTATTATTTAAGTAATATTTAAGATACACGTGAGAATAAACGGATTCTGTATGGAAGACGAAAGAAAGGAAAGACAGAATGTTAGACGGGCCTGAGTGCCCAATTCTAAACCCTTTGAAAATAAAGTTCGTTCGTTCGTTCTCTCTCTCTTTTTCTCTCTCTGTCTGGTCCTCTTTCTAACTAAACAACCCAACCTTGCCACTGTCAGATCGTATGTCCAACCACTATCACGGCAATGACTGCCGCCTGTAGCAAATGTAATTTTTGCTGGGGAGGTTAAGATGTTATACCTAACAAGAAAGATAGTTGTGTCTGTGGTAACTGTGTGAGGTCAAGCACATGTAGGTCCCTGACTATAAAAGAATGATGATGATGATGATATATTGATCAGGGAACCTAACGCTACCTCCCTAGATCTCACACAGTCCGTATTTTGATTCTAGTGGCTGGTGTATGATGTCTCTAGTGTCTAGGGGTGAAATGAAGATGATGGTACATCAACACAATACACTTTAACTCACTATAATAAAATGAATAAGACAGTGGTTAAAGTTTTCTTTTAAAATTTGAATGTTTTTTCTTTTTTACAATTTAATCTGCCTGTCCCGCCAACTTCTTTTGGACAGGTCTTTGAAAATGAGGAAATATATTTACATATAATGTTGTAACTAAAAATATGGACTCTTGGTCCTATGAATATATGTTAATATAAAGTTCCTTTAGGTGTATTCACAGAATCAAACTTTAATAGTTGTTAGTGATTGTCATATGTTATGAGGAGCTGTTGTTTACATCAAACCCCATATAATTCAATGTTATTTTGATAGGAATTATTTTCTTAGGATGAAATGTCAGAGGTCCCAGGTGATAACTTGTCACCTGGGATTCTTCGTAGGTCAAATATAAGTCAGTATATCAATGTAGAGACAATGTTGATCAGCACCCACACGTAAGCTCTTTCAGGCTATCAGCTGACAGCTTAAACTTTTTAATGGAGACTTTACACCCACTCATCAGGTTTCCTGTCACCGGATGTTAACAGGAAATAAAAACTCTGCAATAAAAAGACACCCTGGCCTTTTCAACCTGATCACAACTTCTTATCCCTATCTATACATGACGGTATGGGGTCAGCCTCTTGTGCATTCATGTGCATCAGCCCCTAATTTATGACTCACACCCTTCTGTGACCACACCACAGGTCCCTATGGCAGATACGCCACTGTACTAGTTTACTTCAATACAATAATGTGGAGTAACCACATCTCCTTTTATATGATTTTCTTCTTTTCTCTTTTCTAACTTATAAACGCTCTAGGCATGTTGAAAAGTGTTCATAGAACACAGAGGCTTCCTAACATTTCCAATACAAAATATTAATACAAAATCATAATAATATGCAACAGTCAAATACAGTTCAATGTGAGGACTCAATAATGTTTGCTTCCGGCATGTCCTTCACTTTTCCACAGCAGTATCTGACTTTTTTTCAGTTTTAATCAAGCATGTAAATACATAAAGCATTCTTACCACTAGTTCAAAGAAATATGTCACAAATAACGTTGACTGGCAAAGAATATGGCCTCAGTTTTGCTCTGCCCCGTCCAGATAGTGAATTAGTATTTAATTTTACAAGCTATCACATCTGATCTCAACGTAAGTGTTTGAATAAAGTTTTCTAGTCAAATGGCTCCGAGACCACTATGCCTTTTGCCAATATCTATTAGAGCCGACCAATGAAAGAAGGCACTACTACAACTTTTTAAATTTAGTTTGAAAAAAAAAAAAACAATTCCAAACAAACTATGTGCCTCGTAGTCCATTGGTCAGTCTGCGTTAGTTATGCCCAATAGAAAAAGATGTTTCGTTTAGTTACATTTTTCCTATCTCTCCCCTTTTACTACTATACTCTTATACCAACTAATAGAATTTGAATTACTACAATGCCTCTTTTTTTTAAACTAGCGTCCCCACTAACGTTATGTATAACGAGCAAGAACAACAGTCTGTCCGGTCAAGCGTCCGTAGACATTTAGTATTTTCTCAATAACTTGGCTAATACTTGGACTATCATATTTTTTAAAACATATTTTTACTCAGGGGACTCTAAGCTATACTACCATATGATTTTTATGGTCAGTTTCAGTATGGTTTAGATTTTCAATTTTGTCACTGTCAATCGTCAAATATAAATTTTACACAAGTCGGCCATCTTCCCTCCCTGTCTCTAACATTTTCCTCACTATTCAAATAAACCAACTAGTTTGAGTGACGTCAGAATACTACCGCTAGGAGGAAATAAAATTTTGTCTGTGTGTTTGCCTCTGCTGGCTTTGCCCACAGCGTGTATATATTAAAGAGACCGCGTGCAGAACGAAGAGGGGTTTTTCAAAACTTTGGTAGTGTTTTGCGTTAATATTTACAATCGCCTCGTTCTTACTACTTTGAAATGTCCGAATTATTACAAATGTTAGTGTTAAAGTTAACATATTACGTTAATTCAAACGATGGCAAGTCGTTAATTACAAGCTCCCCCCCCCCCCCCCCCCCCCCCCCCCCCCCCCCCCCCCCCCCCCCCCCCCCCCCCCCCCCCCCCCTCCCCCCCCCCCCCTCCCCCCCCCCCCCCCCCCCACCCCCCCCTCCCCCCCCACACCCCTTTTCCGTTTCGTGCAGCAGATCGGCGAGATGTTAAAAGGTTTTTTCTACGTTTTCGAAACCGAAACTAAAGCGTGTTAGATTTTTTACGGCGGGTCATTTTCTTAGCATTCCCACTGCACAAAAGGCATCGCCCTACTGGCGATGAAGATGAAACCAGTCAGACACCTGAGGGCTGGTGTATTTATTCATCATATGACTAAAATCTTACGGAAATAAGCGATTATCTCACAGATTTTACTACACACCTCCCGTCCTAAAACATGCATCCATTGCAGGTTACAATCTGTGAGATAACTTAGCGCAAATAAAGTCCTACGTTTTCTTCTGATTTTCATCACACGGATGTCTACTCAAAAAATCTGCACCGACGTTCTGAGGGCCGGGAATATATTCAATCAGAAATGAGTATGGCTGTAATAATAATGACCATCTTAATAATCTGGAATTTTCATGCTTGGCTTGTGACAGGAATACGAGAGGTGAATGATCTGTTTGGACCACAAATGTCCTGCCATATAGATAAATCTGAAATTTTTTTATAGCCCATATTAACGCCAAACATTCTTTCTCACTTGTTGAATAATTTTTTTCCGCCTTGTTCAACTTGCGGCTTGCATAAGCGACTGGGTTCAATTCTCCATCTTGTGAGGAGGACCTTTGCAACAATGTAGCGCCCAGGCCCACATTGCTTGCGTCACTTCTCACGATAAATTCTTGATTCAAGTCAGGCAATTGCAATACTGGCCTGCTTGTGAGTTTTTCTTTTAACTCCTGGTAAGCCAATTCACACTGTGCGGACCAGTTTATTGTATCAGGTTGTCCCTTTCGAGTTAAATCCGTCAGAGGAGCACATATAGAGTTAAAATGTTTAATGTACTTTTGGTAGAAACCACACAACGACACAAAAGATCGCACATCTTTGTTTGTGGCCTAGGTGCTCTTTTCAGTTTCTCCAGATTCTTGGGGTCAGGGGTCATGCTACCCTGATGTACGGTATGTCCCAAGAATTCCAACTCTTTACACCCAATACAACATTTTGTTGGTCTAGCAGTCAAGTTAGCCTCTCTGAGTCTATCAAACAGCATATTCAAAGAGTTAACATGTTCCTCAAAAGTTTCAGTAGCAATGAGGATATCATCCATGAAATTCGAGATACATGGATTTTTCAGGGGATCCAACAATTTTCGCATCATCCTAGAAAACACACTCGGGGCATTTTTCAACCCAAACGGTAACATGTTGAACTCATAATGACCTTCCGAGGTGCTAAATGCTAAGTAAGGTCGAACCTCAGGCTTTACTGGAATTTGATAATAGCCTTTGCTCAGATCCACCTTTGAAAAATATTTTGCCTTGTTCAGCCTGGCAAAAAGTTGAGTAGTATCAGGTAATGGATCCACCTGATCTTCTGTGACAGCATTCAGTTTCCTGTAATCGATGCACAGTCTATGTTCTCCCGATGGTTTCCGCAACAAAACCACACAGGAACTATAAGGAGACTCACTGTGAGAAATAATCCCTTCTTGTAACAAATAATCTATCTCCTCTTTCAAAGCTTTTTCCTTAGCGAACGGAATAGAATAAGGCCTCATACAGATGGGTGTTGGGTCTAGTAGTTTCATATCATATTCCAACAAATTTGTGTGCCCCGGCTTATCCGTTAACACGTCTGTATGTTTCTCCAGGACCTTTTGATTTCCCTTCTTGTCTATCTTATAATTTGTTCTGGATACCTTTTCCAAAACTGTATATGGACCTTGCCATCCGATCTGAAGTTTATTGTTGCTGCCTGGTAAAAGAAGAAGCACCTTCTCCCCTACAGCAAGCTCCCTATCCTTCGCTTTTTTGTTATAATAAGCAGCATGCTTTTTCCTGGCTTGTCTCAAATTTTCATTTGCCAGTTTCCAACTAGTTTTTAAACGAGTGGTCAGTTCGTTCACATATTGGTATGATGAGGTAACAGTCTCTTCTGCCTTCTCATCTGTCCACGTCCTTAGTAAGCTACATATGGACTTTTAATTTTTCTGACATATTTTTCATAATACTGGAAGCCTTGTGTTGAGGACGTTTCTTCCTTTTGTCATCACACAAAAATCTACCACTACCTATGCGTTTCCTGGGGTTTTCTCCCCACTTTAAATTCCTTGTGAGAGATCTTCTCTCTCTTTTACCTTCACCCAGTTCACATAATTCCGACCAAGGGACTGTCGGCTTATTCTGGGGTAAAACCACTCTTTGTACTCGACGCAGAGTTGCCATTCTAACACATTCAAGTGAAGACTGTGTGTGAAAAGGGGGTTCCCATTCCACTTTGTCTACATTATTAATTTTATTTTTCTTTCCATTTTCAGGCCTAAGTTTGCCCCGTGGCGTTTCTAGGTCCTGATTATTATTTTCCCCACTTGTGGGTGTTCCCTCATGAAATATGCCGCATGCTTCTACAAAATTCTCAACGATGACCATTACATCTGGCCAATAATAATTTTGAGCAACTTTTTGGCAGATGGTACCTACTTTCTCGTGGTCCCCATCTTTTCCAACATGTAAACTTCGTATTACGTCTGCCCTAAACATCTTGGGAAGTACCAGTTGTCCGTGACCATTTGAACCAGTTCCGGCCTTCCTATATAACAATTTATTCTTCATGTAAAATTCTCCTTTGCTTGGAGGTGTATGGCAGTTACGCAATTTTTGAAAGCACGGCTTCAGTGACCTATCCTCAGCCTGTGCCTTCCTCATCTCTTCTGGATGAGTATTTATAGGTTCATCTTCTTCCTTTCTGGATTGTGATCTGGTCTGCACCGTTGCCATGACCAGAGGTCTCTTGGGATTCCCCAAGAAGACATAACGACATCCCAATATCAGAGGGTAAATGGGTGCGTCTATCACTGCTGCTCTGATTATCCCTTCCACATAGCGAGTTTTCACTGTTATCCTTGCAATGGGAAGTTTCATGAGTGGTAGGTCCTTGGTCGCCCCTTGAATCTCCACTGTTTCTGTGGTATACTGATCCGGGTTCACCAAGTGCGCACTCACAACGGAATCGAAATCCAAACCGGTATCGTATAGGCACCTAATTGTGACTCCATTACATACCACGTCCTCACATACTGGGGGATGATAAGGTCCCTGCTGTCCAGTAGGTTTTACCTTTTCTTCCTTGTTCCCCAACTTCATCGCAGCACATCCAGAAGTTTTCCTAGAACAAAATTTGGTGTCATGACCCTCTCTCTTACACCATTTGCAATAGTATCTATTTTGATAAAGGGGTTTTCTTTCCTCATATTTCCTGTCATTGAACTGTGAGTTTTTATGTTTATTATCATTGCGTGGCCTATCAAAATTTGGCTTAAACTTGTTGCCATGATCTTTATTATCAAACCTATTTGAGTTTTGTGGGGCCCTATAATTATCTACATGCTTCTTTTTGGTGCCAGCTACTTCTGCCTGGGCTGCCTGATACCTCTCAGTGACATTAAGTAACTCACCCAGCCTCTCTGCACCCTGTTCCATGAGAAACTTTCTCAAGTCTGGAGCCATGGACTCTCTTAATTGCTCAATAAGGATCATTTCTTTAAGATCTTGGGTTTTCCCCAGAGCAGTCCATTTCTCCAAGTAAGTCTCCAACCGTGCAGAGAACTGGTGATAAGTCTCACCCGACAGTAGCTTGGCATTTCTAAACTTTTTCCTGTAAAATTCACCATGCTTTTCGTATCTTAACAATAGAGCCTGCTTTAACATGTCATAATTGTCTTGGTCATCCCTGCTCATTTTTTTAAAACACTTCATAAGCTGTTCCTTGAAGACCTTGGGATAACTTCAAGCTCCATCTTTCTTTTTCTAGCCCATAAGTTGTAGCTAATACCTCATACCTACTTAGATATGATTCAACGTCATCATCTCTCTCAACAAAATAATCTAAATGAAACCCCATAGCTGAGTTGGAGGCCCCCTGACTAGCAATAGCATCAGAGGTAGAGGGGCTGTGACCATTTTCCGGAGCATGGCCTTGCAACTCCAACTCCCTTAGTCGCAACTCATGCTCCCTCTGCAACCTTTTATCTTCTGCCTCTGCTTCCCTTTGCAGTCTTTTTTCTTCTGCTTCCAATTTTCTCTCCTCCAATTGGAGCCTCTTAATTTCAGCCTCTCTATCAGCCTCTAAGACCCTAGCCTCCTTCTCAGCCTCAATTTGTAAACGTTTAATTTCTCTCTCTCTAGCGTCTTCTAACTGCATTCTCCTCTCTTCAGCTAACCTATTTTCTTCTCTAGCAATAAACTTATCACATTCTGAGGTGACATAGTCAATAAAAACTTGACCTTCCATATTCATCTCTTTGGCAATCTGCACAGCGGCAGAGCGAAACTTGGCCAAATCCGCCATCTGATAAATACTAAAATGTTCTAAATCAATTTCTAAACAAATACAATTTAATTTAATTAATCCAGGCTCTGACACTTCATCAATTCCCAAATCTTGGGCAATATTAATAATGGGGATTCCCTGGGTAAATATAAATGTTGTTATAGCTAAAACCCAAACCAGGACCCTAATATATG
>JAMPIV010014432.1:0-372500 GCA_024509875.1 Oreohelix idahoensis | reverse complement strand
AGTATATATATATATATATATATATATATATATATATATATGCAAGTGCAATCTTTATTATGCTATATGTAATTAATGTGATCTTTATAACAAATATATTGTGCACTTGTATAATTCAATACCATAATTCACGCCGTAAGTACTTCGGTCGGTCGGTCGGTCACATTTTGCACATTGTCATTTGCGCACTTTTTCTATTTTCGGGACAGTACATTAACTTTCAACCACAGCTAAGGGGGTGCAACTGTGGTTGAAAGTTGACAATAATTATATTGTTTCCCCTTATATGTACTCCCCCGAAAATAGAAAAAGAGCGCAAATGAAGGTGTGCATGAACAGTTTGATTATGGAAAGAAACCAACAACACAATTGATAAACAGTACATGAACTGGAGTTTCGTCAAAGTTCAAACGTTGTTCTCAGCGGCAGTAAGTAGACAATGGCTTCTCAGAGGCAGTAAGTCGACCTGGGCAAGATTTTAAAAGATGCACGAACAATTACGAGACATTTTGTCATAAAATAAATGTTAGTTATTTAGTCAATTTACGTGTCCATTAGATCATTATCACTGCTCCACATGTCATTTAGGTAAGGTTACTCCATGTCTTCATATTTAATACATCCATATAATTTTCACTACAAATATCTTCTAATGACGGTCGCCTGCAATGAAATGACCACAGTAGTGATAGTATCGTCTGTAATACATGTAACAGAAACAAAACACTATAATTAATAACCTGTCAATGTTGACGGGTGTTTGCTAGTGTTAATATAAATGCACATTTGTTTCACACTGTGAAAACTAAATTGAACAACCAATAAAAGGATGCGCGTGCCTTTTAAACTTTACATGGTGCATTTTCTGTAAAGTCATGAAACGGTGCGCATTGCACAGAGCACGATGCCTTTTAATTTTGTCAAGGTACATTGACCATTGACTAGAAGTCAAGATACATGTGACTATAAAGGTCGAGTAAAGTTGAGACGGAATTGATAGGAATGAAAATACTACAGAAGAATTAGTTGGGACATCAGGGTATGCAGCAGAAAGACCACAACATAGTTATGTCCCCCTGTCTTGTTTTGGTGGATTACTTGCTCGTTATGAGAATACATTTAAAAAGTAACAAAACAAACGTTTGTTTTTTTAAATGGAAATTAGAACATCCCAGTTCAGACAAAAATGGAACAGCCTTAGGCCTTACCCGGCGACGACTGGATGATGACTTTCATATGGAGAACTAGTCGCTGTAGATTGATATTCCATCTATTCAATGAACTATAAATATCGCTGGCTTTGGTTTCCTGCACTGGTTCAGTTCCCAGTGCAAGCGGTGCAAAAAACACAACAGGAGGATGACACTTACGGTTCATGACCTAAGTGGGCACGCTTGCCTAGAAGATACAAGAGCCGAGACGCTTGTCTAACGCTAGACCACCTCTGATGATCGTGTTTCCACCTGTTGTGATGCTCTGTTTAGAGTTACCTATTAATACGTATATTCATTCTTGTTAGAAATAACGACAACTGTAGAACATTTTCTTCGGGAATATAGGCTATCCATGATAGAAGGAGTCTAATTGCACGGCTATCACTAGTTTCCTTATGAGAAAACTGAATGACGATAGAAGACGCACAAGGTAGACCACTAGTTTTACGATATATAGATAGACCGACAGATATAATGATAGACATCAAGCTAGACAGAGGCACATAAGACAGACAGAGAGAGAGAGAGAGAGAGAGAGAGAGAAAGAGTGAGTGAGTGAGAGAGGTGACTATTTCAGGGTAACAAAATAAAGAAGACGTTATATTTATCAATGATGTTGTTATCCAATGGCGATTGGAAAAGTCGCTAAATTTCCTAATTATAATTTTGAACATTTACACTGTTTTGACATCCCAGTAGGAATTGAGCCTTCGTTGCGTGGAAGTTCTGTAATATAGACACATATATTTGCCCTGAATATATCCTCTCTAGGGTAGAGGGTCATCCAACTCGTGCCATTGCAGCACCCGCTAATTAGTGAGTCTGGCATGATTTACTAATGTTGAGGCAGCTGTGTTGGGGAAGCCCTCTGGGTTTACAAGAATTGTCAGAAGGTGAAGGTCCCTGAATAAGTTGCTACCCCTTCTGCTACCACTACGACCTCACACTTATCTTTTTTTACTAATGAATGTGACTACGTTAAATGTCTAGGGTAATGATATGTAATGTGTTGTGGTAGTTTACAGACACACACACAGATATTTACTAAGTCTAATAATATTAATAAAATGTTATAATACACGGAACTAACTCAGTTGTGTAACATTTTGATAGTAATTTTCTTACATTTATTTGTTCTGGACCAAGGTTTTATTTTGGCCAGAACATATGAAAAGTTTTAGAAATTATGAAAAATGCATGAATATTACATAATAAATGCAAAGTGTGTACATATATGTTACTAGACTAGTTAATTTTATTATTGGTTATAGTAGTAATCTATTGTGGGAGAACTTTTACTGGATGTGCTGTTGGGGTGGCCTCATCACTCCCTGTCTATGGAGATTACACATTGTCCAGTTAATTGATGGAATTTTTATGGGTGTGTTTCTAATTAAGTTGAGTTGGTGAACTCTCAGCAGACCAGGCGCTCACTTAACTTGAAGGTGTAGCTCTGGTGCTGAGATCTGGTGGCCCCACCTCTCCGTGCTTGGGGGCAATATCAGAAGTCTGGTGGCCCCACCTCTCCGTGCTTGGGGGCAATATCAGAAGTCTGGTGGCCCCACCTCTCCGTGCTTGGGGGCAATATCAGAAATATGGTGGCCCCACCTCTCCGTGCTTGGGGGCTAGATAAGAAATATGGTGGTCCCACCTCTCCGTGCTTGGGGGCTATAATAGGCTGCTCTGACCAAATATTACTGCACGGGTCCACTCTGGTAAAATTCAACAACTCATTTGACACCGCATTGGTGCCAACTGAAACTCACAGCTCAGAATTATGAATATAGTACACAGTTAAATAAATGCTAGCAAAACTCAGCTGAGCTGCTGGCCTTATGATGGCGTCCCTCTAAATACTTCAATAGCTTCTGGGAATTTACACCACTTGATAATTCACTGTGTCTACAAGAACAGCTAATACTGAATGGCACAAAATCCGCGTCTGAGCGCCGATAATATCTTCATCTATGGCCAATCGCTGCCTTTTCTTTTTTCAAATTCAAATATCCTACCACAAAGTCATTTCAGTCAGACCTCAGTCAAGTATGCCTTATTGTCTGTTGGTCCGTCCGTCTCTACTTGCGTTTCACACAAAAAAACACACTTGTTTTTTGAACCAACCCTGCTTTCCCCTACACAATTCTGCCTTTAAAGTTATTTTTAGCCACAATTCACCATCTCACCCCGTCTCTTCATTCCACTAGATTTTAGCACTTGCGTCTTTCAAGGCCACAACTTTTTGAAAATTAGTGACAGGTTTTATCTCAATGCAGACGTTCGCTGATATGAACAACACAGTCTTTTGTCAATATCTTTCGTATTATCTGTCCGTCTGTATAAATGAAAGTATATTATTTCACTGCTCAAGATAGGCCATCCGGCCAGCTAGGTTTTATATTCCTAACATTATTATTAAGAAAAGTGACTTTTCAAAGGTCCCTTTTTTTTTTCGATTTTCTTTACTTTATGTCAACTTGGGGACGTGACTTTTTCCTCCTTTCCCCACCAATTTGCGTCCTTTTACCTCGCTAGTTTCAAGCACGCGTTCAGTCAGATTTTTTCTTTTGATCGTTTTGCCTTCAAGTCCAACAATTTAATTTCCATGGCGGGTGATGACCCGCGGCGTGGGCGATCATGTATTCTAGCAGCTTACGCATAAGTTTTTATCCCTACGTTGTATCACTGGAGATATTTTAACGTTGTATCATTGTTAATTTTGTGACACCATGCGCGCTAGTCCCGTGCCCATCTTGTTCCACTTGGATTTTGGTGTCAGCATAGTTGTATATTTCCTCTTTCGGGCCATATCATTTTCATGTAGTTACTTGGATCTCACTTTCTTTCTCTTCTGTTAACTGTTAATTTGTCCATGACGAAGGCCGTATGGATGTAACGTAGGCAGTTGCCTTTATACTTTGTACAAGTAAAACGCATCATCTTCGGGTTTTTTTTTTTTTTTTGGTGGTATTTATTGAATCCCACCTCTCGCCTTTGGAGAGTCCTGTATTATTTCAATTTTTATTTGTACTGTTGTGCAATTTTACACTAATTGCACTTAACCTCGTGGTCTTTTGTATTTGGGAATTCGCCCTAATATAAGCGAAACGCTTTGTGGCTAGGTTGAACGGGGCGCTTCGCCAAAATGGGGAAAACTACATATTTTTTTTGAAAGGGCGTCTATTCAAAATGCTTGATTCTATGTATTCTGTAGTGTAAACTTTCGGCCAGTGTGGATAATATTTTACAGCAAATACCAATGTATTTGAACCTGGAGCTTTTGAAAAGATTTTTGATTTATTTACAGCCAAGAGATATATCGTACAGTCATGATAACCACCTGGGTATGTGCTATAGTTATTTAGAGGTCATCAAAGGGCAAGAGAACATCATTTATTTCTACCGGGTTATACCTGTACCACATGTAATCCAACACGTTCTTTTACTTACACGCTATACAAAACTTTTGCTCATTTATTTTCTTATTTGCTCCCTGTGGATCATGGAACCACTGTAGCAGCTGACATCACCTTGCAGTAACGTGCGTCACATCATTCATGGGCTATTGCTTGCTGGTTTTTGTATCACTTTGTTTAATATGATGAGGTAGTCGACCTAGTCACAACTTTATAAGAGTCGTCTTCTACAACACTCTTGAGGGATCAGTAGTTCTATTCTTTCTGTGCCCTCTCAAAAACCTCCCGAGAGCAACACGTGGTATTCAAAACTTTTGTACGTGTAACCGTTGGAGTGGTTAAGAGGAAAATTCGAGTAGAATTATTTTTTTGAGATTGACTTTTATGATTGAGATTAGCTGACTTTGTGATTTATAGTCGAAGGGGAATAATCTATAGAACGAGACGAGGGTGTCAAAAGTAGCGCTTACATCCCTTGGGTGAGAATTCTAATGTTGTGTTTTTGTTTGGTTTTGTCTGGGTGAACTCAGCGATGTGATCATAAAATCACGGACTTTGAATGCTCTGGTGAGTTGTTTGTCAGACAAAGTTGTTCTAGAATGTTCGGAAATAGTTATCGTTGTAAATCGACGTTTTAGATTAAGCCAGTCATATCCGACATGCGATAGCGTTAGCAGCAAGTTTTGCTTTGAGTTGTGATAGAGCTAGTGTTTAGAAGTGGCAGCGAATTGGGAGTTCCATCGGGTCAATACGCCAATAAATGTTTTGGCTGATTCTACGGTAGTAGAATAGTGACCAACGCCAGACGCCTAATCGCTTTGTTTGTCACATTTTGTGTACGACAGTTCGTCATTTATTCTGAGGACAATATGCCAGCGTTCCCAGCGAGAGAAAATGTGTGTAATTCGAAAAAACCCAGGTACGTTGAACATTATGAGTCTATAACTAGTAATGAAGCACAGTAGACAAGCTGACAGACTAGCGAGTAGAAGATAGACTTGGTAAATTTATATCCCTTGCGGTTAAGCCAGTTTCACTAAGATACGCCAAGACAGAAATAGAAGAAATATGTCAGAACATTAGAGAGAATGTTTACATACGAAGAATTAGATGGCAGATGAAATATTGACAACAGTGGTTCTCAAACTATGACTACAATAACCTTTAGAGACCGTTGTGATAACTGCAGCAAGGGAGAGAGATAGAGTGACATTCAGATTTTACCTATTGAATTTTGCTGTACGAGTCTGCCAACCTCAGGTGGAAGGTTGGGCATCATTTTACAACTTTTTGCTAACTGATGTAAATAAAGTTCGACGTTAATATGTTACTGCTGCCAGCGTGAAATCAATCATCAACTGTTTGGTATGAGAAATGTTATCGTCTGAGATAAAGGAGCTTTTTTCTGATCACCATACAACCGCTAGGGTAGTGATACGAACATATACGATAAACAAAAAAAATAGAAGTAAGAAATAATAGACAAGCCATCATCCACGGCCACACCCGTACAAATTTGGTTTGGTTTGGTTTTAAGGACTAATCTCAGTTGCACACGACAACTCCATCAGTGCTCCGATCTGATTCCTTAGATCACGCAGGATGATCTCAGCACAGTGCACGAACTCCGCAGCACCGGCGAGAATCCCAGTGTGTGTCTACATGAATCACATGTTCTATAAATATTTTTGTGGTGGGTAGGTTTCTAATTTTTAAATTTTGCCAAAGCAACGGCGGTGTGGCCTACTCTTTACGATTTCCAGCTGCCGTGGGATTTTTAACGTGCACAACTTCCATACGGGACCTCCTATTTTTCGCCCTTCTCCGAGAAGGCTAGGCATCCGATCTCACTACCTTGGAGACCAGGGGGGAGTGTGACAAACAATTTCCAAAAATTATATTCCCTCAACTGGGAATCAAACCTGGTACCTCTAGAATTCGAGGCGGACGCCATATCTCTTAGCCACTCCGACCCCCAATGTACAAATATACATTGTTTGAGTCGTTAATTATGTGCTACATAAAACTCTTACCCGTGTAGTTCTCTGGCATTCTCGTGAGACAACGAAAGAACAGGATTACTGCTGACTCATGTAGGTCATACACGGTGAGTAATATGAGGTGTAGGTCATACACTGTGAGTAATATGAGGTGTAGGTCATACACGGTGAGTAATATAAGGTGTAGGTCATACACGGTGAGTAATATGAGTTGTAGGTCATACACGGTGAGTAATATGAAGTGTAGGTCATACACGGTGAGTAATATGAGGTGTAGGTCATACACGGTGAGTAATATGAGGTGTAGTTCATACACGGTGAGTAATATGAGGTGTAGGTCATACACGGTGAGTAATATGAGGTGTAGGTCATATACGCTGAGTAATATGAGGTGTAGTTCATACACGGTGAGTAATATGAGGTGTAGGTCATACACGGTGAGTAATATGAGGTGTAGGTCATATACGCTGAGTAATATGGGGTGTAGGTCATACACGGTGAGTAATATGAGGTGTAGTTCATACACGGTGAGTAATATGAGTTGTAGGTCATACACGGTGAGTAATATGAGTTGTAGGTCATACACGGTGAGTAATATGAGTTGTAGGTCATATACGGTGAGTAATATAAGGTGTAGGTCATATACGGTGAGTAATATGAGGTGTAGTTCATACACGGTGAGTAATATGAGGTGTAGGTCATACACGCTGAGTAACATGAGGTGTAGGTCATATACGGTGAGTAATATGAGGTGTAGGTCATATACGGTGAGTAATATGAGGTGTAGGTCATACATGCTGAGTAATATGAGGTGTAGGTCATACACGGTGAGTAATATGAGGTGTAGGTCATATACGTTGAGTAATATGAGGTGTAGGTCATATACGGTGAGTAATATGAGGTGTAGGTCATACACGGTGAGTAATATGAGGTGTAGGTCATACACGGTGAGTAATAAGAAGTGTAGGTCATATACGGTGAGTAATATGAGGTGTAGGTCATATACGTT
Source organism: Oreohelix idahoensis (assembly GCA_024509875.1). Classification (NCBI taxonomy): domain Eukaryota; kingdom Metazoa; phylum Mollusca; class Gastropoda; order Stylommatophora; family Oreohelicidae; genus Oreohelix; species Oreohelix idahoensis. Next base: position 364,864 of record JAMPIV010014432.1, on the reverse strand, counting down.
GAGTAATATGAGGTGTAGGTCATACACGGTGAGTAATATGAGGTGTAGGTCATACACGGTGAGTAATATGAGGTGTAGGTCATACACGGTGAGTAATATGAGGTGTAGGTCATACACGGTGAGTATAATATGAGGTGTAGGTCATACACGGTGAGTAATATGAGGTGTAGGTCATACACGGTGAGTATAATATGAGGTGTAGGTCATATACGGTGAGTAATATGAGGTTGTATCTGAGACTGGCAACCTCATCGTTTAACACAAATTGATAACTAAACCACCCACGCAAGAGCGCGTGATTGTTTTATGTAGGCTTCCTGGGAATGGGGACCAACTGTTGTGGTGGCTCTATGCTCCATATGGGTGCGAAAAGTAAATGATAATGATAAAACCTATGCTCGTATGTACTGCATAACGTTTTTTATTATAAACATAAAACACTCTTCTCCTACAGGATCTACCACATTACTTCTGTGTTCTACTTCACGATCTACCACATCACTTCTTTGTTCTCCTACAGGATCTACCACACTATTTCTTTGTTCTCCTACAGGATCTACTATATTATTTCTTTGTTCTCCTACAAGAACTACCATATTACTTCTTTGTTCTCCTACAGGATCTACCATATTACTTCTTTGTTCTCCTACAGGATCTACCATATTACTTCTTTGTTCTCCTACAGGATCTACCATATTACTTCTTTGTTCTCCTTCACGATCTACCACACTACTTCTGTGTTCTCCTTCATGATCTACCACATTACTTCTTTGTTCTCCTACAGGATCTACCACATTACTTCTTTGTTCTTCTTCACGATCTACCACATCACTTCTTTGTTCTCCTACAGGATCTACCACACTACTTCTTTGTTCTCCTACAGGATCTACCATATTACTTCTTTGTTCTCCTACAGGATCTACCATATTACTTCTTTGTTCTCCTACAGGATCTACCATATTACTTCTTTGTTCTCCTACAGGATCTACCATATTACTTCTTTGTTCTCCTACAGGATCTACCATATTACTTCTTTGTTCTCCTACAGGATCTACCATATTACTTCTTTGTTCTCCTACAGGATCTACCATATTACTTCTTTGTTCTCCTACAGGATCTACCATATTACTTCTTTGTTCTCCTACAGGATCTACCATATTACTTCTTTGTTCTCCTACAGGATCTAACATTTTACTTCTTTGTTCTCCTACAGGATCTAACATATTACTTCTTTGTTCTCCTACAGGATCTACTATATTACTTCTTTGTTCTTCTACATGATCTAACATATTACTTCTTTGTTCTCCTACAGGATCTACCATATTACTTCTTTGTTCTCCTTCAGGATCTACCACATCACTTCTGTGTTCTCCTTCAGGATCTACCTTACTACTTCTTTGTTCTCCTACAGGATCTAACATATTACTTCTTTGTTCTCCTACAGGATCTACCATATTACTTCTTTGTTCTCCTTCAGGATCTACCACATCACTTCTGTGTTCTCCTTCAGGATCTACCACATTACTTCTTTGTTCTCCTTCAGGATCTACCACACTACTTCTTTGTTCTCCTTCAGGATCTACCTTACTACTTCTTTGTTCTCCTACAGGATCTAAAATATTACTTCGTTGTTCTCCTTCAGGATCTACCACATCACTTCTGTGTCCTCCTTCAGGATCTAACATATTACTTCTTTGTTCTTCTACATGATCTAACATATTACTTCTTTGTTCTCCTTCAGGATCTAACATATTACTTCTTTGTTCTTCTACAGGATCTAACATATTACTTCTTTGTTCTCCTTCAGGATCTAACATATTACTTCTTTGTTCTCCTTCAGGATGTAACATATTACTTCTTTGTTCTCCTACATGATCTAACATATTACTTCTTTGTTCTCCTACAGGATCTAACATATTACTTCTTTGTTCTCCTACAGGATCTACCTTACTACTTCTTTGTTCTCCTACAGGATCTACCACACCACTTCTGTGTTCTCCTACAGGATCTACCTTACTACTTCTTTGTTTTCCTACAGGATCTACCACACCACTTCTGTGTTCTCCTACAGGATCTACCTTACTACTTCTTTGAAAGCCCTCTCGTCTGCATTTGAATATGCTTGAAGAAAGCACTGGTCCAACTCCGGTTATAGGCATCTCCATAGAATTTTTCCCGCGTACTGGTTCAGCCGATAGCCATTAGACGCTCTCTCTCTCTGTTGTTTATATGTAGGACATTCCTGCTTCAGATATTGGGCAGTCATTAACCACTTTTCTTTAAGATCGGCTGACCGTTATTTCTTTGTCACGTTTCAAATCTTTGACGCACAAAATCTCAATGTTCGTCTCATCGTTGAGAGCTGAAACTTTGCACGCAGCTCCTTTTCTTGAAACATTTTAATCTATCAAGTTGTGATTGGCACTGACTCAGCCATTTTTTATATAATAAGTAAAACACGGTAAAATAAGGTAGAAATAACTAGGAAATACATTATCCACACATCCTTTTGTATAGAACAATAATGGATGGCCAGTAATTATTAACCAGTAATTTATGTGTTTGTATGTGTGTGAACGAAATGAAGGATTGTGTTATTACATAGCAAACCCCCTTGTACTTTTTTTCCCGCCCGGTGTAATTTCCCGGTGGTCTCTGATGACATAATGAAACAATAGGCATACTGACTACCTCAGTTTTGTCGTACGAAGCAACTAACGAGAGATAAGACATTTGACTAGCAACCTCATTATGTAGAAAAGTTGCATCACTGCAAGACCACGTCAGTGCTTTGATGAAAGATGACCGGCAGTACTGGCGGGTTCCCTACTCCATAACAAGCGGAGATGAAACTGGTGCACTTTTTTGTTGTTGTTACTTCTTTGTTTTCCATACGTTCTGTCGTCTGATAATTTCTCAGCTCGTTTATATCAGTCTTAAGTAAGACAAGCACTCGTGGAGATATTGATTCTCTCGTGAGCTCGTGAGTACTTTCTCGTGTTTTTATGGCTCGCAATGTGTGAGTGCTGGCAAAGATCGTTCCGGTTCTTACCAACGCGTGGAAGATTCGGAAATATAGTGCAAGTTTATCGCTGCTGTATTAATTTGATAACCTGTTCGCTTATCCACACGGATGCTTCGCCTAAAGGATCTGATATGCCAGGTAGGTTTTATATCTGTTGTATAACTTTTTAAAGGAAATCCATGTTTTAGTTAGTTTTTTTTTTTATTTTCTTCAACTTTTGCTTGTCTGGTAGCGTCCGATTAAGTAGGCGGTTAAAGCGCTTTCCTCTAGCGATATAGTTACTGTTTTCCGGGTTATTTTTACTTATCTAGTGTTAACACAACTATTACCTCACCTTTATGTCTCTCTTTTGTAAGCAGGAGCGTCCGATTGTCATAGTGGTTAGAGAGCTGGTCTCTCGAGGTATAGGTGCCTGGTTCGAAACACGGTAGCGTCACGCTTCAGCTTGCCCAGCTGTACATGGGTACCTGACTCTGCTCTTTAGTTAACTCTTAGTATACGAGCGGCCTTTTAGAAAGGCCGATGATCGATCGCCGTCAATAGCGAAAATGTATAGGTGAATGCATGTTTAAAACCACTGAACAATTTAGTTACGTGCATGATATAGGGGTTTCATTTCTTCACATTTTGATATATAACACTTTATGTTATCTTTATAAATAAATTATTTAGTGCAGATCGATCATCGGCCTTTCTAAAAGGCCGCTCGTATACTAAGAGGCGAAGGCAGGGAGGAAGAGAAATGATCACCCCACCTCTCTAAGCTGGCAGATTTGCTATGGGACTGCCTTTACCATTTTGTAAGCAAGTATTTTTTATTCGTTTTCTTATTGCTGTACCTCGCTTCCAATTGTAATCTGTTTATTTGTTAATTTTAAAAAATTCGGTTTACTGTAGTTGTTAGAACGTCTGCTGTATGGTTTTCTTCATTACAATAGTTTTATTCTTTGTAATATTTTTTAAATCTTACAAATATTTTTTCTTCAAATCCATCTTCTTTCTTTTTGTTATTGTCTTTCTTATTCTCTTTGTCATTTTCTTTATTGTTGAAAATTAATATTTATTGTTTACCATGACAAGGTGAGAGGCAATAAAAGTATAATAGGAACATAAATATGCCAGCAAGTAACCAGCAACAACATGGTTTGAAATAATCATATTAAACCCTTAGAGCAGCAAGTCCTCACGACGGCACTAAATTCTCCTGAGGTCATTTCATTTATCTGCATTTTGCTTTAGAAGTACGGAAACAGTGGCACGAAAGCATAGAAGCTTCATCTATTATGAACAATGAAGGTTCACTGGATAGGTATATAAATATATGATGGAAACACTTATTGATACTTACCGGAACTGCTTAATATAAATGGGGAACATTCCAGAAATTTTGTGACCAAAAAGCAACGGAGGCAGAACAATTTATAAAAAACCGCGCAGATAAGTATATTGCGAAGAAATGCGCGTTATTTCAACAGGCGCGCAATTTAGTTTCATTGCCGGAACGCGCCATGAACATATTACAACTTTTGTGGAAAAACATTACCGATAAGGCAGTTAGTATCGTTAATAAGCAACACACCCGATAAATTATGGCGGGAAATAATTATGTTTTACGCTTTCTGCTACCTGCCCTGATAAAGGCAATAATTCTCCTGTTGTCTTTTTATCTGTACGCATTGCTTATAAAGGAAATATAAGCGCAAATTGCATGGAAAGAAAAAGGTCAATGGAGTGAGATTTGACTAATTAATTAACAGCTGCTTTATCACAACATATTTTGTAAGTGTACGGATATATACTTTTTTAAATCTTACCTTGGCACGTATTCAAATGAGTATCAACTTGAGCGACTAAATCCATTGAGTTACTGCAAATGTAACAACTCCGTTCTTTATTCATACTTACCCGAATTACAAATGAATAAAATTCAAGAAATCACGTCCAGAATCAAACATGTTCGTTTTCTTATTACTTTCTATGTGTGTGTGTGTGTGTGTGGTTTTTATTTTTAATATCTTAATCAAAGATCAATGTACTATGTTAAAAGAAATACTAAATATAAAAGACTGTACGTGTGACTTGTATTTAACATTATATTGTTTATTCTTAAATTCAATTAATAGTAAATTCTATCACCAGAAAACAAGTTTCCTTAATATGGTCTTTCCATGTCCTGTCCTATGCCTGTGCCACCGTCTTCTTATACCCTGGGATCTTACCGGTTCAATATGCGTGGTGTTTCTCAGATTCTTGTCTTCAGTTCCATATTTGTGATCTTGTCATATATTTTCGATCATTTTTCTGCCCAATCACCTATCTGCCCAATCACCTATCTGCCCAATCACCCATCTATGGAAGTTTGCATCTCTATGGTTGTAATCGCCAAGTTTCAGAACCGTACATTATAGACCAGTCGTTCCAAGAGTCGGGGAGATCTACTTTAGAAAGATTGAGATCTCCAAATAATCTACCTTTGTAAAATCATGTCTGCACAGTTAGGTGGACATCCAGTTTCACTAAACAGTTTTAAAATGGTTCTCATCATTTATTGACAAAGTGGTTGCTGCCTCTTTAATCCTGGGGGGGAAGGGGATGGGAGAGAGAAAAGGGGGGGGGGGGACACCGCCCTTTTAAGTGTGGCGGAAGAGCGTTGTCGGTACTTTCCATAGCTAAAAAAAGCATCTCCCCTCCCCTCCCCTTTCCGTCTGTGACGGTATTGTCTCCTCTGCCCTGCAATAGTGATCCAATAATGCCCAAACTTTGCTTGCGTAGACTAGAAGGAATGAAATGGTATGACGATATAAAGGTGGAACTGATGATAAGAACCAAACAAGTACCAGTGGAACAAGAGATGAGAAGAAGACGCTGGCGATGGATAGGACACACAATGAGCAAACCTGCTGATAGCATTACAAGACAGTCCTTGTTCTGGAATCCACAGGGAAAGAGAGGCAGAGGTAGACCAAAAAAACACATGGAGAAGAGAACTGGATATAGAGGTGAAAATGATGAGGAAAACATGGAAAGAACTTGAGCTGCTTGCACGTGACAGGAGGACTTGGCATGTGTTTGTTGAAGGCCTATGCCCTGTGGGGAGCTAAAGGGGATTGATTGAATAGCCAAACTTGTATAATAAGAGTATCAAAATGAGGGTCTTCCAAGATATCAATCTTCGCTCAAGATTACTCTTGGTAGTGATATAGATAGAAGAATGATGCTTCTACTTCAGGGAACCTCACAGGATTTTAAAGAAAAGCAAGCATAACAACTGAGATCATCTAAGCTCGTATGAATGTATTATTCTCGCGCTCCTTCTATGAGGTAAAATATTTTTGCTCGTATTTCTGAGCCCCCAGCTGAAGGTTATTCAGCAACTATTAATTCAATAGCTCTATACGGTTATGCATTTAAAACAATATGAGTCATACTGGTGCAGACATACAATTTACTCATTTGTGATTAATCCAACTATGGATTTAAAGTTACAGATAAACAAATCTAATAATGACTTATGGGTTAACAATGTAAAATAAATAAAGTTGTTGATGAAAAATGAAGCACTGATATTTTCCTCATTGGACGATCTAAATTGTAGGTGGATATTTTTTTAGAAAACAAAATTGTAAGTGTCTAGTGACTGCGCTGTTGGATCTGTTGGCGTCTGCTTCAGTCGCTGTTGGTTTCCACAGGTGCTTTGAACTGGTCCTTCTCTTGAATAGTCAAATGTCGTGGCTGTAGCACGCCCCATGCTGTAAGGATGGGGTGACTACCAAGGTTGTCAATCATTTTCAAGATCTGTCTGATGTTGGTGTCTAGCGTCGAACGCTGGCAACTTGTACCACAAACTAAGAAAAATCAAATGCTTCTTTTGAGTATTGGGTCTCCTGGTATGAACATCAGGCACCTTCCGGTTATTTACCAAATAATTCGCTGTGATCTACCGATATATCGTGAACGATCTATTACCAACCATTGCTCTAAAGTCTAGACAAAATGGCCCGTGAATGGTCAAATCTTCCAGAGTCGGTAGTTTCTCACTCTGCCAAGACAGTTTCTTCCCAACACAAGAACAGCAGTTTAATAACGTGGCCATTTCTTGATCAGATTTAAACATATCTGTTTCTTCTGGCCGCTTAATGTTGACATTTTTTATATACTTCTGTTTTGTTTAATTACATTTATCTTCCCGTGGAGCACAATAGTAGCGCCCTTCAGTCATAATTGACTATGGGAATGATACACCCCTGATGTTATAGCCCTCAGCCGCTTTTCTTTTTCCCTTGTGCTCCTCTCGGCGTGTTCTTTTCTCTTCTGCTTGTTTTGTGAAAGCTTCTTGTCGCCCAGTCTGAGGTAGCGCAATAGGAAGTCTTACCACTTGGTGCGATCGGCAGCTTCATCCTGCCAGGTTGCTGGATCATTGTTCAGTTCCTTCATGTCTCTCTTCCACAACATCTTTGAACCTCAGCTGTGGGCGATCGGCAGCTTCATCCTGCCAGGTTGTTGGATCATTGTTCAGTTCCTTCATGTCTCTCTTCCACAACATCTTTGAACCTCAGCTGCGGTCTCCCGGATCTTTTTGTGCCATCTGTCAGTTGTCCGTAGAAAATATCCTTCGGGATGGACAACCTTTAAACAAATACATGCCACCCCTTTGTCCTGTGCTTTCCGCTCAAGGTCTGTCCATGTCTTCTTATTTATTCCCGTGATGTCTATGGCAGGTCTAATCAGTTGTATTATGATTATTATTATTCAGAGATCAGAAAATAGATGCACAGACAGATGTTTTCATTCATTCATAACCCATCAACTCCAAAAGGAGCATAGACGTTCAACAACGTCCCACTGTCGCATGCCATTATCTCAAGGCCTTCCTCATCATTGTCATTTATATGTGCATATCACTTGTGGTTTACTTCTTCTTCAATACCCTGGGGTATTTAGAACTAGGCTTACCTTGTAATACTATCAACATATTTTGTCAATGTGTGTCTTATCTCTCGCCAGCAGACATATAAAATACACAGCAATAAATATTTGTTGAAAATAAAGTTCATTCTTTCTATGCCTTTGATTTACATTAAATTTTATTAACCCCTCTTCCGAAAACAATAAGGGGGCCTCACAATATAAAATGACCTAGGCCTCATCTGGGAACTTGGAGGTACTGACCGCACAAACACGTACACACGCACTTAGAACTACACAAATGATGTTCCGTTTAATGTTCTGCAAAATTGCAGTACATAGAATCGCTTTCTCGGAGTTTGCTGGAAAATTATACTCAACTGTGCTCTAAGTACAGGTTACTTTCTGTATTGGTTATACTCAGTATTCCTGTTCTAGCAGCATCCTCTCTCTCTCTCTCTCTCTCTCTCTCTCTCTCTCTCTCTCTCTCTCTCTCTTTCTGTCTGTCTCTTACTTTTCCCTCTCTGGCTTTTTTGTGTGTGTCTTAATTCGCGCGCTTTGGGAGTAATTACTGCTAAACTCATCTTGGCATGGAAATATCTTCCAGTAGAAACTTTTCAGTTGAGACATCCCAGCAACAACGGCAGTGAAAGAGAAATAGGTTTAAGAGCGAGAGGGGAAGGCAGTGATTCAAAGAAATCAGAAATGAGAAGAGAGCAGGAGATCAATGGAAGAAACACGTGATTGACAGAGGACGTGAAGGCGAAAGATGAGTGAGATGATATAATGTAATGTGTAACATTTCCAGGCAGAAATGATGTAACGGGTAACTTTCCACAGATACAAAATGGTACCGGTATCGTGTGTAACATTCCCTGACATAAATGGTATAGTTTGTAACATTCCCAGATGGAAATAGTATAGCGTGTAACTTGTACAAACAGAAAAGGTATAGCGTATTACATTCCCAGACAGACATGGTATATCGTGTAACACTCCCAGACAGAAATGGTATAGCGTGTAACATTACAAGATAGAAATGGTATAGCGTGTAATACTCCCAGACAGAAATGGTATAGCGTGTAACATTCCCAGACAGAAATGGTATAGTGTGTAAGATTCTGCGACAGAAATGGTATCGTGTGTAACACACCCAGCCAGAAATAGTATCGTGTGTAACACACTCAGACAGAAATGGTATAGCGTGTAACATTTCCAGACGAAAATGGTATAGCGTGTAACTTGTCCAGACAGAAATGGTATATAGTGTAACGTTCTGAAACAGACATGGTATCGTGTGTAACATTCCCAGACAGAAATGGAATCGCGTGTAACATTCTCAGACAGAAATAGTATAGCCTGTAACACACCCAGACAGAAATGGTATCGTGTGTAACATTTCCAGACAGAAATAGTAACGTGTGTAACACTCCCGGACAGAAATGGTATAGCATGAGGGGGAGGGAGGATTTGGTTTATGTAACTTGACAAATCCTCGATCGTTACATTTTTCTGTGACCTCCTTTAACTTTCTCCTGTCCCCTTCCTTTTTTTTCTCCCCCGCATCATCTTATCACACCTTTTATCCACCCCTCTCTCCTGGTTATTTTCTGCTTTGGTATCGGCAACGCGTAGCGAACCTGCCACATTGATTTTTCACTTATCGCTAGCAACAGGCGCAGTAAGACCCAACCATGATCGACTCTACTATTGTTAACTCCGACTTCTCGTCTGCATACGATACACGAAACCATGATGAGGTGAGAGCTCGCAAACATGACATGATAAATAACACGGGAGTGTTAAGATCTGATATGGTCAAGAAAGACGGCACATGAATTTGTAAATGACATGTAAAGAAAATATCTTGTGAGTTATGCAGAATGTTATACAGATGATAGGTGGGGGGGGGGGGGGGGGGGACCTCTGCCGAAATCAGGCACTAATTCGTGGCTGGATTGGCATCGCACTGCTGAAATAAAACACTTCTGATTGGCGTTTTTTCCCAACGAAACCACATGGTGGTGTGGGCGAAAATGTCGCTTATAATCTGTAAACATTTTAAAACTGCTTCATTGCATTTCTATCTCGTCATGAAGGCATTTCAAACAGCCAGGATAACGAATAGAAACAGGATTCCAACGTACGGACAGGACCAAGTCTTTGAGGATTTTCTGATATTAGACAGAAAGAAAACATGACTTTAGTACTGGAAACCACGAGTCCCAGGAATCTACATACAGAATAACATTGGAATTATAATTAGAGTAATGCCCCGACCACCTGTAAGACTGCCTCTTAAAACCAGGCGCCATACACTATTCGGAAATTTCTGCTGTGCAAGAAGTCTGAAAATTCATTCCCGATAATCTGGGTAAGCTGTAATATGTACATTTTATTACTTTATATTTTTGCATTTAACATGTGTAAATTGCTCGTGGGTGTACAGGTTCATCGAGGCTGGCAGCGTCAGCATATAAATGATTAGATTCATGAACCACCACTGCAAGACTGGTGACTGCTTCGTGCGGGGTTCCTCACAAGGAACCCAAAACATAGAGCATTACCGCCATGCTACTGCCACATAATTTGACGATTGACGGAACAGTAAACAACACTCTTGGGAATCAACAGTGACGGAATCCAACACCAACAAAGAATAAAAAAATCATCGTCAACAGCTGGCTAGTAAAGTATTACAGTCAGGCTCCGCAAAAGAACTTTTTCTAACGATAGAAAAAGTCACTACCAGTGATATATATATCTATTTTGTTGTTGTTGTTAGCTATAATTATTATTAAATTTGTTATCTGTAAATACTCACTGATGGTTGATTTAATCATTATTGAGTGAATGGCACCCGTATGACTCAGTTATTTAAAATACATAACCATACAGAACTATTCAAGTAACATTTTACTGAATAATTTCAGTTGGGAGCTCAGAAAATACGAGCAAATTTCTTTTTCCTCACAGAGTGTGAGGGAAGATAAAAAGTTAATGACAGCTTAGATTATCTCAGTTGTTACGCTTACTGTCTTAAAATTCCTGTGAGGTTCCTTGAAAAAGAAGCATCATTCTTCTATTTCCATGTCTGCCAACAGTAATCTTGAGCAAAGATTGAAGACCCTCATTTTTATACTCTAAGTTTGAACCACCGTTGAAGAGTAAGGGACACAATCCCGTGACCACTGAGGGAACATTGTCAAGGGTAAATTCTATACGTATCATTCTCAAATAGATTTTATATGATATAGCGCACTTTATATAAAAAGAATAAAAACCAATAGTATAGTTTATAACATTCTCAACTAGGCATGGTATAGAATGTAACATTTAAAAATTATATTAAAATGGTCTGTCTGTCAAAAGATACAGTGAGGATCAGAACCTTTTTCTGAACACAAAGATAATGTCCACAGACAAAACAAGATGCGAACCAAAAATTACCATCAATGATGAGGAAATTGAAAATGTCACAAATTTTGAATATCTTGGCTCCATAATTAACAACAATGGAGACTGCTCAAAAGAGGTCAGAAGGAGACTGGCCAAAGCAATGCAGAGGTTAAGTAAAATGAAGAACCTATGGCATAACACCAGTAAATTAATAAAAGTAAAACTTCTGAGAACGTGCATCTTTCCGGTAGCAACATATGGATGTGAATCATGGACCATTACTCGAACATTAAAGAAAAAAATCGAATCTTTCGAAGCAAAGTGTTACAGAAAAATTCTCAGAATATCGTGGACCAAAAAAGAAAAATATAGACATCCTTCACGACCTGAACATCGAGGACAACTGGCTCATAAACAATATCATGTCCCGGAAACTGAAATATTTTGGCCACATTAAACGTCATAGTGGCTTGGAGAGAGCAGTGATGGAGGGTATGGTACCTGGAAGGCGAGGCAAGGGCCGACCAAGACGACGGTGGACACAGGACATTGAAGACACATTGAACATGACAATGGAGGAGGCGGAAAGGCTGGCTAGAGATCGAGAGTCTTTCAGGCGGGTTGTGATGAGAGCGACGTTCTGCAAAGGACATGCTACATGATGATGATGATTAAAATGGTATAACTTATGTCTGTAACAATCTTATATAGCAATAGTATAGTTGTAAAATTCTCAGATTATAAAATAATGAAGTTGTCTCAAGCAAATGTCGCTTTGGTCAGGATTAAAATATGTGGTGAACTCTGACCCACGCCGACACCGCCTGTGAAAAGCACTATGAAGACAGAGATGGAAATAAACAAACTACACAAATTGCTGAAAGATCTCAACCATCCAGACCCAAAGTTCAAAATTAAGTGCTCCCCCCCGTATCAACTCCATATTACCACGATGTCTTGTCTGATGTTGCATTCTCGTCTGCTCCAGTCTCCACCATGTTTATAGAACAATCAGTTTCCCTCGTCTGCTACTGTTTACACAGTCGTAATCTCAAGGCTTCTTCGGTTTCCCTCCGGCGGGTACTTTCACTGGGTCAGATTAGCGGACCGTATCTTCGGGAGATTCTGGAGAAATGAGACATTATTTGGTTTTATTTGTCTCAAAAGGCAACATGTGCTGGGAATATAGAGAAAAGGTCTTTAAGCACGACCTTCTCACAAAATGAAGTTAGGTCCCGGGCGTGGAGATTTGACGTTGTCGATTCTGGAACACTTGGTTTGGGTTGCCTGGAAGGATAATATACGTTTGTGAGTTCACATAAGTTTACTTGGATATTTTCTTATTTAAAAAAAAAAGAAGTAGATAAAATGTGCTTCAATTATGTGTTGCTAACGGAGCAACGTGTCATACAGCTGCGAGTGGGCTGTTTCGTTGTTCATGTAGCTGTGAATGGTCTTGATCATGTTGCTGTGAACGGTCTTGTCCATGAATCTGTGAATGGTCTTGTCTATATAGCTGTGAACGGTCTTGTCCAGGAAGCTGTGAATGGTCTTGTCCATGAAGCTGTGAATGGTCTTGTCCATGTAGCTGTGAATGGTCTTGATCATGTAGCTGAGAACGGTCTTGTGCATGAAGCTGTAAATGGTCTTGTTGTGACGGTATTGCCTCCCCTGCTTTGCACTAGTGGTCCAACAGTGGCCAAAACTCAAGAGTATCTAGTATGGCCTTCAAAGATGTCTACCTTCGCACAAGATTACTCTTGGCAGATTTGTAAATAGAAGGGTAATGACGCTTCTATCTCAATTTAGTTTTCTCAAGATATTCAGATAAGCGAAAACAATGCTGCATTGGCTGAGCACGTTAATTCTAGAATCTGCCGACAACTTTTGGGAAGAATTAAAGCAATGGTTAATCTTAGCTCGTTCAAGCCACCACCTCTGATTTACTCAGTGGAATTCTTATTATTCTGGTATAGCTCTCTTTAGAGTATGTGTAGTAAATTGACTGAGACAAACATGCAGTACATTTAAAATGATTAAATCTAAGTTAAATTTGTAAAATTACCAATAACGAAATTTAATGGTCACTTAAGTTTTAACCGTTTGAAAATAATTAAGTAGTTTTAACGCAAAGGTTCATCATTGAAGGATAGTAGAATTTTTTCTTAAAAGTTCACGTGGCAGCTTGTATATTGCACTTAGCTGCCAGTGGTTGTTTCTTCTCCCGCTGGGTTGGTTCTTTTTACACTGCTCACGCTCGTCGCTGGTCAAGGTTGTAGGGTGCAGCTCGTTCCCAGGAGTGTCAGGGAGAGTCTACAAAGTTGGTCCCTCGTCTTAAAGCTTAAGCCACTGTTCCCTTCTTTTTCCAGAGATGGTACTCTTCAACTGGTACCACCACCAACTATGATAAAAGAATAGAAACAAAACGCTGTCCTGAGTATTGCGTTTCCCGACACATACTGATGTGTCCACTATTCCTATTCCACCATCCCATTTACTCAGAATTTACCCTCGATGAGAATTAACTTTCATCCATCGACAGAAAACTTTCTTTACATTTAAATTGAATAGCTTTTATAGTTACTTTACATTTAAATGAAAAGGTTAATAGTACAGATAGAAGATGTTTACATTTCCACTGATTTAAAAAGTGTTCATAATATAAATTGAATATGTTTTCATTTATGTTTACACTGATTTGAAAAGTTTGAAACTTCTATTAATTTTAAAGTGGATATGTTAACATCGACATTGACACTGGTTGAAACTGTAAGTATTATAATTAAAATGTACATCATTTCTTTCATCTTTCCCTCATTGCTCCATATGGAACTTGGGACTACTTTATGCTTTTAGTTCTCTGTAAGAAACTAGCAGTAAAGCGGTCACCAGCCCTAGCAGTGGTGGTTCATGAAATCATCATTCTATGTAGCTGTGGGCGGACTGTTTCTCTATATCAAATATAGCTGTCGGCGGACTGTTTCTCTATATCAAGTATAGCTGTCGGCGGACTGTTTCTCTATATCAAATATAGCTGTCGGCGGACTGTTTCTTTATGTCAAATATAGCTGTGGGCGGACTGTTTCTCTATATCAAATATAGCTGTCGGCGGACTGTTTCTTTATGTCAAATATAGCTGTGGGCGGACTGTTTCTTTATGTCAAATATAGCTGTCGGCGGACTGTTTCTCTATATCAAATATAGCTGTCGGCGGACTGTTTCTCTATATCAAATATAGCTGTCGGCGGACTGTTTCTCTGTATCAAATATAGCTGTCGGCGGACTGTTTCTCTATATCAAATATAGCTGTCGGAGGACTGTTTCTTTATGTCAAATATAGCTGTCGGCGGACTGTTTCTCTATATCAAATATAGCTGTCGGCGGACTGTTTCTTTATGTCAAATATAGCTGTCGGCGGACTGTTTCTTTATGTAAAATATAGCTGTCGGCGGACTGTTTCTTTATGTCAAATATAGCTGTCGGCGGACTGTTTCTCTATATCAAATATAGCTGTCGGCGGACTGTTTCTCTATATCAAATATAGCTGTCGGCGGACTGTTTCTCTATATCAAATATAGCTGTCGGCGGACTGTTTCTCTATATCAAATATAGCTGTCGGCGGACTGTTTCTTTATGTCAAATATAGCTGTCGGCGGACTGTTTCTCTATATCAAATATAGCTGTCGGCGGACTGTTTCTCTATATCAAATATAGCTGTCGGCGGACTGCTTCTTTATGTCAAATATAGCTGTCAGTGAACTGTTTCTCTATATCAAATATAGCTATGGGCGGACTGTTTCTTTATATCAAATATAGCTGTCGGCGGACTGTTTCTCTGTATCAAATATAGCTGTCGGCGGACTGTTTCTTTATGTCAAATATAGCTGTGGGCGGACTATTTCTATGTGTCATTATAGCTGTGGGCGGACTGTTTCTTTATGTCAAATATAGCTGTGGGCGGACTGTTTCTTTATGTCTAATATAGCTTTTGGGTGGACTGTTTCTCAATGTCAAATATAGTTGTCGGCGGACTGTTTCTCTATGTCAAATATAGAAGTAGGCGGACATTTTTTTTATGTCAAATATAAGTGTGGGCGGACTGTTTATTTATCATTATGGCTTTGGGCAGACTGTTTCTATGTATCATTATGGTTTTGGGCGAACTGTTTATATGTGTCATTATAGCTGTGGGTGGACTGTTTCTCTGTCACATATAGCTGTGTTCTCTCTGTTAATAGAGCTGTGGGCGGATTATTTTTTTCTATCAATATAGTCTATTTTGTCCAAATCACAAGCATTGAACAAACACGATTTTTTCAGAGATTCACAACTTTACCACAATTATGCCGTATATGTGAGGAAAAAAAAAACAGTCGCAATCAATCATTGATGATCAGGTAATCATGTCCTTCGTCAGACACACAACGCCATAAAAATCTGTGACTCATCTGATCTGGTTTGTGCGTGTGACTTGCAGAGCGAGCATAGCATGCGGGTAAGACAAAATTTGTGTAATTAATAAAGGCAGGAAAATATAAAAAAATGTATATGTTGACGGCGGCAGGGGCGAAACGTTTCTGATGTAGACAGAGACTCTAGTACCCTCCATTAACCTCCTTAAACATTAACAAAGGAGCAGAATGAACGAAATATCCCAGTGTGTGTGTGTGCATGTGTGTTTTAAATATATGATTAACATTGTTTATCGCCTCTTCCCTTTTAGACAAAATTATTATATTAAACATCGTATCTGATGTACCTTTCAAAACAAAACAAAACCTGGATCAGATTTAGGAAGATTGTTGGTATGGAATATGAAAGTTTTCGACTGCTGTAAATGTATTGACCAGCCCAGAAGATTTCCATCCAGGAAACACAATGTGAATCTATTTTCTTGCCTCGCTTGTGCCGTTTGTTCGGCTGTAAAAGACTATAAAGCGGGAAGAGGGGGAACTCGGGGGTCGTCGGTTCTAACGCGGATCTTGGATCAGGGCATGAATTATTCATAGCACGAGACCTACCGGAGGGTCCTCAGTCCGTGTGGTGTGGAGGGTGGGGCTGAGTTTGAATCAGCAGAGTGGATCAATTCACGGACTTGTAGGCGATCTAGCTAAATCTCGAAGATACGATTACGAGAAAACTGAGAAGCCCTAGTAATGATCTTTTAATTATAGTAATGACTGTGGGGCACGTCTTTTGGAAAGAGAAGAAATACAAATCAAGAAGTCCGAGAAAACGAGGAGAATGGCAAGAGAAATAATGAAGGAGATCAAAATTAGACAGCTAAAATGTGTTGGCCATAAAATAAGATAAAACACCGGACACTGAAGACCATAATAGAAGGCACAGTTGAAGGCCGTGCAAGGGGAAGACATCGCTATACGTGGGAAGATAACATCAAGAGATGGACAGAAAAGAGTCTATCAGATATGTCGTTAAGACAAGAAACAGAAGACTTCGGAGATCGGTTGCAGCCCACCTTTGTTGGCATCTGATGATGAATGATAGTAGTCAATATCCAAAAGGTCGCATTAGATAGAGCACCAACTGCAAACACGACACAGCATTCAGTTTACAAAAAAAAAAACAAAAAAAAAACATGAAAAGCTAATTGTGAGTTGTTTACAAACACGAAGACTCAGATTTGAACCACGAGCTTGTTTTAAAATGGCTCCGCTGATTTGTCGACGAAGAGAATCAATTAACGTGGCCCGCTTGGACGCTGCACGATTAGATTGTCTCCCTTCGATCCCCGGACAAAAGGAAATGAAGAGGTCGCTGTATTGACAGGAAGTATCCACAGTCTCAAGCAAATCACCTGGGAGGATCGTGTTCGAAACCAAAACGCTGATAAAGAAGAATAGATTCTATTTTTGGGTGTTGCAGAACAGCGACCGCAGTCCTTGTTGACGGCAACAAACAGTTTCGGGTCTAGTTCCAATGTAATTTTTCAGTTCTGCCATAACCGACATCAATAATAGTTTTGTTCAAAGTGGGCTTCGTTGTTTTCATAAGCTATGACGTTTAAGCGTCAGGATTTGAGTCTGGTCTTCAAGATGCAATGAGTATATGAGGAGAACTGCCGTAAGACGGGGTTAAAATGCTGTCATCAAGGACTACAGTCGCTGTTCTGCAACACCCAAAAATTGAATCTGTTCTTCTTTATCAGCGTTTTTTTCTTGTCCTATCTTTTTGTAAGACGTATTACTATTTGTGTGTTTTTGTAAAAAAAAATGTTTTCATTCTACCATTTCAAGATGCAACAGTCTTCTTCTTCTTCCGTCCTTAGCCACCGACCGTCAAAGCAGTCAGTGGCCATTACGCCTAGTGGCGTCTTAGGGCAACAGCAGATAGGTTTTCTTTGCCACTGTTTCCCATCACGCCTATTGGCGTCTTTAGGGCAACGGCAAATCAATCCATCTGCTGTTGTTTCCGTAATCGAAGTGACTGGCAAACGGGTGATCAGCCCGTTGGAAAAGATGCAACAGTGATGATGACAAAAACATTTGACAGTTTTCCGGTGTAGTGGAATTACTTCTCTCTCAGAATAACGTTGGTTTACTTTCTATCAATCTATCTATCAATCTCTCTATCTATCTATCTATCTATCTATCTATCTATCTATCTATCTATCTATCTATCTATCTATCTATCTATCTATCTATCTATCTATCTATCTATCTATCTATCTATCTATCTATCTATCTATCTATCTATCTATCTATCTAGCTAGCTAGCTAGCTAGCTAGCTAGCTAGCTAGCTAGCTAGCTAGCTAGCTTAATAAATATCATTAAAACAAAATGCATGTTAATATCAACTAGACAAAAATTACAAAATTCAGAGAAAACAACAGTTCAGATCTACATGGGTACCTCACTAATTGAAAACGTTAATGTACATAAAACTCTAGGAATAGTCGTTGACCAGCATTTAAATTGGAACTCACGTGAACATGCACTGACCAAGCAAACGGCACAGAAAGTTTGCCAGTTAGCTAAAATCAAACATTTCCTAGAGGAAAACGCACGAAAATTGTTCTATATACTCACATACAAGCAAACCTTCACTATTGCTCCACAATCTGGGATGGTTGCTCAATGTCCAACACAAAGAGACTCCGTTCACTACAAAAGCCTGCAGTGCGTCTAGTCTCTGACAACTGCCTAACTCAGTGTGTAGATCTATATAAAAATCTCCATATACTGCCCTTAAGAAAGCGCCTTCTGTTTAACAAAGCTAAATTTGTTCACAAAATCCTGTCACATAATGCTCCAGCATATCTGTGGCCAATGTTCAAATACAATGAAAGACGTAGTCAACGCTTTAACAGATTGCAAGTACCAAAGCCTAGGCTTGACTTATTCAAGAAAAAGCTTAGCGTACTCTGCTGCTCATCTTTAGAATTGTCTTCCACATAACCTAAGAAACAACCTCAGCCACTATTCATACAATCGTAGACTTTTCGAATACTTTATGAGTTCTGATTACATGCCCCCCCCCCCCAACCGGATTATCTTTTCTTATAATTTCAACTGTAGGTTCTAGTGACGATGTTTGTACTTTTCAATTTATTTTATGTCATGCTTATACAAGTAAGTAGTTAATGTTAATATGAGTGTCCTATTTTATTTTACTTTACAACGTTGAATTCCTTGACATTGATTTGTAAAATGCATGTGAGAATAAATGAATTCAGTATGAATGGTGAGAGAAAGGAAAGGCAGAATGTCAGACGGGCCTGCGTGCCCAAGTCTCAACCCTTTAAGAATAAACTTTGTTCTATCTATCTATCTATCTATCTATCTATCTATCTATCTATCTATCTATCTATCTATCTATCTATCTATCTATCTATCTATCTATCTATCTATCTATCTATCTATCTATCTATCTATCTATCTATCTATCTATCTATCTATCTATCTATCTATCTATCTATCTATCTATCTATCTATCTATCTATCTATCTATCTATCTATCTATCTATCTATCTTGTCTGTCTGTCTGTCTGTCTGTCTGTCTGTCTGTCTGTCTGTCTGTCTGTCCGTCCGTCCGTCCGTCCGTCCGTCCGTCCGTCCGTCCGTCCGTCCGTCCGTCCGTCCGTCCGTCCGTCTGTCTGTCTGTCTGTCTGTATGCCTCTCTCTCTCTCTTTTTTTTATTATGATTGTATACTGTAAATGAATGCTGTTATGTTAACTTTATAATGTTGCATGCCTTTAAATTAATGCTTAAAGTAATATGTGGGAATGAAAGGATATAGTATGCAAGATTAATGAGAGTGAAAGGGCAGAATGTTAGACGGGCCTGCGCGCCCAATTCTCAACCCTTCGAAAATAAAGTTCGTTCGTTCGTTCGTTCTCTCTCTCTCTCTCTCTCTCTCTACCTGTCTGTCTGCCTGTCTGTCTATGTCTTCCTTCGCCCGTCCGTCGGTCCATCTGTCTGTCTATCATTCTGTCTGCCATTGATCCATCCATCCATCCAGCAATGTATATCTCTGTCGATCGATATTTAGTTTTTTTTTTTCTTTCTTTCTTGATGCCTTACCGAAGTAATATATCAAAATTTAGTCATTTCTGAACGAGAATTTATATATATATATATATATATATATATATATATATATATATATATATATATATATATATATATATATATATATATATATATATATATATATATATATATATATATATATATATATATATATATATATATATATATATATATATATATATATATATCATGGCGATAGTCTATTTTCAATTATTGTACACATCTTGGAGGAAGAGTGAGCATAATTCACTGCATCAGTGTATGATCTATTGAAACTGTTGGGGCTGAGGGGACAGTCGAGAACAAGGGCCCTGAAGAGGCTTAGTGAAACTGCCGAAAAGGCATCAGGCTGGCTGTGGAACAACCGCAATGGGGAATGGAGATCGTAACAATAAACGCTGCGGTACAGAAACACCAGGAATTTTTGTAAGTCCACAATACGCTGAGGTTTGTGGTGGACTAGTGAACGGACTGCGACTCAGGGGCGACAAGCGGTGTATACTATAAGGGGTGTCAGTATCAAAAGTCCAGTGGGGAACGCGCAGTGGCGACTCGTTGACTTCGCGCTGGTGTCTCAGTGTGTGCGACGGAACGAACGGAATAATTTGTCTTCTCTTTGTTACTTTCACAATTGCCTCCACGGCTGGCGGAGTTGTGGAATTTAAAGTTGCTACCATAAGTGAAATGGGTTCATTTTTGATGCAAGACAACAGGAAGCTGAGACGCTTGGGAGTCATGACCCAAGTGGGCCCGCCCCCCTTAGAGTGTAAAGGAGTATATAGGGCCGAAACACTTGTCGGACGGGGGGACTTCTTCTGATGATCAGATTGCTTCCTGTTGTATCGCTCTGTAAAGAGTTTCCTATCATCACTCCTTTAAATATATCATATATTTGTAAAACCCAACTATCTTTTATCACGTAAGTTAAAAAAAAAGTTTTTAGTTTCAGGTAGGTCTCTGTCTAATATACTTGTACAAGGTGCTCGAGAATTACCTGATTGGGACTTTTCATTAACCTCGAGCAGACACGTTGAAATTTACATTCAAAATTAAAAGCTCAATATATTGCCTTGTGGGCACCCTTTTTAACACGTGACGTGCAATGTCCAGTCGAAACTCTGATCCCGCCACGTGTTTAGCAGCAGCTCAGGTGTAGCAAATTTTAGTGAATGACCAATACAATTCCTTGGGTTAAGGCTGCAAGTGCAGTGTCATTTACCTGTACAACTGGTACTTGTATATCGGACACCATGTATATCTAAGCGCTTGCGTCAGCAAAATCTGGATGCCACTCAGAAACGCACGCCTGCACGCGGCTCGGATCTGAATTATCAAGCGCGCAAAATACAGACCTGGGAAGTTTAAATTCTACAGTTGTGAATAATCATTAGCGTTTGAACAAACAAGGTCTCGGAACAACCAAGCCAGGTCTTTGATCTTCGATCGGACGAAAATGTAAAGTGTTAGACTTGATGAGAGTGATTTTAACAATAGAAATATAATTTAATTATAAACTTAAGATTGATGCAAGGCAAAGCAGACAGACTAATGATGGACCAAGAGTTATATAATTATTACATTACCAAGGATGCTAATGCGCAATATTCAAACTGGTTTTAGCTGGCTTGCTACAACTATACATTACGAAGATGCGGACGGACCAGGTCGACTATGATAAACTGTAAGGTCAACGACCGAATGTTCTTGGCAAAGGGTTGAGAATTGGGCCCACCGGATGGATGGATGGATGGATCGACGGTTGGATGGATAGATGGACGGACGGACGGACAGACAGACAGACAGACAGATAGATAGATAGATAGATAGATAGATAGATAGATAGATAGATAGATAGATAGATAGATAGATAGATAGATAGATAGATAGATAGATTCTGATGGCGCGCGACAGGATGACTTGACATATATTTGTTGGTCTATTTCGTTGGGAATCAGAGTGTAGCGATGATGCTGTTATAGACCAACTAACTGAAGCCGTCGTGTGTATGACTATGCAGGAGTGTATAAGGTAAAAAACAAAAGCTTACATTATAATAGAAACTCTTCTTCATCGAAGCCACAGTTAAACAATCTCAAGCCAATTTTAACCTGCCGTTTGCAACTCTGCAACACCAACAATCTGGCAACTACGACATAAATTATGGAGACATCGATTTACCAATTACAACTTTCCTCATTTTGTGTGTGTGTTTTTTTTTCTCCAAACCTGCAGTTACTTATAAACTTTAAAAAAAAAAGAAATTTGCTTGAGTGAGAAGTGGAAAAATATTGATTTTCTTCTCGTCTGTGGAGTTTCAGTCTGCGAGACATTGCCAGGGAAAAAGGAAGATTATAGACTAAATATAGGAACCATAATCGGATGTTATTCTCACAGGCTTTGAGACTTCAGCGCGTGGCATTACACTTTTTTTATATCTTTTTTTTTTTTTTTGTATGTTGTTTTTTTCCAGTCTATATTGGTAACTTTTTTATGAGTGTTTTTGTGCACTTTACTTTTGTGTCTGTCATTGTGTGTCTCTTTCTATGAATGTATCTGCATTTGTTTAAATTGTTTAATTATTATTTCTTTGTACCTCACTTTTGAATATGTCTGTCATTGAATGTCACCGTCTGCCATTGTATCTCTTTTATTTTTAAAAAAAAAATCATTTTTACTTTGTACCTGACTTTTGTGTATGTCGCTCTTTGTGTGTCTCATTCTAACATTTCACTAGCTTTTTTGTTTTTGAAATGTGATTATCTTATTATTTCTGTTGTCATGAAATATTCTAATCCACATATATAAATTATTAGGTAAATATGAAGCCTAACAAATAAAATTAATAAAGAGAAGAGCAATGGTAAAATGACAGTGCTGTCACAAGGAATGTACTCGAAATCCCCCTTGTTTTCTGCTTCGTCTGCAAATTGTAACGCTTTCACGTTGATATAAAAGCTTACTGTATTATTACCCGCCTTCTTCAATGAAACGTGTGCTGCATTTCTAAGAAAAACATTGAGACGTACTGCGTAATGACCTAAATTAATCCTAACATTAATTATATTACGTTACCAAAACGAACGAACAGATGGACAAAAGGATAGCGAGAGGGGAGGGCTGAAAATCAGGAACGCATGCAACACACGTCGCGCGATATACAAATGCTACCATCACGCGTGTAAGTCTACAAGCACTAACTTTTTCAGACGGACAGTGATAAAATACACTACCCTTTCCCAGAGTTAGGTTTATAAATCATAACAAACTCTTATTAGAAAAGATAACAATAGATGGGTTTACGTTTGAACACATAACAGTACCCAGACAGCACATCTTCGAAACAGGAGGTAGAAGAAATTGCATATTTTGAACGCAGCCACGTAGCTCCTTTAAATTAGTATTTTTTGGTTCCTTAGGGCTTGCTGACAAATAATATGTAAAACGTTACGCAAATAGTCCAGGAATTAATAAATTATACCCAAAATAAAATATTGGGGGTGCCTGACAGCATAAAATCATTTCTGCTCATAAGATTTTTTTTTAACGTGTTTGAAAAAAATTTACGTTACAGAAATAGCCTACCATGTAAACTCCAAATTGATTGGAGCGCAACAAATGAAAGCCTAACCACGATTGGTCGGGCTATAAATACTATCTTGGTTGTTAGGGGAGACGGGAAAAGATAACATTTTTTCAAACACTTATCGAAACGTGGCTCATTGGCCAGTCTCGCTGATATACACACTTGGGAGCGTTAGTTCGAGACCACTTGTTTAAAATAGCTTGATAAAGCATCAGTGCGTTGAAGCCAGCTCATATTTGTGTAAAATAAAAGCCTGGAACATAAGCAGATAGGAATTTGTGCCAGTTTGTGCCAGAATTCATTGCTAATCAACGTATCTGTGTTATTCGTATGAATTGTGGGACAGTGGTCTTGATGGTAGTGAGCAGCATCTGGTCAGAGATTTGCTGAATCCAGAGTCGGACAGCATACTCCTTGGTCTTTTTAGCTATCAGTGAGGTGTCTCCTGAGCCCAGAGGAGAATTCGAGCAGAGGAGTCCTTTCCTGCCGCCATCACTCAAGATAAGCAGAGTTGGCCAGCTGAGCTCAACATTATGTCCCCTCATCTTGAACTGACTTTTTTAAAATTAACATTAAGAGGGGAATTTACTTGTCTTAAAATCAGGAACTGTGAACATCTCCAATACTGGTCCCTAAAGACAAACTATTGAAGTCATGATGACAAATACCAACAGAGCTTGAACAAAACAAAACCAGTATTACCTCATTTTACCACTACACAAATGACACACATAGAACATTTGTAATAATATATGTCACTACAATATTCATATTAAATACATTCTGTACATAACTTGTAATTTAAATTGATTGTGATTCCTGATTCCCTTGTAGTTGAATCAGGACACATATTCATTCATGCCAGTAATGAATACATATTGTTATTTGAAAGTTATCAGTGCCTCCTTTAAGATATTCTTTGTAGAGTGTTATATGTATGTGAGTGTCACAGTGTTGTCAAGAGTAGTGGATTAAATTAAATTGTTTATCTGTCTGTTGTTGTGACTTACACTTCATCATACACATACCCTAGACACATAACGTAGCATCACACTATTCCAGAATAATTCTGACTGAGATATATAGATATGTGGTAGCAAGTAAGGTTATCTATAATACACTACTCTTAATAGATATAGATACCTTCACAGCTGATCTCAGTCAGTACACTAAGTTCCCTTATAAATATTTATAACATCCCACTTCACCACATATATTGGGGTCTCGCTCTTGGGATTTTGAATCTTTAACTATTAAAAATATTGGGGGTAATTCACTTCAGGGAATATAAGAATTAAAAGGTATCCTTGGGTGGAATTAAATAAGGTTGAGCTCACGGTGCCTGTGTTGTCCATTAGATATATAGTTAGAAATTGAATTGTTGGGTAGACATTATAAAAAATTACCTGATAGACAATGGCGGACCTGGCCAAATTTCGATCTGCTGCGGTTCAGACTGCAAAAGAGTTAGGATTAGATGGGCAAGTTATGGTTGCCTATGTCACAACGGAATGTGACAAATTTATTGAACGCGAAGAAAGAAGATTAGAAAAAGAAGCCGAAAGAAGGTTAGAGGCTGAAAGGGAAATTAAGAAGTTACAATTTGAAGCTGAGGCTGAGACTAAGAGGTTGCAGATTGAGGCTGAGGCTAAGAAATTGGAGGCAGAAAGAGAAGACAAAAGATTAGCTGCAGAAAGAGAAGCCGAGGAAAGAAGACAGGCTGCAGAAAGGGAAGAGAAGAAATTAGCTGCAGAAAGAGAAGAAAGAAAATTAGCTGCAGAAAGGGAAGCAGAAGATAAAAGATTACAAAGGGAACATGAGTTACGACTAAGGGAGTTTGAGTTTCAAGGCCATGCTCCTGAAAATGGTGCCAGTCCCTTTGCCTCTGATGCTACGGTTACTCAAGGAGCCTCACTCTCAGCTATGAACTTTCATTTAGATCATTTTGTTGAGAAAGACGATGATATTGAGAGCTATATAAATAGGTATGAACTATTAGCTACCACGTATGGGTTAGAGAGAGAAAGGTGGAGCTTAAAGTTATCTCAGGGACTTCGTGGGGCAGCTTATGAAGTTTTTGCAAAAATGAGCAGAGGTGATCAGGAAAATTATGACATGCTAAAGCAGGCTCTTTTGTTAAGGTATGAAAAGAATGCAGAATTCTATAGAAAAAAATTTAGGAATGCTAAACTACTGTCAGGTGAAACCTATCACCAGTTCTCTGCACGAATAGAGACATACTTGGAGAAATGGACTTCTCTGGGGAAAACCCAAGATCTTAAGGAAATGGTCCTTATAGAGCAATTAAGAGAGTCCATGGCTCCAGACCTGAGAAAGTTTCTCATGGAACAAGGTGCAGAGAGGCTGGATGAGTTGCTAAATGTTGCTGAAAGGTATCAAGCAGCTCAAGCAGAGGTAACAGGTAATAAAAAGAAACAGGTGGACAACTTTAGGGCACCACAGAACTTTAATAAATTTGATCCTAAGGATCAAAATAAAGGTAAGCACCAATTTGATAGGCCACGGTATGACAATAAAAATAAATTCCCACAATTCGATGAAAGGAAATATGATGAAAGAAAATCTTTCAACCAAGGAAAAAGGTGGTGTAAAAATTGTAAGATGAACAATCATGACACTGACCATTGTAGAAGGAAACCTCCTCATTTTGCTGCTATGACATCGGGGAAAAAGGAAAAGAAGGGCAAACCTGAAGAATTACAGGAACCATACCACCCCCCAGTGTGTGAAGATGTCATTTGTAATGGTGTCACTATAAGATGTTTATATGATACCGGTTTAGATTACGATTCCGTTGTGAGTTCTCACCTGGTGCAGGCCGATCAATACACCACAGAAACAGTGGAGATTCAAACTGCAACCAAGGATGTAGCTACCATGACACTTCCCGTCGCCCGAATAAAAGTGAAAACGCGATATGTGGAAGGAATCATAAAAGCAGCAGTGATAAATGAGCCAATCTACCCTCTAATATTGGGGTGTAGATATGTCTTCTTGGGGAATCCCAAGAGACCTGTGATATTGGCAACAGTGCAGACCAGATCACAGACAAAGAAGGAGGAGGATAATCCCATAAATACTCACCCAGATGAGATGAGGAAGGCACAGGCTGAGGACAAAACACTCAAGCCATGTTTCAAGAAGTTGCCCAAATCTCATACACCTCCAGGCAAGGGAGAGTTTTATATGAAGAACAAATTGATATATAGGAAGGCTGGATCTGAATCCAATGGTCACGGACAGCTGGTCCTTCCCACTTCATATAGGACTAAAGTGTTGGAACTAGGGCATGCGATTCCCTTCAGTGGTCATATGGGAATCAGCGCAACAGGACAGCGAATAGCTTGTCACTATTTCTGGCCAGGAATAACTGAAGATATCAAACGATATGTAAAATCCTGTCCAGAGTGCCAACGAGTAGCACCTAAACATTGGACTGCACCAGCAACTCTGGGGGAAATGCCCATAGTGGGAACACCCTTTGAGAGAGTTGCAGTGGATCTTGTGGGACCTCTCACCCGAACCAAGAGAAGGAACAGCTACATTCTGACTCTGGTGGACACTTGTTCTATGTGGGGAGAGGCAGTAGCCCTGTCATCGATTGATTCAAAACATGTGGCAGAGGCATTGCTCACAATTTTCACAAGGTTAGGCTTTCCCAATCAAATCTTGACTGATAATGGCTCTCAGTTCAAGGGGAAACTAACTGAAGAAGTTTTCAGGATCTTCCAGGCCAAACACTTCCATTGTAGTGTGTATCATCCCCAAGGGAACGGCCAAGTGGAAAGATTTAACGGCACATTAATGTCGATCCTGAGAAAGTTGGCACACGAAAAACCAGATACATGGGACCAGTACCTGCACGCCGCCCTCTTTGCTTATCGGGAGGTACCCCATAGTTCAACCGGTATGGCCCCGGCAACATTATTGTTTGGAAGGCCAATAAAAGGTCCACTCGAAGCTATGTTAAGAACGTGGACTGATGAAAAGGCAGAGGAAAACATTACATCTTCATACCAATATGTGAATGAGCTGACCACTCGGTTAAAAACTGGCTGGAAACTTGCCAATGAAAATTTGAAACAAGCCAGGAAGAAACATGCTGCCTATTATAACAGGAAGGCGAAAGACAGAAATTTGGCTGTGGGAGAGAAGGTACTGCTTCTTTTGCCCGGGAGTCAGAATAAGTTACAAATTGGATGGCAGGGTCCATATACAGTTCTAGAGAAGGTGTCTAGAACAAATTATAAGATAGATAAGAAGGGGAAAGAAAAAATCTATCATGTGAATCTCCTGAAGAAATATTTGGAAAGAGAACATCAGGAAGAGACACACTTGTTGACCTTGTCCATCGCCATGGAGATGAAAAAGGAACCACTTTCATCATTTGAATATCCATTACACCCCTGTGAGACAGCAGCACAGGTGAAAATCAGTACACATTTAACGAAAACTCAGAAAGAGAGAGTGCAACAGGTTCTAAATAATCATGCAGAGGTGTTAACAGACCGACCAGGGCATACAAACCTATTGGAATATGATATGAAACTCATAGACTCCACACCTGTCTGTATGAAACCATATTCGATTCCGTTTGCTAAGGAAAAAGCTTTGAAGGAAGAGATAGACTATCTATTGAAGGAAGGAATTATTTCGCACAGTGAGTCTTCGTATAGTTCCGGTGTTGTACTCTTAAGGAAGCCCTCTGGAGAACATAGACTCTGTATAGATTACAGGAGACTGAATGCTATTACAGAAGGACAGGTGGATCCATTGCCGGATACAAATCAGCTGTTTGCCAGACTAAATAAAGCTAAATATTTCTCAAAAGTGGATCTGAGTAAAGGATACTATCAGATTCCAGTAAAGCCTGAGGTTAGACCATACCTAGCTTTTAGTACCTCAGAAGGACACTATGAGTTTAATAGATTGCCATTTGGATTGAAGAATGCGCCTAGTGTCTTCTCTAGAATGATGAGAAAATTATTGGATCCTCTGAATAATCCCTGTATAACAAATTTTATGGATGATATCCTTATAGCAACAGAAACATTTGAGGAACACATTGACTCTCTGAACATGCTGTTTGATCGACTTAGGGAGGCAAATTTAACAGCCCGACCAACCAAATGTTGCGTTGGATGTAAAGAATTGGAATTTTTGGGACACACAGTTTATCAGGGAAACATGACCCCTGACCCAAAGAATTTAGAGAAACTACAGAAAGCCCCGAGACCACAAACCAAGAAGGACGTGAGATCCTTTGTCTCATTATGTGGTTTCTACCAGAAGTATATCAAAAACTTTAATTCCATATGTGCACCTTTAACGGATTGACACGTAAAGGACTTCCAGATCGCATTACATGGACACCACAATGTGAAATGACTTACCAAGAATTGAAGGAAAAGCTCACAAGTAAACCCATTTTGAAATTACCTGACTTAAGTCAAGAATTCATAGTAAGGACGGATGCAAGTAATATTGGGTTAGGTGCAACTTTACTACAGAAATCAGATGCATTGGATGGGGAATTAAGCCCAGTGGCATATGCTAGCAGAAAGTTGAATAAAGCTGAAATCAACTACTCAACTAGCGAAAAAGAATGTCTTGCAGTAATATGGGCAATAAAGAAATTCAATATTTATCTATATGGGAAGGCATTTAAGTTGCAAACTGACCACAAACCTTTATCGTTCTTAGCACAGGCTAAGCATGAGAACTCTAGGTTACTCCGATGGTCTTTGCTTCTGGCTCCATATAATTTTAGCATTGAATATATATCTGGAAAAACCAATCTGGGAGCGGATTTTTTAAGCCGCCATCCGTGTGATGAGAATCACCGTAAACCCCAGAAATAATAATAAATTTCTCTATGTGTATATAGAATAAAGGACTGACATATAATGTCTGTTTTAAGAGGGGAGGTGTCATGAAATATTCTAATCCACATATATAAATTATTAGGTAAATATGAAGCCTAACAAATAAAATTAATAAAGAGAAGAGCAATGGTAAAATGACAGTGCTGTCACAAGGAATGTACTCGAAATCCCCCTTGTTTTCTGCTTCGTCTGCAAATTGTAACGCTTTCACGTTGATATAAAAGCTTACTGTATTATTACCCGCCTTCTTCAATGAAACGTGTGCTGCATTTCTAAGAAAAACATTGAGACGTACTGCGTAATGACCTAAATTAATCCTAACATTAATTATATTACGTTACCAAAACGAACGAACAGATGGACAAAAGGATAGCGAGAGGGGAGGGCTGAAAATCAGGAACGCATGCAACACGCGTCGCGCGATATACAAATGCTACCATCACGCGTGTAAGTCTACAAGCACTAACTTTTTCAGACGGACAGTGATAAAATACACTACCCTTTCCCAGAGTTAGGTTTATAAATCATAACAAACTCTTATTAGAAAAGATAACAATAGATGGGTTTA
Source organism: Oreohelix idahoensis (assembly GCA_024509875.1). Classification (NCBI taxonomy): domain Eukaryota; kingdom Metazoa; phylum Mollusca; class Gastropoda; order Stylommatophora; family Oreohelicidae; genus Oreohelix; species Oreohelix idahoensis. The sequence continues at coordinate 334,924 of JAMPIV010014432.1, read as the reverse complement.
CGTTTGAACACATAACAGTACCCAGACAGCACATCTTCGAAACAGGAGGTAGAAGAAATTGCATATTTTGAACGCAGCCACGTAGCTCCTTTAAATTAGTATTTTTGGGTTCCTTAGGGCTTGCTGACAAATAATATGTAAAACGTTACGCAAATAGTCCAGGAATTAATAAATTATACCCAAAATAAAATATTGGGGGTGCCTGACAGCATAAAATCATTTCTGCTCATAAGATTTTTTTTTAACGTGTTTGAAAAAAATTTACGTTACAGAAATAGCCTACCATGTAAACTCCAAATTGATTGGAGCGCAACAAATGAAAGCCTAACCACGATTGGTCGGGCTATAAATACTATCTTGGTTGTTAGGGGAGACGGGAAAAGATAACATTTTTTCAAACACTTGTCGAAACGTGGCTCATTGGCCAGTCTCGCTGATATACACACTTGGGAGCGTTAGTTCGAGACCACTTGTTTAAAATAGCTTGATAAAGCATCAGTGCGTTGAAGCCAGCTCATAATTTTGCTAAATAAAAGCCTGGAACATAAGCAGATGGAAATTTGTGCCAGTTTGTGCCAGAATTCATTGCTAATCAACGTATCTGTGTTATTCGTATGAATTGTGGGACAGTGGTCTTGATGGTACTGAGCAGCATCTGGTCAGAGATTTGCTGAATCCAGAGTCGGACAGCATACTCCTTGGTCTTTTTAGCTATCAGTGAGGTGTCTCCTGAGCCCAGAGGAGAATTCGAGCAGAGGAGTCCTTTCCTGCCGCCATCACTCAAGATAAGCAGAGTTGGCCAGCTGAGCTCAACATTATGTCCCCTCATCTTGAACTGACTTTTTAAAATTAACATTAAGAGGGGAATTTACTTGTCTTAAAATCAGGAACTGTGAACATCTCCAATACTGGTCCCTAAAGACAAACTATTGAAGTCATGATGACAAATACCAACAGAGCTTGAACAAAACAAAACCAGTATTACCTCATTTTACCACTACACAAATGACACACATAGAACATTTGTAATAATATATGTCACTACAATATTCATATTAAATACATTCTGTACATAACTTGTAATTTAAATTGATTGTGATTCCTGATTCCCTTGTAGTTGAATCAGGACACATATTCATTCATGCCAGTAATGAATACATATTGTTATTTGAAAGTTATCAGTGCCTCCTTTAAGATATTCTCATAGAGTGTTATATGTATGTGAGTGTCACAGTGTTGTCAAGAGTAGTGGATTAAATTAAATTGTTTATCTGTCTGTTGTTGTGACTTACACTTCATCATACACATACCCTAGACACATAACGTAGCATCACACTATTCCAGAATAATTCTGACTGAGATATATAGATATGTGGTAGCAAGTAAGGTTATCTATAATACACTACTCTTAATAGATATAGATACCTTCACAGCTGATCTCAGTCAGTACACTAAGTTCCCTTATAAATATTTATAACATCCCACTTCACCACATCTGTGTCCCTCACTTCGTGTCTGTCTCTTTTTGTGTGTCCTCCTGTCACTTTGTCTCTCTCTCTTTTTGTGTGTCCTCTTGTCACATTGTCTCTCTCTTTTTGTGTGTCCTCCTGTCACTTTGTCTCTCTCTTTTTGTGTGTCCTCCTGTCACATTGTGTCTCTCTTTTTGTGTGTCCTCCTGTCACTTTGTCTCTCTCTTTTTGTGTGTCCTCCTGTCACATTGTGTCTCTCTTTTTGTGTGTCCTCCTGTCACTTTGTCTCTCTCTCTTTTTGTGTGTCCTCCTGTCACTTTGTCTCTCTCTTTTTGTGTGTCCTCCTGTCACTTTGTCTCTCTCTTTTTGTGTGTCATCCTGTCACATTGTCTCTCTCTTTTTGTGTGTCCTCCTGTCCCTTTGTCTCTCTCTTTTTGTGTGTCCTCCTGTCACTTTGTCTCTCTCTCTTTTTGTGTGTCCTCCTGTCACTTTGTCTCTCTCTTTTTAATTAAAAAGGTAGTTCCATAGCAGATACTGCCGTTGGGAAGTTAAGTGTTAGAGACATCACTATACTAGGTCCAGCATGGAGAGGTTAATACACAACGGTAAAGATAGCCCCCCCCCCGCCCCACCCCCCAAGGTGGATACCGCCGTAGGTGAGTGAAGTGTTACAGACTAGGTCCAGCTGCTTTAATGTTATTGGATTGACCAGGTCCATTCATCGCTGCCTCTTCCTTCCCTAAATCTAGAGCAAAGTCGTGTACCTATTTACAGGTGGGTAGCTGGAGCGTGTCGATACCGTGAATCGAACGCGGCACCTGTACCGCGAGAGCAAGCGCTCTAACTACTCAGCCGAACGCCTTTTTTAAAATAAGTATTTTTATATCTCTCATCACTTTATGTCTGTAGTCTCATCTTGTATCTCTGTTCATGTCTCCTTTGTGTTCTGACTGTCATTATGTCTTACACCTCATCTGTCTTTCAGTGTCTCTCATCCTTATTCTCTTTATTTATCTATGTCTCACACTATTACTCTCTCTCTCTCTCTCTCTCTCTCTCTCTGTCCATCTTTGTTTGGCTCTGATTTCTCTCTCTGTCTGTCATTTCTGATTTGTCACCCACTTTGTCTGTCTTTGATTCTTATTCTTCGTAAACCTTTGTGTTGCTCTATCTATCTATCTATCTATCTATCTATCTATCTATCTATCTATCTATCTATCTATCTATCTATCTATCTATCTATCTATCTATCTATCTATCTATCTATCTATCTATCTATCTATCTATCTATCTATCTATCTATCTATCTATCGTTCGTTCTCTCTTTCTCTCTCTCTCTTAGACGGGCCTAAGTTCCTTTCTCTCAACACTTTGAAAATAAAGTTCGTTCGCTCTCTTTCAGTCCCTATTCATACAATCGTAGACTTTTCGAATACTTTATTAGTTTTGATTACATGCCCCCCTAATCAGATTATCTTTTCTTATAATATCAATTGTAGGTTCTAATGACGATGTTTGTACTTTTCTACATATTTTATGTCATGTTTATAAGTAGTTAATGTTAATATGAGTGTGCTATTTTATTTTACTTTGCAACGTTGAATTCCTTGACATTGATATGTAAAATGCATATGGGAATAAATGAATTCAGTATGAAGGGTGAGAGAAAGGAAGGGCAGAATGTCAGACGGGCCTGCGTGCCCAATTCTCAACCCTTTGAAAATAAAGTTCGTTCGTTCGTTCGTTCGTTATATCTATCTATCTATCTATCTATCTATCTATCTATCTATCTATCTATCTATCTATCTATCTATCTATCTATCTATCTATCCGTATGTCTGTCTGTGTCTGTCGGTCGGTCGGTCTGTCTGTCCGCCTGTCTGTCCATCATTGCATACACAGGTCTCTAGTTCATGACCGTTATTATCTCCCTTGTCGTGTGTCATAATCAGATTAGTTCACACGTAGATCATCAAATGACAAAACTTCAAATTTGTTACCACCTTTACTTTTGTTATCTGGACAAGCACGATGTGTTACGCCGTGTGCTCTCTCTCTCTCTGTCTGTCTCTCTCTGTCTGTCTCTCTGTCTCTCGGTCTCTGTCCCTCTCTCTGTGTCTTTCTGTCTATGTCCCTCTCTCTCTGTCTCTGTCCCTCTCTCTCTATCTCTCTGACACTATTTCTCTGCCTCCCTCTGTCTCTGTCCCTCTCTCTCTATCTCTCTGTCTCTGCTTCTCTCTGTCACTGTCCATCTCTGTCTGTCTCTCTCTGTCTCTGTCTCTCTTTCTCTCTCTGTCTCTGTTTCTCTGTCTGTCTCTCTCTCTCTGTCTCTCTATATGTCTCTCTCTGTCTCTCTGCCCCTGTCTCTCTGCCTCTCTATATCTTTCTGTCTCTCTGCCTTTCTCTGCCTCATTGTCTCTGTATCTCTGTCTCTGTCTTTCTGTATCTGTTTCTCTGCCTCTCTATTTCTCTCTCTGTCTCTCTCTATCTCTCTATCGCCCTCTGTTTCTGTCTCTCTGTTTCTCTTCTCTCCTCTGCCTCTCTCTGTGTCTCCCTCTATGTCAGAGTTTCTCTCGATCTGGCTCTGTTTCTCTCTGCCGCTGTCTCTGTCTCCCCCTTTCTTTCAGTCTGTCTCTGTCTCTGACTCTCTCTTTCCGTCCCTCTCTCTCTCTCTCTCTCTCTCTCTCACTCTCTCTCTCTCTCTCTCCAGATCTCTATAAAAATCTCCGAATACTGCCCTTAAGAAAGCGCCTTCTGTTTAACAAAGCTAAATTTGTTCACAAAATCCTGCCACACAATGCTCCAGCATATTTGTGGCTAATGTTCAATTACAATGAAAGACGCAGTCTACGCTTTAACAGATTGCAAGTGCCCAAGCCTAGGCTTGACTTATTCAAGAAAAGCTTAGCGTACTCTGCTACTCATCTTTGGAATTGTCTTCCACATAACCTTAGAAACAACCTCAGCCTCTATTTATAAAATCATAGACTTTTTGAATACTTTATGAATTCTGATTACATGCCCCCCTAATTGGATTCTCCTTTCTTATAATATCAACTGTAGGTTCTAATGACGATGTTTATACTTATGTTATGTCATGCTTATAAGTAATTAATGTAAATATGAGTGTGCAATATTATTATTTTACTTTACAACGTTGAATTCCTTGAAATTGATATGTAAAATACATATGAGAATAAATGAATTCAGTATGAAAGGTGAGAGAAAGGTGAGAGAAAGGTGAGAGAAATGAAGGGCAGAATGTCAGACAGGCCTGTGTGTCCAATTCTCAACCCTTTGAAAATAAAGTTCGTTCGTTCGTTCACTGCCGTTTATGTGATCGTTAATCGACCGAACGTCAAACATACTACTAGTGAATATGAAAATTAGTAAAGTGATTGTGTTTATAATTAGTCTGGGTCGTTTCCGGGTCTTACTTTCCATAGTTACGTGAAGTGACGTGGCAATATCCACTGTCCAGGAAGCACAATTTGTTTGTACTGAGTTGGAAGTGTATTGATTCACGATTTACTCCCGTAGCGTGGGGTGGCGCTGTTCTGGTGGTTCTGGGTTTGATTCCCGGGTAAGCCTATTACTTCTGTAACTTTTCAGTTGTCTAATTTTCTACTACTTTTATTTCTTACGAGTGCCTGGAACAACATACCCATTTATATCTGGGATTCTAGAGGCACCGGGTTTAATTCCCAGTTGAGAGAAGATAATTTATGAAATTGTTTCAGAACCAGTGGTCCTAATGATGTCATACTCCCCCCCCCCCCCCCCCCCCCCAACCGTCTCCTGGGTAGTGAGATCGGATGGCTGGCCTTCTCGGATAAGGACGAAAAAATAGGAGGTCCCGTGCGCCAGTTGCGCACGGCAGTTGAAAAATCCCACGGCAGTTGGAAATCGTAAAGAGTAGGCCTATAAGGCCGATGCCCCTGGCAAAATTAAAAAATTAGAAACCTACGCACCACAAAAATATTTATAGAATATGTGATTCCTATATACACACCTTGGGATTCTTGCCGGTGCTACGGAGTTCGTGCACTGTGCTGAGATCCTCCTTGTGTGATCAAAGGGAGGAGATCGGAGCACTGATGGAGTTATCCGTGTGCAATGAAGATAGTCCGTTAAAACCAAACCAAACCAAACCAAACCAAACCCAATGTCTTCAGTCAGCCGGACAAACACAAGACATTTCTAGCACATATCTTTTCTCTATTCCAGATTCTGAGCAGCTTCTAATGTCTGTCTAATTGTATCAAGTACTCATTTAATTTTGTCTTCTTATGGAGCATGGAACGACAACAGCGGTTAGTCCCCTTACAGGAGGCATGCATGAAACATTCACGCGCCCAAGCTGTTGCAACTTGTTTTATCTCATGATATTACTTAACCTCAAATTACTAGCCTTGTACGACATGCCTAAGGGAGCAAAAGTGCTACTCTTTCTTTGACTCCTCACTAACCTCCCGGAAGTACACGAAATCGTTAACTAATATCCTCCCTTAATATTTACTCGCTCATTTGTCACTCCTTGCGGAGCATAGAATTATCACTCCAGCTGGGACTCTCTCAGGAAGTCTGTATCAAAGTCACAGTACTCTTGTAGTAGGATTTTTTCCCCGTAGCAATTTGTCTGACATTATGAGGTTGTCAGAAACAGAGCCGGATCTACTATTAAGCTAAGGAAGCTTGAGCTTCAGGGCCTCAAGTCAAATTTATTCTGTAATACGTTTCTTTTCCGTTCCCCAGCACTTTGTAACAATGAAATAGGCCCTCCAAGAGTTCAAGCTTCAAGGCCACCAAAATGTAGACTCGCCGCTGCTCAGACAACCCCAATTTAGTCGCCTCTTACGATTTGCAAGAGAAAATGAAAATTCTCGATGAGAGGTCACAACAAGTGGGCCTGAAAATTCACAGGGAAAAGACAAAGATTATGAGAATAAATGCAAGAAATGATAACAAGGTTGAACTTGAAGAAACACCACTAAAAGATGTAGAATCGTACACACAGTTTGGTAGTAATATAGACAAAGTTGGAGGGATAGACAGTGACATCAAAATAAGAATACAAAAAGCAAGAGGAGCTTTCATTGCATTGGGAAACATATGGAGAACAAGAGAAATCAAGTCCAATACGAAAAGAAGAATCTTCAACTCAAATATGAAGTCAGTCCTATTGTATGGCTCTGAGACATGGAGAACAACAAAAACTACACACAAAAAGCTACAGACTTTTATAAATGGGTGCTTGCGTAGAATAGAAGGACTGAAATGGTATGACAAAGTCACAAATGTGGAATTGATGACAAGAACCAGACAAGTGCCAGTGGAACAAGAGTTGAGAAGAAGACGGTGGCCGATGATATGGATCTTCACATTGGGCGGAAACCCTGTTGATAGCATTAACAAGGCAAGTCCTGTTTCTGGAATCTACAGGGGAAAAATATACGTGTTCAGAGGTAGACCAAAAAACACATGGAGAAGAGAACTGGAAACAGAGGTGAAAATGATGAGGAAAATATGGAAAGAACTTGAGCGGATGGCACAGGACAGGAAGACTTGGCATGTGTTTGTTGAAGGCCTATGCTCCTCTGGGAGCTAAAATGTATTGAATGATTAATTGATTGATTGATTGACTTACGACATGCCAGAGGAATAGTAGCCCCACTCTTGCTGGTCTCCTCAGAGACCCCGGGAACTAGAAGGGGGCCTCCCTTCAAATGGCCCCTTTAACTTTCTAGTGCCTATGTGTGTGAAAATTTCAAGTTGTGCAGTTTGCTTACCCCCCGGGACAAAAACTTGTGCGCTGTAAATTAAGTCTATGTAAATCGGTGTTTGTTTTATAATAATTATATTTCTGGAATTTAATTTTTTGGGTATGCGTATTTCAATTGCATGTGTGCGCTGATTTCATAACCTGAATGCGCGCGCGCACATGCACAACGTAAAGCAGGGTTTCTTAACCTGTGGTCCACGGACCCCTTGGGGTACGGGACTGGTTTCTGGGGGGTGGGGGTTCGTGTACGTAACCTAAAATTTAAGACGTAAGTTTTTTTTCATGTATTTAAAACAGACCGCAAGGTCTTTTATATTTGGACAGGCGCCGTAATATAAGCAACGGACTCAGTGTCTAGGTTGAAAAACGAGGCAATGAAAAAACTGTTTATTATGTTTTAGTGCACATTTTATTTCCAAGAAGAGGTCGACAGACTTCACTGGACAATCAAAGAGGTCATTTGCTTTCTCGGACAATCACAGGGGTCCATGGCAAACAAAAAGGTTTAGAAACCCTGGTGTAGAAGATATATTGTTCTCTTGATATGTTTCTTTAATTCACTCTGTGATTCTTTAGCTCTCTAAGTTTCTACATTTTTCTGAGTTGATCAAACACAAAACGATGTTAGATTTGACAATTTAAGAAACATGTAGAATATAATTAATACCTGGTTCTATTCCTACTCATGTGTTACAATAACAACAGAAATACAGAAACACAAAGAGAATTGGAAGGAGGTGGGGAGAAACAGGGAGAGCTAAGGGGATGTGTATAGAGGCATAGAGTGGTGGAGAAAACTATGGAGATTGATAGAAGGATAATGAAGTGAGGAGAAGCAGGGAGATGTGGATATAAGCTTAGAGAGGTGGAGATAAAGAGTGAAGAAAGACAGAGGCTGAAGTGGAGAGAAACAAAGAGGTGGAGAGGGACAAAATGATGAATAGAGACATACGGAGACAGGTAGAGGTGGATAAATGTAGATAGATACGGTAACAGGTAGAGATAAACGGAGAGAAGCAGGGAGTTATAGAGAGACAAAGAGAAAAAAAGCAGTCTGTATTCATTTCTTTAACGCAATGACAGCTTAAAACATACACAAATAAAAATGACGCATTAGAAAATAACAACTTAAATAAAAACCACAGACACGTTTATGTAACAATTGGACGTTTTATTCGTATAGCAGAACGAGAATTTTAATTTTTTTATTGTATTTTGTATTTATTTATTTGTTTGCCTTCACACACACGCACGCACACACACACACACACACACACACACCGACACACACACACACCTGTTCTATTCCGTGTAGTTTCTGCGGGCCTCTGAGGAGACAAAGAAAGAACACAACTACTGGTCCTTCAGGCATGTCGTACAAGGCTGTGCATGCGGCTGGCCACCTCATCATGTCAAACCAATTGTTCCAGAAACCACCGCTGCAAGAGCTTGTCAATACTTTGTGCAGGTTTCCTGTCAGGTGACCAGTAGTAGCATGGTGGGTGGTGTTACATGATACATGACAAGTGATGATGGTAGATGATGATGATGATGATGACGGTGATGATGACGATGATGATGACGAAGATGATGATGATGATGGTGATGATGATGACGGTGATGAGGATTATGATGACGATAACGAAGATGATGATGATGATGATGATGATGATGATGATGACGAAGATGATGATGATGATGGTGATGATGATGACGGTGATGAGGATTATGATGACGATAACGAAGATGATGATGATGATGGTGATGATGATGATGATGATGATGATGATGATGATGATGATGGTGGTGATGATGATGAATCTGATGATGATGATAACGATGATGATGATGATGATGATGATGATGATGATGATGATGATGGTGATGATGATGATGACGAACATGATGATGTGATGACGAAGATGATGATGATGATGATGACGAAAATGATGATGATGACGAAGATGATGATGATGATGACGAAGATGATGATGACGAAGATGATGATGATGATGACGATGATTGTGATGATAATGATGATGACACTTATGCTGTAGACGAGAATAAGTCTACTGTGTTGCCATAAGTGGATAAAAGTCATATTTCCTTTTGATAAACATCATTTCTTCCCCCCCCCCCTCCCCCACCCCTTTTTCCTGTTCCCTCTTGTTTTTTTTGTTTTGTTTTTTTTTTCAACCCAACTAGAAGACAGACAGACAGCGCGCGCCATATTTCTCTGTAACTTAAAACGATAGCGGAAGAATGCTCAGAGAGAAATACATTATCGCTAATCTAATTGTAAGGCCACGCGTCCGCTGGGTTGGGTCAGATCCCATCATCCTGTATGTTTTAGCAGACCCGGCCATTTCCTCCACTCGTCGCCTCCTCAGTTCCGACGGCCGTTTGATTCTCCAGGCTTCATCACGCGCCTTCTGACGGCTCGTGGCATTTGCATAATCAATGAGTACAATGACGTTATCTAACTTAACTGGAAGAGAGCTCCAGGGCTAGTTGTTCTGTGTGGAGAAGGCGGCGAGGGAAGGTTGCAGTCCACGTCATAGTAGCGTGTCAGTGTAGGATAATGATTTTTTTATGACAGCTGTAAAAAAACTACTGTCATCATCATCATACATGTCAGCACCCCACGGAGCATAGGCCTTCAGGATAGTTATGTCGTCCCTCTTGCTGTGCCATCCGCTCAATATCTCTCCATGTCTTACTAACCCTTTTATTTCTCTCTCCAGTTTTCTTCTCCGTGTGTTTCTTCGATCGTGCTCTTTCTCTTTTACCATGTGGAACCCACAAGAAGGCCTGCCGTGTAATGCTATCTGCAGGTTTCTTCTCTGTGTGTCCTATCATGGTAGTACTATCTGCAGGTTTCTTCACTGTGTGTCCTATCATGGTAGTACTATCTGCAGGTTTCTTCACTGTGTGTCCTATTATGGTAGTACTATCTGCAGGTTTCTTCTCTGTGTGTCCTATCATGGTAGTACTATCTGCAGGTTTCTTCACTGTGTGTCCTATCATGGTAGTACTATCTGCAGGTTTCTTCACTGTGTGTCCTATCATGGTAGTACTATCTGCAGGTTTCTTCTCTGTGTGTCCTATCATGGTAGTTCTATCTGCAGGTTTCTTCACTGTGTGTCCTATCATGGTAGTACTATCTGCAGGTTTCTTCTCTGTGTGTCCTATCATGGTAGTACTATCTGCAGGTTTCTTCACTGTGTGTCCTATCATGGTAGTACTATCTGCAGGTTTCTTCACTGTGTGTCCTATCATGGTAGTACTATCTGCAGGTTTCTTCACTATGTGTCCTATCATGGTAGTACTATCTGCAGGTTTCTTCTCTGTGTGTCCTATCATGGTAGTACTATCTGCAGGTTTCTTCACTGTGTGTCCCATCCATCGCCAGTCTTCTTATTGCCTGTTCCACTTTACTTAACCCATTATTTTATCTATCTATCTATCTATCTATCTATCTATCTATCTATCTATCTATCTATCTATCTATCTATCTGTCTGTCTGTCTGTCTGTCTGTCTGTCTATCTATCTATCTATCTATCTATCTATCTATCTATCTATCTATCTGTCTGTCTGTCTGTCTGTCTGTCTGTCTGGTCTGTCTGTCTAACTGTCTATCTGTCTGTCTGTATCTATCTATCTATCTATCTATCTATCTATCTATCTATCTATCTATCTATCTATCTATCTATCTATCTATCTATCTATCTGTCTGTCTGTCTGTCTGTCTGTCTGTCTGTCTGTCAGACAGGAAAATCTCTACAGAACGATACAACAGTTGGCAATGTGATCATCAGAAGTGGCCCGCCCGTCGGACATGTGTTTCCGTCCATTTATCTCCTATAAACACTCGATGTGGGCTGTATTTCTGTGTTCCCCTGTTTGTCCTTCATGGAGAACTCTGCATGTCATGTCTTCATAGGTCTTCTTTATTAAGTTAATGATTTTCATGGGAACTCCATAATGCCTCATCCATTTCCAAAGTGATTCTCTGTCTACACTGTCAAATACCTTTTCATAGTCCACGAATTCGATGTATAGCGGTGAATTCCATTCCAGACTTTGTTTAACTATTATTCTCAATGTGGCTATCTGGTCTGTACAGGATCTGTTTTGTCGAAAACCTGCTTGTTCATCTCTCAGTTTCTTGTCTATGGACTCTTTTAATTTCTCCAGGATGATTCTGTTTAATACTTTTCCTGGCACTGATAGTAACATTATTGCTCTATAATTTGTGCACTCTTGTAAATTTCCCTTCTTAGGCAACTTGACCAGATAACCTTCCTTCCATTCTGCTGTTATTTTCTCTCTCTCCCAGACTTTGCCAAGTAGTTTGTATAATATCTCTGTAGAGATATCAATATCTGTTTTGATGGCCTCTGCTGGAATGCAATCTGGACCAGCTCCTTTTCCATCTTTCAGAAGCTTTATGGCTTTCTTTATTTCTTCTTATGAATTTTGTCTTTTTGAATTGCTCTGTCAGTCCTATTTTCTCACTCTACCTCCTGTCAGTTTTTTCTATTTGTCTGTCTGTCCGTCCGTCCGTCCGTCCGTCCGTCCTTCTGTCTGTCTGTCTGTCTGTCTGTCTGTCTGTCTGTCTGTCTGTCTGTCTGTCTGTCTGCATTCATGACACTCTCCCGCTTCCATCAATTCTTACTATATTGACACTGGATATGTTTTCCCGCGAGAAATATTTTCTTTTTTATCTGTGAGGTGGGATTTAAATAGATTCGCTTGAAAAAAAAAATAAACAAGTATTTTCTTTCTTGTCTCTCTGTGACTGCGTGTATGTGTGAGTGTTTTATTATTTTAAAAAAAATTTAGTATTTTGTATCAGCATGAAAGCACTGTCTCTACAGCCACCATTTTTGATTGAGACAACATGAACGGGATTTGGTCAGGACCCAGTAGCCAATGCTTGCCGAATGTGCCCAAATGAAGATTGGACTAATATTGATCGAGTGTTGGGACCATGTCCGAACAATGAAGGCAGCCTTGGGGAATAGATTTTTTTTTTTTTATTTAAGAAAAAAGGAATCCCTTAAAGAAATAGATTTTTACTGTTGACAAAAATAAATTTTTTCTCCGGGGGAAATTGATCTTCTCCTTATAAATGGACGGATCACAGCGGATTACAGGCGTATATCTATTCTACGACATATCATTCTTTCTTTGAAAATGTGTGCAAGTTGTTTCCATGACTCCTTATATGTCTGTGTCTTGTTCTCTTCTCAATTAGTAACTGCACCTCCCACTATATCCTTCTGCTCTGGTTGTCCAGAAAATGGAATGCCTTGTGATGCTACTAGCTAGCTTCTTCTGCATTGATGGCCCCAATAGTAAATACTATTTTAACCTTTTCTATTATGCGCTAGTACGTCCAAATTATAAAAGTGTGTAATTTGTAATTTTCCCAGGGTAGTAAAACCCATTTTTATTGGGGCTGTCCTTATATTCATACCACTGTCAGTTATGGGACAATACAGATTTGTAACAACCAATACCAAAATAGAGATCTAATGCTGTGAAACGCTGGTGGCTAAAACGTAAATGACGACCCTGGGGTAAAGTTAAAGCAATCAGCAGCGATATCAGAATAAGAACACACAAGACAAGAGCATCTTCTACTACATTGGCAAATAAAATGACAATAACAAGAAATCAAGTCCAGCATAAAAAATCAAAGAATCTAACAGGGAAATATAAGCAAGCAAATGGCCTCATAACAGATAAGAATGGAAAATTGCTTAGTAATATACAAGAACATATGAAGAGATGGACAGAACATTTTGAGGAACTTCTCAATAGACCATCTCCAACAAATCCCCCAGACATCCAGCCAGCAGAAGAGGAGCTACAAATCAACTGTGAACGACCAAGTAGAGAAGAAATAAAGAAAGCCATAAAGCTTCTGAAAGATGAAAAAGCAGCTGGTCCAGATTGCATTCCAGCAGAGGCCATCAAAACAGATATTGATATCTCTACAGAGATATTTACAAACTACTTGGCAAAGTCTGGGAGAGAGAGGAAATACCAGCAGAATGGAAGGAAGGTTATCTGGTCAAGTTGCCTAAGAAGGGAAATTTACAAGAGTGCACAAATTATATGGGAATAATGTTACTATCAGTGCCAGGAAAAATATTAAACAGAATCATCCTTGAGAAATTAAAAGAGTCCATAGACACGCAACTGAGAGATGAACAAGCAGGTTTTCGACAAAACAGATCCTGCACCGACCAGATAGCCACATTGAGAATAATAGTTGAACAAAGTCTGGAATGGAATTCACCGCTATACATCGGATTCGTAGACTATGAAAAGGTATTTGACAGTGTAGACAGAGAATCGCTTTGGAAATGGATGAGGCATTATGGAGTTCCCATGAAAATCATTAACTTAATAAAGAAGACCTATGAAGACACGACATGCAGAGTTCTTCATGAAGGACAACTTACAGAACCTGTATAGGATTAGAACGGGAGACAGGAATGCCTCTTGTCTCCATTTCTTTTCTTACTAGCAATAGATTGGGTTATGAAAACATCGACATCACACAACAGAAATGGAATCCAGTGGAATTTGACTAAACAGCTTGATGATTTGGATTTTGTAGATGACTTGGCTCTTCTGTCCCATAACCATAATCAGATGCAAGAGAAAATGAAAGTCCTCGATGAGAGGTCACAACAAGTGGGCATGAAAATACACAGGGAAAAGACAAAAATTATGAGAATAAATGCAAGAAATGATAACAAGATGGAACTTGAAGAAATACCACTAAAAGATGTAGAATCGTACACATATCTTGGAAGTAATATAGACAAAGTTGGAGGGACAGACAGTGATATCAAAATAAGAATACAAAAAAGCAAGAGGAGCTTTCATTGCACTGGGAAACATATGGAGAACAAGAGAAATCAAGTCCAACATGAAAGTAAGAATCTTCAACTCAAATATGAAGTCAGTCCTATTGTATGGCTCTGAGACATGGAGAACAACAAAAACAACAACCAAAAAGCTACAGACTTTTATAAACGTGTGCTTGCGTAGAATAGAAGGACTGAAATGGTATGACAAAGTCACAAATGTGGAATTGATGACAAGAGCCAGACAAGTGCTAGTGGAACAAGAGTTGAGAAGAAGACACTGGCGATGGATAGGACACACATTGAGGAAACCTGTTGATAGCGTTACAAGGCAGTCCTTGTTCTGGAATCCACCACATTACGGAAACCTGTTGGTTGGTAGCATTACAAGATAGGTTTGGAGTTCCTAGGGTAAAAGGAAGAAAGAGAGAGAGAGAGAGAGAGAGAGAGAGAGAGAGAGAGAGAGAGAGAGAGAGAGAGAGAGAGAGAGAGAGAGAGACGAAAAAAAACACGGAGATGGGAATTAAAGATGTACTTATAAAAAGGAATAATGAAGACATTGTAAGACTTTGACCTGATGGTTTGACCTGATGGTTTGACCTGATGGTTTGACCTGATGGTTTGACCTGATGGCCGGGATTAGAATGCTTAACTTGAAAAATGCTGACGTCCTGTACACCCCAGGGAACAGAAAAAGGTAAGGAAGAAATGAAAGGCTGGCACTGATTTGGTGTGGAGTTCAAGACTATGAATTCCGGTATTCAAAATAAAAACTGCATTCCTCGAAAAACTATCCTGAATTCTGATACCAGTTAAATCTAATGGACGAATACTGTCGTTGCTGACAGCAAAAATAATAAATAAATCAATAGTCGCGACAGGAAGGTGATTCTTGCAGATTATTTCCCCGTGAGGATTTTACCTTCTAATGGCGAGGTACCGGCCGTACAACCAAGACTGAAGTCTGTTGGTTATATCTGAACGCAATCGTCATTAAAACTGACATTAAAAGTGAACTGTGTCAACTAAAGTATAGTGTCGATAAGTTTGGAAAAGGACGACAAGCATCGATCAGCTAGCCTCATGAAGCCATGAAAAGGACAAGCATCGATCAGTTAGCTTCACGAAGCCCCGAAAAGGACAAGCATCGATCACCTGGCTTCACGAAGCCCCGAAAAGGACAAGCATCGATCACCTGGCTTCATGAAGCTCCGAAAAGGACAAGAATCGATCACCTGGCTTCAGGAAGCCCCGAAAAGGACAAGCATCGATCAGCTGGCTTCACGAAGCCCCGAAAAGGACTGTTAGCTCTTGCAGCGTTTATAAATGCTTAATTCTGAAAAAGGATAACAGGTATCCTCTAGCATGATGAAGCCCTGAAAAGGACTTGTCCTGAAGATGACTACCAGCTCAGCCGACACTGCGTGGTGATAGAAAAAACGGAGAATGTAACTCATGCACGGACAGCTAAGAAACTAAATGATGAAATAGTAGAACGCTCCAAGAAGCACTAATGGAAACCAACTATAAATTCAAGAAAGTGAAAGACCAATGTTCCTGCCCACTGTACGATGTATTGAAATGAGACGTCAGATATAATTGCCAAAGCAGATCTACTATGAAGCTAATGAAACTTGAACTTCAGGGAAGCAAATCCAAGGGGGACTTGTTACTTTTCTGTTTATGAAATTTCCAGTTTTATCTTTCGTACGTTTCTTTCCCATCCCCTTACACTTTTTTTTAAATAAAAGGGGCCTATACAAGAGTTCAAGCTTTAAGGACTCCAAAATGTAGATCCGCCTCTGAAATCAGGAAAAAAATCAAAATTAAAATTGAAGACAGACAATTTATGAATGAATAAACCAATATAAATAAATAACAGGCACCCGTTTTGTGTTCTCGCATATTTGTTGTTCCTTACATTCCATCGCTGTTATACATTTTTATTAGTGTCGTCGACCGGGACTTGGACTGGAATAATTCGAGCCCTGGCGAGTACATTTGAAAGAGTGTCATCGACCAGGGATTGGAATAACCTGAACGGCTCCTCAGCCGACCCAGCTCTAATGGGTACCCCCGAAATCGGCGAGTATCTGCCTGAATGGCGAGTGGACACCTGTCATTGTACAGGGAAAAAAGGGATACTCACGTAAAAATCAGTCTCAGGTTAGATATACTCTTGATATACGTGCTGAGACTTTGATAATTAAGATAGCAACATCTCCTGTCATCATCTACTCTGTAGCCACTTTCATCTAGCAATGAGTTAAAAAAACATGCACTAGCTATCTCACAATCTAGCTAGCTCCAAAAAGTGCAATCTTCAAAGATAACTACACTCTTGCACAATCAGAAATAGATGTACAGAATTTGAAATAGGCCAAAACAATTTATCTTTGATAACCTGGGTAACCTAGAAGTGTGCAACGTGGCGAGTGATTTAAAAACTATATAACCACGCGGGCTTAATTTATGAATGTTTGTTTACCTTTAAACCTTTGACAACTTTACGTCTTTTATCTGTACTGCAGTCCGTACAAAAGAAAGGCAATTTAACGAGTTTTACCGTAAAAAAATGAGATAAGCGGTTTCTTTTACATAAAAAAGTAAGATAGTCCCGTAGTATATACTATCACAGGGGAGTGCATTGTTAGAGACTTCACTAAACTAGATCCAGCCTTATGAGGCTGGCTGACCAGTTTCCTTCCTTGCTGTACTTCGCCTTCTCTAACTCAAGAGCAGAATCATGGATCCATTTAGAATCCAGAACCGGATAACTTTGCTGCGGGAGGTAAGCGCTCTAACCATAAGAAAATTTAAAAGATGAACGACTTTTAAAATTTCCTGAGTAGAGGATGAAAGGGGCGCGCGCCACGCCAGGCCCAATACTATGTCCATCCCAGCCACCCTTTTACCTAAAGCAAAATCGAAAGATCGACGACATTTGAATGTACCCTCTGATATAAATGATAGACACTGTGTCTAGGTTGAACGGGCTATGCCACGTCAAGACGAGCAACATTCTTAATTGCAAAAAGCAATCATTAAGTCAACATCACAGTAACGTGCCCATTTACAAATTAATATTTTTATATATAAAATATAAATCTATATTTGTTGTTCTTAAATTCACTATAAGTTACAATGAATATAATTGATTGCATCTTGTCATATTTATCTATTCTAGGAAATGGAAACATCACTACAAGCAATGTTATCACTGTTCTAATTAGATTAACTATAATGTATCCACGTTTCATTTGGGTCATGTCTGTCATTATAATCTAGAAATAAAAAAAAATAAAAAATAATAAAACACGCAGTACGTTGTCAGAACTACAGTTAGTTCTGTGACAACTTAAATTTAACCTTTGCTTGTTTGTTTGATTCGTCCCTTCAAAATGTAAAGTGTTTTTTAATTTGCTACTATTTTCTAAGTATAATAACCTGTTGAACAATCGTATGTAGTGGCCATTGATGTTAGGTAAGAACGTACAGATATTCACAGTACAGCATCACTGTCATTTCCCTTCGGCTCCACACGGAGCAGGGGCCTTCAGCAATTTCATGCCAAGTCCTCTGGTCCTGTGACGTCAGCTCAACGGCCTTCCGGTTGTCTTTATCCCTTTCATTTATGTCCAGTTCTCTTCTCCATTTTTTGTTGTCTCCCTCTACCTCTCTTAAACTGTGGATTCCAGAACAAGGACTGCCTTGTAATGCCATCAACAGATTCTCTCAATGTATGTCCTATAACACACATCTCCAGAACAAGGACGACCTTGTAATGCCATCAACAGATTCTCTCAAAGTATGTCCTATAACACACATCTCCAGGACAAGGACTGCCTTGTAATGCCATCAACAGATTCTCTCATTGTGTGTCCTATAACACACATCTCCAGGACATGGACGACCTTGTAGTGCCATCAACAGATTCTCTCATTGTGTGTCCTACCAATCGTCAGCGTCTTCTTATTCATAGAATAGGAAGGAGAAAAAAGAAGTTATCCTCTACAGCTCGGCAGCGTTAGCGTAGGTTGGCGAGTCCTTTTTAGGGCTTCAGGCTAGCAGAAAGATAATGTTAGTTAGTCCTTCTCAGGACTAAGTATCTATCAACGCTGATCGGGTTAGAAGTGAACGGAGTTCACTTATTTTTGAATGGTAAATGCGCTCTGATATAACCAAATAGGTTGAAAGAAATGCGCCTCGCCACAAGAAGGCAAAAATCGAACCAAACCAAAAAAGTTAAAATAATAGCTACTCTGGCTGACTAATACCAAGTCAGTTTTATTTTAGTCCTCTACGTCTGTGTGTAGCTGGGACCTGAAAGGGCAGTAAAGACTAGAACACTGAAACCTGCCAACCTGCCTAAGGAAACTTCTTCGAATTTTCTGACCGAACACCATCACCAACCAAGAACTGCTAACTCGAAGCCACCATGA
Source organism: Oreohelix idahoensis (assembly GCA_024509875.1). Classification (NCBI taxonomy): domain Eukaryota; kingdom Metazoa; phylum Mollusca; class Gastropoda; order Stylommatophora; family Oreohelicidae; genus Oreohelix; species Oreohelix idahoensis. Next base: position 316,343 of record JAMPIV010014432.1, on the reverse strand, counting down.
GGACATGCGCACCATCATAGCGGGTAAAAGCTGGAACTGGGTTAGCCACATCCTCAGAAGAGACCCTGACACCATCACCAGAAGAGACCCTGACACCATCACCAGAAGAAACCCTGACACCATCACCACAAGAGGCCCTGACACCATCACCAGAAGAAACCCTGACCCCATCACCAGAAGAGATCCTGACACCATCACCAGAAGAGACCCTGACACCATCACCAGAGGAGACCCTGACACCATCACCAGAGGAGACCCTGACACCATCACCAGATAAGACCCTGACACCATCACCAGAAGAAACCCTGACACCATCACCAGAAGAGACCCTGACACCATCACCAGAGGAGACCCTGACACCATCACCAGAAGAGACCCTGACACCATCACCAGAGGAGACCCTGACACCATCACCAGAAGAGACCACTGACACCATCACCAGAAGAGATCCTGACACCATCTCCAGAAGAGGCCCTGACACCATCACCAGAAGAGATCCTGACACCATCACCAGAAGAGACCCTGACACCATCACCAGAAGAGATCCTGACACCATCACCAGAAGAGACCACTGACACCATCACCAGAAGAGATCCTGACACCATCACCAGAAGAGATCCTGACACCATCACCACAAGAGACCCTGACACCATCACCAGAAGAGACCCTGACACCATCACCAGAGGAGAGACCCTGACACCATCACCAGATAAGACCCTGACACCATCACCAGAAGAAACCCTGACACCATCACCAGAAGAGATCCTGACACCATCACCAGAAGAGGCTCTGACACCATCAGCAGAAGAGATCCTGACACCATCACCAGAAGAGACCCTGACACCATCACCAGAAGAGATCCTGACACCATCACCAGAAGAGACCACTGACACCATCAACAGAAGAGATCCTGACACCATCACCAGAAGAGATCCTGACACCATCACCAGAAGAGACCCTGACACCATCACCAGAGGAGACCCTGACACCATCACCAGAGGAGACCCTGACACCATCACCAGAGGAGACCCTGACACCATCACCAGAAGAGATCCTGACACCATCACCAGAAGAGACCCTGACACCATCACCAGAAGAGATCCTGACACCATCACCAGAAGAGACCCTGACACCATCACCAGAAAAGACCCTGACACCATCACCAGAAGAGACCCTGACACCATCACCAGAAGAGACCCTGACACCATCACCAGAGGAGACCCTGACACCATCACCAGAAGAGACCCTGACACCATCACCAGAAGAGATCCTGACACCATCACCAGAAGAGACCCTGACACTATCACCATAGGAGACCCTGACACCATCACCAGAAGAGATCCTGACACCATCACCAGAAGAGACCCTGACACCATCACCAGAGGAGACCCTGACACCATCACCAGAAGAGACCCTGACACCATCACCAGAAGAGACCCTGACACCATCACCAGTAAAGACCCTGACACCATCACCAGAAGAGACCACTGACATTATCACCAGAAGAGACCCTGACACCATCACCAGTAAAGACCCTGACACCATCACCAGAAGAAACCCTGACACCATCACCAGAACAGACCCTGACACCATCACCAGTAAAGACCCTGACACCATCTCAAGAAGAGACCCTGACACCATCACCAGAAGAGACCCTGACACCATCACCAGTAAAGACCCTGACACCATCACCAGAAGAGACCCTGACACCATCACCAGAAGAGACCCTGACACCATCACCAGAAGAGACCCTGACACCATCACCAGTAAAGACCCTGACACCATCACCAGAAGAGACCACTGACATTATCACCAGAAGAGACCCTGACACCATCACCAGTAAAGACCCTGACACCATCACCAGAAGAAACCCTGACACCATCACCAGAAGAGACCCTGACACCATCACCAGTAAAGACCCTGACACCATCACCAGAAGAGATCCTGACACCATCACCAGAAGAGACCCTGACACCATCACCAGAAGAGACCCTGACACCATCACCAGAAGAGACCCTGACACCATCACCAGTAAAGACCCTGACACCATCACCAGAAGAGACCACTGACATTATCACCAGAAGAGACCCTGACACCATCACCAGTAAAGACCCTGACACCATCACCAGAAGAAACCCTGACACCATCACCAGAAGAGACCCTGACACCATCACCAGTAAAGACCCTGACACCATCACCAGAAGAGACCCTGACACCATCACCAGAAGAGACCCTGACACCATCACCAGAAGAGACCCTGACACCATCACCAGTAAAGATCCTGACACCATCACCAGTAAAGACCCTGACACCATCACCAGAAGAGACCCTGACACCATCACCAGAAGAGACCCTGACACCATCACCAGTAAAGATCCTGACACCATCACCAGTAAAGACCCTGACACCATCACCAGAAGAGACCCTGACACCATCACCAGAAGAGACCCTGACACCATCACCAGAAGAGACCCTGACACCATCACCAGAAGAGACCCTGACACCATCACCAGAAGAGACCCTGACACCATCACCAGTAAAGACCCTGACACCATCACCAGAAGAGACCCTGACACCATCACCAGAACTGCCATGCCATGGACTCCAGAGGGAAAGCGAAAGCAAGAGCGGCCAAACGCCATTTGGCGGCGAACAGTGGAGGCGAAGTGGAGTAGTGGAGGCGAAGATGCTAAGCATGAGCCAGAGCTGAAGCACCACACGAAAGTGGAGACAGTTCGTTGCTGCCTTTCAAGACGCCACTATGCGTGATGGCCACTGATTACATTGTCAGTAAAGAAGAAGAAGACTGTAATCTGCCAGGCATGTCAGAAAAGGCAATTATCGATGGTTGGGCATGTGACTGGCTGGCCCATTATGTAGGAATTTTAAGCCACAAAGATCTGAACAACAATACGGACAAGGCTGTCTTTGGTCGGGAAACCAAATGCACACGGAGAAGAGAACTAGAGACAGACGTGAAAGTGATAAATAAGATGTGGAAGTGATAAATAAGATATGAAAGTGATAAATAAGATATTAAAGTGATAAATAAGATGTGAAAGTGATAAATAAGATATGAAAGTGATAAATAAGATGTGGAAGTGATAAATAAGAAGTAGAAGTCATAAAAAAGATATAGAAGTCATAAAGAAGATATTAAAAACCTTAAAGGATGGAACAGGAACAGGGAGGCGTGGCATGTGATTATTGAGGACGTGTGCTCCACTGGATCTGAAAGATATTGACAGACTTATGACTCACTAGTATTGTACGCTAAATCTGGCACACTCACGTCTGTTTATGTTTAATGTTGTCTAGAAATATTTCTATTCACTGAGAGTTCTTTTTTTTTTTGGTACAGTTTAAAGCTATCATCATCATTAATTTCCTTCTGGAGCATGGCACCCACCATGGTAGCTCATCCTCCCCCCCCCCCCCCCCCCCCCCACTTACAGGAAGACTGAACCAAGCATCCATATAATCCTGCAACGGTGGTTTCTATGGTAATGTGTTTAACATAATGAGGTGTCCAGCTTCAGCTGTGTAACGTATAGATTTATACGCTCGGATACAATGATAGTTTCTCGTTACTTTATAGTTTGGGGCTCTAAATATAATGGAGTGGGTAGAACCCTCAGCATGGAAAATCCGCTTCTGGGTATACGACCATGGAGATCTAAACGAGTAGAGTAGACACGGGCTGTGTGTGCATCAGAATCTGAAGAGCTCGGCGAGAAGCTGGAGAAGATGCCCCACGGGATTTTGATCTCTGGCGCCGAATGAAGTTGTCAGACGTATCGATCATGTCGCGGTGGAGGACAGGAAGGCAGCTTTCTGTTGAGAGCGATACCCCAGTGACCTTGAGCTTTGGGCAGTAGGGGCATTGGTTCCAGTCAGTGTGTCACGACTAGCTCTGTAGCTACGACCAGAATAATTAATTTCATCACTGCTTCAGACGATAGCCAGACTGCACGTGACAAACATCCCCGTACGTTGTAGAAAAATATGTGTTTAACAAATCCTCCATTTTCTTTTAAAAGGATTGTTGTAGCAACATTATCTGACAAATGACGTTTGTTATTGATGCGTGCACAACTAAAATAAATAAAAAATGTACCCATACATATTTGTAGGCAGCAATATACAGGTGATTGACAATTCACTTCCTACTTGTACATCCTGGCATGTGTATCTATTGGATGCACATGATACATATGTCAGAACAATGAGCAATAACTGTCATGTGACAAATAAGTTTTATATTTTTATTTCCGGAAACAAAATACAAGAAAATAAAAGCTAAAATGGCCGATACACTGACGTTACCAGAGACCGTCAAAAACAACAGTTCCCAATGAAATAATGGGTTGAACAAATGGGATCTTACGGTGAGTTGCATTGCTAATGTCACTGCATTTTATGTCAGAAAGTGACAGTTAATTGTCTTTATTGTGATTTCTGTTTCATGTAAATTAGTTGGATAGGAGTGAAGAGATAACATATGCTTACATATCTCAGAACATCTGCAGCAATGTCATGAAGACCTTCACCCAAAACAACCAACAGAAATGGAAATGTTATTCGATTATGAGGAGCCAAACTACTGCCAAGAAAATATATCTATCATTACAAAAGTCCCTGAAATTAAAAAGAAAGGCCACCAGACCCCTCAACAACTAAAAACTGTGGCTCATGAGATGATTGAAGAAAACTACAACCCCAAGGCGTGGACACGCGTATGCACAGATGGATCCGCAGAGGGGGCAGCAAAGAATGGCGGAGAAGGCATTTTTATCAGATTCATAAACGGGAGGATCATCTGTAAGACCTTCCCAACTGGAAAGATCTCCTCCAATTTCAGGGCAGAAGCTATGGCACTACTACAAGTTCTGAAAATCATCACCAGATCAGAACAGCAGCCACCAGCTAAGACTAAGATAATAATCTTCACTGACTGTAGATCACTGCTGGAATCAATACAGAACACCAAAAATGAAAACATGATGCATGATATCAGATCTGAGCTGAGCATCATCCAAAAGTCAACCATTGCCCTTCAGTGGTTACCCTCCCTTTGTGAATTACCGGAAATGAGAGATCAGATGCTTTATTTAGAAGTGGCAGTAAAAGGGAACGATTCGGACACTCATTGCCATCGTGTTTTTTTTTTCCCCTTGCGTCTGTTATTTTGCTGTAATACCCTGTTCAACCAAAACCCATTGAAGGGTTACAAACGGTTATATTGGGGTATATAGTGTGTTAACGTCTTCGCTGGTATCACGTTCCTAGTCCTGGAAATGACTGGCCCTGAAAAGGACCACTAGCTGCCTGTTTGGTCTCTACTCGATGTTGTCTTTTTCGGCTGTGTGTTGTTCATGACTGTCTTTATTAAATTTGGTAGGAGGTCCTTTAGGGTTTCAGTAATTATTTTGTCTTCCGCTTCTTTGCTTCTTTCTCTTCCCTGGTTGCTTTTTGGAAGGCGTTCCTCTACGATTTCGGTTATTATTTTGTCTTTAGTTTCTGTGCTGCTTTCTCTTCTTTGATTGCTTTTTGTTATGATATCCTCTACGATCCTTCTCTCTGTTTCAATTCTTTTGAGGATATCTTCGTTCTCTTCCTTTAGTTCTGCGAGTTTGGCGATGTCGACTTCTATTTCGTGTTTGATGGATTTCATGTACTGTAACATTGCCTGGGCGCTCTGTAAGGCTCCTATTGTTTCGTCTCTTATGGTACCTGTGTTTTCGTTGTGCTGTCTGTTCTTCTCGACTTTGAGTTTTTGTTTTATGTCTCGCACCTCTGTGGTTAGTTTTACCAGCTGGGCTCTTGTGTGTTGTTCCTGTTTGTCAATGCCACCTGCAGCCATTCGGTTTCTTGCTTCTCTGAAGGAGATGTTTCTGGTTACAGATTCCTTCAGTATGGCCTTTGTCTCATAGAAGATCGGACAGCCACGGTATCTTGCCCCGTGGTTCCCGAGACAGTTTGCGCAGGTTCTGTTGGAGTTGCGTACTTTATAGTTGTTATCCTTTTTCGCAAGAGGACATTCATTGTAAGAGTGACTTCCCGCACAGTACCAGCAAACTGTCTCCCTCTTGCAGGTTTTCTTAGTATGCGAAAATTGCTGGCAGTTTGAGCACTGCATAACAGGAGGAATTTACTCTTCTGTTTTTCGACTTCTATCGTCTAGGTTAAGTTGACTTGGTCTTGAAGTCCCTTCAATAGTTAGGATAACTAGGTTTGTGTCCTTCTTGTCCCACGTCTTCAGTCTTTCCACCTGTGTCATTTTGATATTCTTGTTTTCTGTTTGCAGGCGGCTGTGGACTTCTTGTGTAGACCGATTGTTGTCGACCCCTCTTACAACTATCTTTTTGGTCTTCTTGAAGATCTCCACAGTAGCTTTAATCTGATAGGACAGCTGGACTTCTTTGTGTCCGGACTCTAGTTCGACCATCAGTTCTTTTGTCTCCTCCGTGTTATTTAGAGCTATTATAACTCCTTTTTCATGTCTTGTAACTCTAGATATACTCCTCCTGCCCGTTATTGCCTCGAGGATACCGATCACTTTATCGTCGGGTAGGGCCCTGAGCGAGGCCTCACCTCCAGACATCTGCGTGATCTTAATGATCCTCTCCTGTAGTATCACGTGAGAAACGGCATTCTTTTGCTTTCGAAGTTGGCACGTTCCGACATCTGTCTCAGTTTGAATGTGTGGTCTGCGGGACGGATTCACATTCTGGCTGGTTGTCTGCCTCTGATCTCGTTTTACCGAAGTTGCCTGGTCGCTGCATGATGGAGGCTCGACTATGACATCTTGTTTTGGTGGTGGTTTTACTTTGACGGGCTTCAAAGCATTGTTACCTTCTGTCTTCGAAGTTTTGTTGCCGTGTTTTGCAGATGTTGTCTGGTCACTGCACAATGGAGCCGCCGCCTCGACATCTTGTTTTATCGGTGATGTTACTTTGCCAGGCTTCGGAGACTGGTTGTCCTCTGCCTTTGAAGCTTTGGGTTGCTCATCGGTCGTGTCAATGGTTGCGTTGTTCGGCTTCTGAGAAGGACCGGCCCCGACGCTAGTAGTTGGAGTAATCATGCTCTCCGGCTGACTCTCTTTGTTCTTTGCAGATTCTTGTTTGCTGACAAGTGTTTGAGGGCTTTTATAGATTTTCCTCTTTTTCGCTTGTGGCTTGGTACGAACCATTTCAGTATATTGCTATCGTACAATGATAGTGACGGTCAGACGAGTGATGAACGTTTTTTTTTTTTTTTTTGTCCTCGCATGAGGTCGCGAGTGATGAACGAATGAGAAACGTTGAATCTGCTGCAAAAAAATTGCCATCGTGACCGGTAGCTTGGGACTTTAAGACTGAAAGAGAGTACAGAAAAATGGTTTAAGAAAGTTAAATAGACTTGTTAATAGACTATATGTCTTTGTTAATGGGAAGTGAAATGAGCAGAAGGGTGTTTTGAGGGAAGGGAGGTAACTCCGTAGGTTCGTTTTTGGGAGATGTAGCTTGGTGTTTGGGTTTAGTATTTCATGTGAGTTCTAAATTATGGTGTAGCTGATTTGCATAGTAATGTTTTAGTAATAAGATTAAAGAAGATTGTATGGGTTCTGAGCTTAATCAGCAAAGGGAGATGACTTTAAATTACGTCCCTTGAAAGGTTTTAGTGAGCGATCAAAAATAAACACGCACGAGAAAGTGTTGCGAGGGTGATCATATTTTTTAGCAGAGAACGGGGGAATGTAAAATTAGGAAGGAGATTAAGAAAATCTGATTTTGAAACACGCTTAGCGTAGGATAGCAAGTTTGCTATGTATTAAAGTTGTGTAGTGGCGAGCGATGTTTGATGGTTCAATTTCTGGCAAACAAGCCACTGAAGGTGGTTGATTGCTGTGGTCACAGTACTGTATCAAATTATTTTGCCGAACCAACAAGACGCTCAAACGCCACCTTTAATAGATGATAGATAAAGACAAGAAAGACAATGTCGCCAGTTCAAGATTTGTGTTAACAAGTTTGTCAAGACGTCAAGACGAACAGGTATGTTGTGTTAGATGCAGAGATAATAGACAGTAGCTAGGGGCAGTGTAGAACAAGTGACTATTGATACACATAAACAGCCCTGGTGGTTAGACCAGTCTTATATCAAAGATACATCAATTAGCTTTACCAGACCTACGTGCCTCATCATGAGTTAAGAAACCAGAAGAACATAAATCTTAGACGAGCTAGTAATCTTAGAGACAGCGTTAGATCATAAGAGAAGACAAAACGATGGAGCGAGAGAAGATTTATTTCAAAAGTTGCCTATGAACATTTGTTATTATGGGAGATGACCCGCCTCAGAGGAAAAATGTTTATGGCGGATTTGATGACTAGCTGTAAATTATGATTTTGTTGTTCACCGCGTTTGAGTGCAGTACTTTTCGAGATGACTATCCCATCATCTGTATGCTGTATGTTAATCGTCAAGATTTGTTTTAACATAGCATCATCAACACCTAGCTGCCTACTGTCGGGTAGTGAGACAAGTCACCGCTGTTTGAGTGCAGTACTTTTCGCCAGATGTTCTCCATCCCATCATCTGTAATGTTATATCGTCAAGATTTGTTTTAACATAACAAGTCCCACTATACGATCATCCATCCACAAGTACGAATGCCATTGAACGAAGGAAGGTGATATACAGCAGATGTGACCCAATCCATCAGCTTAATAGACACCAGCAGTCCATTATTTTCCGCCTGAGATCTGGCCTTTTCAGATTATTAGGACACCTCTATCGCCTCATGATATCTCATATCCGGAATCCAGAGCCCTGAACACATTCTACAAAACTACCCAACCCATGATGACCCACGGCGTGTGACCTGGCCAGTGGGTGCTGATCTCAGACAGAAGCTATGGGCTGCCGCGCTGACCTGGAAAAGACTGTGAACTTCGTCCAGCCGACAGGCCTACAGATTTAGCATGACTACAAACTGAACGCAGAAGAAAAAACAATTTTCAAATAAGTTTGTCCATCACCCCGTTGACAAAGGTGGAGGGACACATAGTGATATAAAAATAAAGACCACAAAAGCCATGAGGAGCTTTTTTAATTGCATTGGAAAATGTACTGAAATAAAAAACAAAAACATCGAATCCAGTACGAAAATACCTCATCTCATATGTCAAGGCAGATCTATTGAGTGGCTGTGGAACATGGAGAATATAAAAGTAACAAATAAGAAGTTACACTCTTTCATAAACTGGTGATTGAGTAGAACAAGGACTGATGTGCTAGTTTTTGACGTAGCTCACGTTTGAACATCAGCCTATATTTAACTTTAAACAAGGATTAATCAAACCTAGCTGACATCGGTACGTTTGTCCGGACAATGTAGCTGGAACAGCCTGGTGTGCTATTGTCTTATGAAATAAATGCAGTGCCAAAACACAAAAATTATCCCCAAAAGAATATGCGGCTTCATGTGAAAAGGATGAATCAAGACAAGCGTAACTTAGATTACAATGTTCTGTGTGAAAAATATTAAAGCGAAGAAAAAATAAATGAATAAAACAAAATAAATCACAAACATAATATCATGTCGAGCATAGCACGAGAGATATCCCTGGAAATGATGGGTTCTTCGGGACAGAAATACCTGTCATCTGTGATTTGATAATGCCAGAAAAATCGTAGCACCAGACTCCCATAATCCTCACTCTGTCACCAGCAAAGCCATCATCCTCCCCTCTATCCTGACAGCTCGTGCTTGGCCTGGTCACAGCCACGCGCTGGCGTGTGGAGGATATTTGGGCGAAATATTTCTGGGAGATTTCTTCGACAAATCGGGCCAAATGGATTCCTAGAAATGACATGGGTCTGTTTCTACTGAAACTAAGCTATCTATTGTATAAAGAATGTAGAAAATATATTGTATTTTGAGGGACCTAGAATCTACAGCGTCATGACTGTTATGACTTATCTACTGTACTGAATACCAGCATCATTATCAAATTGAATCGTCTCGTGTAGATGACGGAAAACTCTGAGGAGACAGAGAAAAAATAAGTCTATTGCCCTATCAGGCGTCTTAAAATGCTCGGGGCTGTCAACCTCACCATTTAACAAAACATGTTACAGGCCCACATCTGCAAGACTTTGTACTTTGGCCTAAGCTTACTCTAGGGGTCTTCTGCAGTGTCAGGGGAATGTTTTACAAAGAGCGAAAAGGGTGATGATGATTACCAGAATAAATCAATTTGAAAAATGAGGCTGTATTCAGAATTCCCCCTTCCCCCCTCCATGAACCCATTAGGATGATACATAATAAAAAAATACGAAGACACGAAACGCAGACTTCTTCGTGACGGTCAACTGACAGAAGACTTTGGGACAGAACCTGAAGTGCTGCAAAAATGATTCTTGTCACCAGTTTTCTTAATTCTGGCTTTAGATTGGATTATGAAAACAGCAGACAACAGAAACTGAATTCAATGAATCCAGACAAAACATCTCGAAGGTTTAAACTTTGTCAATGATCTCTCTCTTCTTTCGCATAAACGTTATCAAAGGCAGGACAAGAAGAGAATGCTTGATGAAAGGTTGCAGTAGCGTGGTCAGAAGATCTAAAAAGAAACGATAAAGATTATTAGAATACATGCAGTAGGTAATAACTCGTTTAGAAACATCTACATGGTGTGGAAAAAATATCTATTAAAAGTGACACCTTTTTGCTAAAAGGTTCTTTCCAGCGATATATTCTGTTATTTATATGTGTATAACAAAAAAAAAGCTATTCACACATATATCTTGAGATCAATATAGACTAAGTTCGACGGACAATGTGCATAACAAAAAATGCTATTCACACATATATCTTGACATCAATATAGACTAAGTTCGATGGACAATGTGCATAACATAAAATGCTATTCACACATATATCTTGACATCAATATAGACTAAGTTCTATGGACAATTAAATCAAAACATTAACACAATAGGCACGAGGAGCTTTTTATTGCATTAAGAAAAGTAAGTCCAAATAAAATATCAGAAGTGGTATGACAAGATCACTAATGTGGAAGTGATGACAAGATTACTAAGGTGGAGCTGATGACAAGATCACTAATGTGGAGCTGATGACAAGATCACTAATGTGGAGCTGATGACAAGATCACTAATGTGGAGCTGATAACAAGATAACTAATGTGGAACGGATGCCAAGATCACTAATGCGGAGCTGATGACAAGATCACTAATGTGGAGCTGATGACAAGATCACTAATGTGGAGCTGATGACAAGATAACTAATGTGGAACGGATGACAAGATCACTAATGTGGAAGTGATGACAAGATTACTGAGGTGGAGCTGATGACAAGATCACTAATGTGAAGCTGATGACAAGATCACTAATGTGAAGCTGATGACAAGATCACTAATGTGAAGCTGATGACAAGATCACTAATGTGGAGCTGATGTCAAGATCACTAAAGTGAAGCTGATGACAAGATCACTAATGTGGAGCTGATGACAAGATCACTAATGTGAAGCTGATGACAAGATCACCAATGTGAAGCTGATGACAAGATCACTAATGCGGAGCTGATGACAAGATCACTAATGTGAAGCTGATGACAAGATCACTAATGTGAAGCTGATGACAAGATCACTAATGTGGAGCTGATGACAAGATCACTAATGTGGAGCTGATGACAAGATCACTAATGTGGAGATGATGACAAGATCACTAAGGTGGAACTGATGACAAGATCACTAATGTGGAACTGATGACAAGATCACTAATGTGGAACTGGTGCTTGCGTGGAATAGAATGATTGAAGTGGTATGACAAGATCACTAATGTGGAACTGATGACAAGATCACTAATGCGGAGCTGGTGACAAGATCACTAATGCGGAACTGATGACAAGACCACTAATTTGGAACTGGTGATAAGAATCAGACCCAAAAAAAAACAACCAATGGACTATGAGGTGTGGAAAGACACAGGATAAGACACGCACTGAGGTAAACACCTGATAAATTACACAGCATCCCTTGTTCTGGAATCTCTCAGGTAAAATGAAATAGATGCCGACCTAAAATCACCTGGAGAAGTTATTTGAAGTCAGACATCAAAGGAATAAGGAAATCACGGAAAGAACTCAAACATATGACACAGGACAGACAGCTTGTTAAAGGTTTCAGAATATTCTAATTTGTTAATAAGTGCTACCTATGTGTATCATTTATCTCCATCTGACAATATATTTCCTGCAGTTCCATCAACAGATCGGTGGAAAACCTCAACTAAATGATATTTTACTGAATATTAACTTCTATTCCACCAACAGAGCGGTGGAAAAACTCAAATTAAATGATATTTTACCGAATGTTAACTCCATTCCATCAACAGAGCAGTGGAGGAACTCACACTAAATGATATTTTACAGAATGTTAACTTCTATTCCATCGACAACAGCGTCGGAAGAACTCATACTACATGATATTTTACCGAATGTTAACTTCTATTCCATCAACAGCGGTGGAAGAACATAAATGATATTTTACCGAATGTTAACTTTTATTCCATCAACAAAGCTGTGGACAAACTCAAACTAAATGATATTTTACCGAATGTTAACTTCTATTCCATCAACAATGGATGGGTGTGAAAAAAAAAATCGAAAAAAAGGTGATTCGTCTAACGAGGACAAAAGACAAAGGAAAAAAAAAAGACAAAGAAAAGATTTATTCCACCAACAGAGCGGCGGAAGAACTCAAAACTAAATGATATTTTACCGAATGTTAACTTCTATTCCATCAACAATGGATGGGTGTGAAAAAAAAAATCGAAAAAAAGGTGATTCGTCTAACGAGGACAAAAGACAAAGGAAAAAAAAAAGACAAAGAAAAGATTTATTCCACCAACAGAGCGGCGGAAGAACTCAAAACTAAATGATATTTTACCGAATGTTAACTTCTATTCAAAGGAAAAAATCCGTTCGTAGCTCATACAGTTCACAATAAAAGTGAATACATATAAGCCAGTTCGCGAGTTTTCATTGGGCACGCGAACAAAGTATCATTTATCATGGGATATCACGTGTGTATATGCCGGCCAGAGCGGGATAAACTTAAATGTCCGTATCTTAAAATATATTCCCCCCCCCCCCCCTCCCCCCCTTTCTAGACATCTACCAAAGCCTCCCATGTGAACTACTGGTAGATCGTGGTCTACTGTGCACAGACCCCTGCCTCCAAGGTGATGAATAAAAAAAAGTCTAAAGAATAGAATCAAAAGTGGTAAGAACATCTATATTTTTTACAGAAACCACATCCACGCGAACACAACAGCGTATGCGGGTCCTACCAGGAGACCAGATGCACAGGTGACCACATGTCCCATTGCGAGAAAAAGGGGAAACAATGATGCTTATAGCATCAACATAACAAACACTTTCAGTTATGTACCATGGGCTCAATGGCAAATAGAAATAGTTGTGTTAAAAATAGAAAGTTAAATTACGTCATTTAGCTGCAGAGGCGTCCGAACTGTGACAACCCTCTGCTTCCATCAGGGGAAGAAAACATTCTTATCTACGGGCCAGGGTGAAGTGATTGTAGAATCATATCTAAATCCAGGCTGTCAAACAAAAGCGAGATTCATGAACTCCGCAAATCGATTTTGCTGCCCAAACTTCATCTCTCAGATTTTCCTAATGTTGTGTTGCCTGGAATCTTCCGGAACTAGCGAATTGTAGCTTTTTTTCTCACAGCACTTAACATAGTTGTACTATTTTGTATTCACTTTGTAATAAGTAAAACTTTCTTGGAAGCAACAAACTATTGTATTTATCTCAGTACAACAGACTTTTGTCTTTAAACTAACAAAACATTTTTTTTCTACGCAGCATAGCATTTTCTTCAGATGTATTTTCTTCGTACAAGTAATAAAATGGGAATAAAGGAACTACACCTAAATTATCTCTCGTAGTTAAATACAAACATAGCAGTATTTCAATCTTATGCATACTTCAAGAAACATGTGTACACTTTACTAACTCTAAAGCTGTACTAGCTGGAGCAATGTGTACATTTTCCTAACCGGTGTAGTGTGTAGATTTGACGAACTAGACCAATGTATAGATGTTGCTGACCGGAGTAATTTCTAGAATATACTAACTGGAGCAATGTATAGATGTTTATAACTGGTGTAATGTATATATTTGACGAACTATAGTAATGTTTAGTTATTGCTATCCGGAGTAATTTATAGGATATACTAACTGGAGCAATGTATAGATTTTACTAACCGGAATAATTTAAAGATTTTACTAACTGTAACAATGTGTAGATGTTACCAACTGGAATGGTTTATAAATTTTACTTACTGGAAAAATGTATAATTTTACCGGCGGGAAGAAGGTGTGGAATTGCGTAGATAAGGAGGCTAGGAAACGTGACATTTGTCACACCCACTTAGTAGTTATACAGGTCACACTCAGTTTGAAATAATACTTGTCACACCCACTTGGAAGTTATTCATGTGACACTCAGTTTGAAATAATACTGTCTTGTCACACCCACCTGGAACTAATACATGTCACACTCAGTTTGAAATAATACATGTCACACTTAGTTTGAAATAATACATGTCACACTCAAAATGAAGGAATACTTGTCACACCCACTTGGAAGTTATACATGTCACACTCAGTTTGAAATTATACATGTTGTCCCAATTGGAAGTAATATATACCACATACACTCTCATCTCAATGGTACCACTCCGGGTTCTGATACTCCCTCATGGCCCGATTTAACTATATTTTTTTATTTATCTATGCGGTCTAGGATAAAGTGAATACATTTCATTGATCTGTATAATTAATTTGCATTATTAGCCTTAACTAATCCATACTTCTCTCAACATTCCATTGTCAGTAATAGGAAACTGCACGGCAAAGCAATAATAAGTAGTCTCATTTGTTTTTACACTGAGAAATCAGATCAAGTGTTATTGGTATACCGATAGTTGGTTGTACTGTATCAGTAGTGTATTCTGTGTTTTGCCTTGTCAGTCCATTCCAGCAGCCCACCCCATATTCATCTCATGGTGTTGTCTACTTACTAGCTTTGTCGTCCACTTGTTCGTTTGCCTTCAACTTTTTTGTCCGTTATGATTTTAATTAAAGTATTACGCACCTTTGGTTTAGGTGATTTGTTCATGTGGTTGAGTTTATTTTTTTCTGTGGCTTCATGTTTATGCGTGATGATGTTACTGGCCTTATAACCAGCTCTCCTATGTTGCCTTCGAAGACATGCTTGATAGAGCATAGAATGAATAATTTTGCTCCCCTTTACTAACACACGGCCTCGAAACATAGAGGTCAAGAACAATAATAATCAAGAAGATACAAGCCTTTATAAACGGACGTCTGCACAGAACAGAAGGATCAAATTTGTGTGACAAGATCAATAATATGGAGCTGGTGGAAAGAACAGCACAAAAACCATTAGAACATGAGGTGATGGCGAGTTGGATTGGACATACATTGAAAAAAAAACAAGTTGATAGCATTACAAGGCAGTCCTTGTTCTGGAATCACATAGGTAACAGGAAAAGAAGGAGACACCCCCCCCCCCAAAAAAAAAAAGTAAAAAAAAACGTTGGCATAAAAGGGATCAAGCCTTGAACATATACAGAGAGGCTTTATGTCAACTTCTTCATGGCCCATACTTCACAGGGGAGTTAATCGTCAGCTTAGTACTGCTTAATTCCATCTCCATGTTTTGCCAAAATGACCTTAGTTCATAAATCGACATCTTATAGTCTAATCTATTTTAGAAAGTAAATCTTTTTTAAATTTATTTGTTCTGAACTAAGGTTTTATTTTGGCCAGAACATATGAAAGATTTTGGAATTTATGAGTGAATGGCATGAATAAATGGCATGATAAATAAAAGGTGTGTACGTATACAATTTTCACGATTAGTTAATATTTCTACAGTTCATAATTTTATTTTCTCTGGGAGAACGATGAATAGATGTGCTGTTGGGGTGGCTTCATCCCTCCCTGTCTATGCCTACCAAACATTGTCCATTAATGATGGAAGGAAATGGGATGTTTTAGTAGTAATTCACTTTGGGTGCTATGTCTATGAAGTTGGTGTAAATCCAGCAGACCAGCCTGCTTACGTAACTTTGAAAGAGTAGTTCTGGTGCTGGAATCTGGTGGCCCCACCTCTCCGTGCTTGGGGGCAATATATCGGGTGGCCCCACCTCTCCGTGCTTGGGGGCAATACAAGGCTGTTCTGCCGAGATGCGACACTGCACGGGTCCTCACTGTCAATTATTTACCCAGCATTTGACACCACCTTTTGGTGTCAACATAAAAAAACTCACAGCTCTGAAATAAAGTATTGGTTTAGGTTCAGAACCTTACCTAAGGAGCCACTTCTACACGTAACAATTTACAATAACACCACTTAGACAGGGTCAGATCTCTCTGACCATACAACACATCTTACCAAGTTGGTTTCACATAGGATAAGTTCTCCAGACTACATATTCCGAAATATGTTTATTAGCTTCCTGCCATAGAATAGGATAGGTGATATGTTCCACTGATCTCAACACTTGATCTGTCCTTCCTAATCCTTGCTGGAGTTTATATATATTGTTTGTCCCTAGACCCTGAACTAGGGCGGGGGGTCTAGAGCAAATCCTTACTTGTTGTAAGGCTAGATTTCGATATGGCAGTATCAAATCACTCGAAACATTAAACAATATTTAAAATATACAAAGAAATAATTTCAATCTTACCAGATTATGAATAAAGAACACAGAAATGCTAGCAAAACTCAGCTGAGCTGCTGGCTATAGTATGGCGTCCCTGAACTTATTTCAATTTACTTCATTGGAAATCACCACACTTAAAATTTACTGTGTCTATCACTGGACAACTATTGAGGAATGGCAAAAAAAAGCGCGTCTGAGCGCTGATAATATGATTGTCTGTGGCCAATCAATGCCTTGTGTTTTTTTCAAATTCAAATTTCCTACACTAAAGTCATTTCAGTCATGCTTCAGTCAAGTATGGATTTTTATCTGTTAGTCCGTCCGTCTCTACTTGCGTTTTCACAAAAAAACGTACTTGGTTTTTGAACCAACCTATCCGTCCCCTCTACAAATTTTGTCTTTAAAGTTATTTTTAGCCACAGCTCCCACCAATGTCCCTCTCTTTCATTCTAACTAGATTTGGACACTTGAGTCTCAAGGTCGCGGTTTTTGTGCAAATTAGTGACATGTTTGATTCAATGCAGTCTTTCGCTGATGTGAACAACACAGTCTTTTGTCAATGTCTTCATTATTATCTATCCGTCTGTATAAATAAAAGCATATTATTTCACTGCTCAAAATGGGCCATCCGGCCAGCTAGGTTTTATATTCCTAACATCATTATTAAGAAAAAGTTACTTTTCAAGGTTAGTTGTTTTTTTCGAAATATTTTCTAGAATCTTCTGTGAAACGTTTGCCGCTGCATTCAAATAAAGGACAAAATATCGCAAAAACGTCCAAAAAATGACTGTTGCGTATAATACTATGGTCCCTTTTGTCGATTTCGTTACCTTGTGTCAACTTGGGGACGTGACTTTTCCTCCGTTCTCCCCCCCCCCCCAATTGCATCTTTGTAGCCTTGCTAGTTTCAAGCACATGTTCAGTCAGATTTTTCCTTTTGATCTTCGTTCTCAATTCGTTCCAAGGGTAAACGTTCTAGCAATTTAATTTCCATGGCGGGTGATGACCCGCGGCGTGGGCGATCATGCCTTCTAGTAACTTACGCATTCTTTTTATCCTTACATTTTATCCTTTGGAGATATTTTTACGTTGTATCACTGTTAATTTTATGACAGATGTAATAAAGCAGTATTTAGGTTAAAACAAGCTGAAGTAGAGATGTAATAAAGCAGTATTTAGGTTAAAACAAGCTGAAGTAGAGATGTAATAAAGCAGTATTTAGGTTAAAACAAGCTGAAGTAGAGATGTAATAAAGCAGTATTTAGGTTAAAACAAGCTGAAGTAGAGATGTAATAAAGCAGTATTTAAGCGAAGAATGATGATGATGTATCTTTATCTCGCGTTGTTCTCTCTGGACAGGTAAAGAAGGAATGGAACCACTGCTCACTCAGCAATGCGTAAGAGGTGACTGATGTAAGGTTCTACTTAAGGCTGGCAACACTACCACATAAAACAAATAGCAAAAGAAATCATTACTACAGAGCACATGCAGTGTTTTGGTCAGGACTTCTGCAAGGTGCCCAGCTGCAGTGACTGTTCATGTTCTAAAGGCGCAAAAAGAGGAATTGGTGTATTTTGATTATTGTGTATTTTGTAAGAAGTCGGCAGGTGAACTCATTTGAAAATGAATTTGTTTTTTAAGGAACACTGTAAACCAGGGCTGTGTAGTCGGAGTCGTAGAGTCGGTCATTTTTTAGCGTAATCGGAGTCCCAGTCGGTAAAAAAAAATGTCCAGACTCCGACTCTGAATTTTAGGCCATTTGACTAGTAAAAAAAGCTGTAGTCGGAGTCGGAATTCTAAAACTTTAGAAGTCGAGGTCGGAAAATTGTTGGCTGACACTCCAACCCTGTTGTAAACAATCATAACAAAAACAAAAATATTTACAAGTCCAAAGAATTAGTGGAAGAATGACAGAAAAGATAATGTATAGGTTCACCGACCCAATGGAATAAGGACTCCTAAGCAGAATTAGTCGCGAAGTGGATGTCTTGCAGCAAGGCACAGCATGATGACGATTATTTCTCTTTATATATGAAACAAAATGCAATTGCCCTAGTTTATCTAAATCCTTGTTGACAACACTTTCTTCTGAACTCGCTGGTTTTCTTAAAGCTGCTCCACGTCGCCATGATTGATTTAAAGCCCAGCCCGACAGCGGACAAACTGGCGAATTATAAAGAGATCACAGATAAAACAGTTCCGGCCGCTAATCTGTATATAGGGGTCGGGAACTCGAGTCTTGACAGTGCCAAACTTCGAGTCTTGACAGCGGCAAACTAGATTAAGTACTCTTTGATAGTTAGTTGGTGATAAATAGAATATTGGCAACTTAGTTGGTTCAGGAAGTCAAAATATGTTCATTATTACTGATAGTTCGATAACTAATGTTTAATGTTATTGCTTGTATTTACACTGTGACAACTATTGCTTATTGTGTAATTAAATATTATTTATAGTCTAGTAGTGTTGTTATGGTGTAATAACTTTTGTTTATAGAGTGATAGTCATAGTTTACAATGAACAACTCTTGTTTATTTGATGATACAAAAAAAAAAAACACACACAAAAAAAACAATGAGATGGGTTTTGGAGGCAGACACAGAAGGGATAAGTAAACAGAGAAAAGACCCTGAAGAAGTGTAACCGGGAAGAAAGCCTTGGTTTGAATTTATTTGAATTATGGGCTATACAACAACCAAAAACGTGACAGATTTTTATAAATCGATGCTTGCGTGGAATAGAAGGATTGAAATGATATGATAATATGACTATTGTGGAACTGATGAGAACAACCAGACAACTGGTAGTAGAACACAATAACATTAAGTGGAAGCTGGCGTCGAATTGGACTCGTTGATAGCATTGCCAGTCCTTCTTCTGGAGCCCACATGGTGGGAGAAATAGGGGAAGAAAAAGTATGGAGAAGGTATGTAAACATAGACATGAAAGTGATTAAGAAAAAGCATGTAGAAGGTATGTAAACATAGACATGAAGGTGATTAAGACAAATAGACATGGAAAGACTTGAAAGGAAAGAAGGACAGAATGGCTTGTCGTGTAGTTGTTGAACACTTGTGCTCCACGGGGAGCTGTCATGTAATACACGAGTAAAGGAATACATATTTTACAAGTGCTTACAAGAAGTGGCTACGAGGTAAGGCGCCCGCCTCTAATTCTAAAGGTACCTGGTTCGTTCCCAGTAAAGGGAATACAATTGATAGAAATTATGTTCAGAAAAAGTGGTTCCTAATGATGTCATAATCCCCAATGATCTCCTGGGTCGTGAGATCGAATGCATAGCCCTCTCGGATAAGGGTTGAAAAAATAGGAGGTCCCATGTGCAAGTTGCGCAAGTTAAAAGTCCCTCGGCATTTGGAAATCGTAAAGAGTAGGCCATACTACTGCAGATCTGGCAAAATTTTAAAATCATGAAACCTACCCACCACAAAAATATATATCTATGTTTTCACAGACATAAGTGAGCATATCCCGAGGGTGCTCCCGCAGCTGCCTGTCTCCAACGACTTTGATGTTCGGGACCAGGCCTGAGCTACCAATTAAGTGTGTTTATGTTTACGAACCTATTTGTATATGGGACTCCCACACACATCATTGATCTTGGCTCAGAAAGCTTTTTCCGTGTCTCTCCGTCTATTCCCAAATGACAAACTTTGCTTCTTCTCTGCAATAACCCTCTTTCAAGATACGCTCCTCAAACGTCACGACAGCGTCTTATATCCCGACCTCTGAGCACGCTGCTCCTATAGATGCGTGATTCACGGGCCATGGTCTGTATGTACATCTCAAGCTGGAGATTATAAACAAAAGATCTAGTCTGGCTTCTCTAATGTTCATTAGTGACAATAGTTTGCTGTTATGAACACGGATTCATTAAAACCCATCGCCAACATCATACCAAGATTATAGTAAGATGACCACAAGAACATACCACTAAAAACACTTTTCTGGCCGAGAACATAACTTTGCCTCGCCGTTTGTTCATTTTAATCACTCTATAAAGCGTGAGGCAAACATGGGTGGGTTTGTAGAGTTATTATCGGAAAATTTATCAACGCTAACATAAACTGTCATGGCAGCCATACTGTATGTGTCCACCCCCTGGTGAATACCAAACAACGACAACCATGATGTAACAAATGTTTAACAAATGGATAATTGTGAAGTATAGGAGGACTGAAGTTATACGACAATATCACCAATGTGGAACTGATGACAAGAACCAGACAAGTGCCAGGGGAACACAGGGTGAAAACGAGAAGCTCGCATTGGATGGTACACAAACTGAGGAAACGTTATTTATACCGTTACATGGCTATCCTTGTTCTAGAATCTCCAAGGTAAGAAAGATAGAGAGAGAGACGGCAGAACACATGGAAACGATAACTATAGAAAGACTAACAAGAGATATGGGAGTCATGGAAAGGCATTGAATGGATGGCACAGGACAGGAAGGCCTAGCGTGAATTTTTTTAATGGCCTATGCACCTTAGGCGGCTGAAGTGTGATGATGATGTGTGACGGTATTGCCTCCCCTGCTTTGCAGTAGTGGTTCAACAGTGGCCAAAACTCAAGAGTATCTAATATGGGCTTCAAAGCACAAGATAACTCTTGGCAGAGATGTAGATAGAAGGGTGATGACACTTCTATTACAAAGGGAGTCTTCACAAGATATTCAGAATAGGCGAGAACAATACTGCTTTGGCTGAGTATGTTAACTCTGTAATTCTGCCGACGCGTTTGTGAAGGATTTAAGCACTTCTTAAGTTCAGCTCGTTTAAGCCCCCACCCATGATTTACTCAGTGGAATTCTATTATTCTAGTATAGCTCTATTTAGAGTGTGTGTAGTAATTTGACCGAGACAAACATGCAGTAACTTTAAAATGATTAAATCGAAGTTAAATTTGTAACATTACAAATAACAAAATTTAATAATCACTTTAGGTTTTAACAGTTGGAAATAATTTGAATAGTTATGGGTCAAGAAATGTTATCCTCACAGTCTTTAGGGAATGTGAGATATTACAAGAAGTTCAAGTGGCAGCATATATTTGAACTTAGCTGCCAATGACAGTTCTGCTCCTTCTTATGGGTTGGTTCTTTTCACTCTGCTCGCGCTCGTCTCTGATCAAGGTTGTCGGGGTAGCTCGTTTCCCAGAAACGCCAAGGAGAGTCTACCACGTGGATCCTTCGTCTTAAAGCTTACGCCACGGTTCCCTTCTTGTTCCATAGATAGTACTTTCTGCTAGTACCACCAATAACTATGGTAAAAGAATAGAACGAAACGCTCTTCTGAGTATGGAGTTTTCCACCCCATAGGTATGGGTTCCTATCTTCCCATACCACCATCCCAATTACTCAGACTTTACCCTCGATGAGAATTAAATTTAATCGCTCGGGATAAAACTTCCTTTACATTTAAATAGAATAGCTTTAGCTTTACATGACATTTAAATGAAAAGGTTAATAATACAGATAGAGTCTGTTTACATATACATCTCCACTGATTGAAAAGTGTTCACAATATAAATTGAATATGTTTTCATTTCTGCCATCAATGGTACCTATACCTTGTAGCGGTATGGCAGCTTGCGTACCCTGACAATCCCCAGAGCTATGCCAGTGGGAGTTTTACTCCTGGTAGGTTCAACCAAGCTGGACTGGTCTGTGTGGGTAGGGGTCAGACAAAAGCTGGTACCCTGGTCCTCCAGGTTGGGGGTTTTAGCATAGGGCTGACACCCCTGTCTATGTAAAAAAAATAATGAAGTTACGGAAACAACATCAAATGAACAAACTTTGCTGCGGGATGGACATTCGGAGTCTGTGGCTCGTATGACTGTCAGTGGTGAAAGCCGAAAGGAAGCCACTGACATGAAAACGGATGTCCTGACCGCAAAACAGGATACAAGAATAGGATTTTGGAATGTCAGGACAATGTACGAGACAGGTAAACTAAGACAGGTCACGGCAGAAATGAGAAACTATAGGTTACACATCCTGGGGATAAGTGAGAGCAGATGGACAGGGGCAGGAAAAGTTAAAACAGCAACAGGAGAAACAGTACTTTACTCTGGAAGAGAGGATGGACAGCACAGTGAAGGCGTAGCCATTATTCTACAGAAAGGGATAGAAAGGACATTACTGGAATGGAAACCCATCAACAACAGACTGATACGATTGAGATTGAGAGGGAGATTCACCAACACTACACAATAATACAATGCTACGCACCAACGAATGATAGCGATGAGGAGGTCAAGGATGAATTCTATCAACAACTGCAGAAAGAAATGGAAGACACACCTAGATATGATCTTGTTATAGTAATGGGAGACCTCAATGCGAAAGTTGGTACACACAATACATATAATGAAAGAACAATGGGGAAATGCGGCAGCGGAATAGCAAACGAAAATGGGGATAAGCTAATAAGTTTCTGTAGCATTAACAACCTTGTCATTGGAGGAACACTTTTCCCACATAAGGAAATTCACAAGTTAACATGGGAATCACCAAATGGTCGGGACAGAAACCAGATAGACCACATCATGGTTAACGGTAGATGGAGACATGCATTACAAGATGTGAAGGTAAGAAGAGGTGCAGATGTGGGAAGTGATCACCATTTAGTAGTAGCAAAACTGAAAGCGAAACTAAGAAGGGCTGGACCAACTGTAACTACACAGAAAAGGTTTGACATCAGCAAATTGAAGGACCCCCTTACCAGAAAAGCTTTTGTGGCCGACATTAAGAAACGATATCAATTTGCCAAAAGCCAGGAAAAGACATTGACTGATGATATAGACCAGAATTTCAACACCATTTCAACAGTATATAAGGAAAGTAGCTTCTTCTTCTTCTTCTTGCGATCGCATCTTTGATGATTACACCGTCAGACGAGTTCTCATGATGAATTCGACTGTTGTTTGAAGTTCCTCTTTAACTCCACATAGCTCCGAGTTTAGTGTTGAGAAAGTAGCAAATCATGCTTAGGATTCCAGGAAAGGAAGAAGCAAGACTGGATAACACCAGAAACACTAAACACCATAAAGATGAGAAAGGAAATGAAAAGAAAGAAAACAGAAGCGAAGTCCCCCAGGTTAAAGCAACTATATAGCGAACAGTACAGCCAGCTGGACAGGGAAGTTAAGCGCCAAACCCGAGCCAACAAAAGGAATTTCCTAGACGATCTTGCAAAACAGGCAGAAGAGGCAGCACTGAGAAATGAACAAAGCACAGTATACAAAATAACTAAATTCATCAGCGGAAAACAAGGTGCAAACAATATTACATTAGTAAGAGATAAGCAAGGAAATCTCATCAAGACAGCAGAGGGACAGGAAACAAGATGGGCAGAGCACTTCAGAGAAACTCTGAACAAGGAAATACCAGAGACACAATTGAATGTTCCTGAGGCTGAAAACGATCTAGATGTAAATACAGACATTCCACGAAAAGAAGAAATCATCACAGCAATCAAAGGGTTAAAGAACGGTAAAGCTCCGGGCCATGACAACTTAAATGCAGAGCTATTTAAGACAGACCCTGAGCTAGCAGCAGAACTATTAGAACCACTATTTGCACAAGTGTGGAAAACGGGGACAACACCATCAGAGTGGAACAAAGGAATAATTGTCAAATTGCCCAAGAAGGGAGATCTTTCAGACTGCAATAATTGGAGAGGAATCACTCTTCTCTCAGTTCCCAGCAAAATACTAGGCAGGATAATTATACAGAGAATTTCAAAGGCAATAGACTACAAACTGAGGAAAGAACAAGCAGGATTTAGAAAGAACAGAAGATGTGTAGACCATATATTCACTCTCAGGAACATTATAGAGCAGTGCTCAGAATGGCAAAGACAGCTTTACATAAATTTTGTTGATTTTGAAAAGGCTTTTGACAGCATACATAGGGACAGTTTATGGAAAATACTGAGGGCTTATGGAATTCCAAGCTGCATAGTGGCAATCATAAAAAGCCTCTATGCCAACTTTACATGTAGTGTTGGGCAGAGCAACCTAACCTTCGAGGTGAAGACAGGAGTACGACAGGGATGCCCCTTATCAACCACTCTTTTTTTAACAGTCATAGACTGGGTGATGCGCCAGACAACAGAGGGCAGTCCAAGAGGAATAAGATGGACTACATTTTCTACATTGGAAGATCTGGAATATGCAGATGACATTGCACTGCTGGCACATTCACATCAACACATCCAGGAAAAAACGGATAGACTTAACAAATTTAGCCAGCAGGTGGGCTTGAACATCAATTTAAAGAAGTCTGAGGTCATGATGCTCAATGTGAGCAACCCTGAGCCCATATCAGTAAGGAATCAGCAATTGGTACAGACAGATACCTTCACATACCTAGGAAGCATAGTAACACCAGACGGTGGGGCAGGCAAAGACATCAACATCAGAATGAATAAGGCAAGAACAGCCTTCTTTAGCCTAAATAACATCTGGAAGTCCTCCCAATACAGCACAAGCACAAAATTAAGATTATACCAGAGTTGCGTGCTTTCTGTGCTTCTCTATGGTGCGGAATGCTGGAGAGTCACAGAGAAGGAAATGTCAAAATTGTCCTCTTTTCACACAACATGCCTAAGAAAAATTCACCGCATCTTTTGGCCGAATACCATCACCAACCAAGATCTGCTTACTCGTAGCAAGCAAGAGGACATGCACACCATCATAGCTGGCAGACGCTGGAGCTGGGTTGGTCATGTCCTCAGAAGAGACCCCGATGCCATCACAAGAACAGCTATGCTTTGGACCCCTGAAGGAAAGCGAAAGAGAGGCCGACCAAAAACAACTTGGCGGAGGACTGTGGAGGCTGAGATGCAAAGAATGAACCAGAGTTGGGGCACTGTACGAAGGATGGCCACCGACCGTGCAAAGTGGAATCAATTTGTTGTTGCCCTACAAGTCGCCACTGGGCGTGATGGCCACTGACTGCTTTGACGGTCGGTGGTTAAGGATCGAAGAAGAAGAAGAATGTTTTCATTTATGTTTTACACTGATTGAAAAGTTTGAAACTTCCATTACTTTAAAATGAATATTTTCACATAGACATTTACACTGGTTTAAGCTTGAAAAACTTACATTAATTTTAAAGTGACTATGTTTATTGGGACATTTACACTGCTTTGAAAATGTAAGTCTTATGCTTAGAATGTACATAATTTCTATTAGTTCTCGTCGATTTGACAATAAATTCCCTCTTCTGAATATTCTTATACTCCGTGTAATAAAATAGGGGGGAATTAGTGTCTTCAGTTTCCTAGTCCCGGTGTTCCTTATTACAATGTAGAGATTTCCTGTGCTTTGTAAGTCTTATTTGGTTCTCCAATAAAAGGTCCGGTTAAAAAAAGGAATTATGAATCTAGTCTTCACTCTGGCGAGGTCTGATGTTGTCTTGGCGAGCGTGAAATTCACAGTGAAATAAAACTGCGAAATGGTCAGACTATATTCCTATCTTCCCACGCATTGTTGTTATGAATCTAATCAGAAAGATCCAATCATTTCAAATCATGCAGATAGGGTGTGATATCAAAATATTACAACGTAAGGCAGAGGTCAACTTTCTCATATATGGTAATATGATGTCCGATACCCTTGCATACACTCTCACAGGCAGATCGGTAGACACACATGACAACATGGGTAAGCTGTAATACTTATTACTTTATTAGAAAGTAATGTTGTCATAACAAGTCGGCCCGGATAAACATTATCTGCAAGGAGTGTCACAAATGTTTGAACATACAAACTACGTGCTCCTTAGCCGATAATGAGAAGACATTGGTACTTTTAAAAGTACACAAATAAAAATCAGTATAAAATATGTCTCTGATCCTGTCGGAGTGAAACCGAGATCCTGAAGAGGTCGTCCATTTCGTAACATGATGATGAAGGTATGAGCCCACTTCAAAAAGCGGTTTTATGCTCCTGGCTTATTCTCCTTGTAAGAAAATTATTCATTTCTTATTTGGCTCAAACATATCTCTAGCGGTATTGTCTCCTCTGACCTGCAATAGTGGTAAACCAATGGCCAGACTTAGAGTATAACATGGAAGGTCCTCAAGGGTATCAACCTTCGCTCAAGATTCTCCTGGCAGAGATATAAATAGAGGAATGATGCTTCTACTCCAGGAAGCCTCACAGGATTTTAAAGAAAAGCAAGCATAACATCTTAGATCATCTAGATTGTCATGAACTCATTATTCTTCCGCCCCTTCTGTGAGGAAATATTGACTACTATATTCTGGGCCCCCAGCTGAAGATAATTCAGCAACTATGAATTTAATATGTCTATATCGTTACGTATTTAAAACAATGAGTCATACAGATGCAGACATACAATTCACTCTATAGTGATTAATCCAACGATTGATTTATAGTTACAGATAAATAGATTTAATAATCACTTATGGGTTAACAATGTAAAATAAAGTTGTTTATAAAAAATTAAGCGCTGACATTTTCCTCATTGGACGACCTAAATTATAAGTGGATCTATTTTAGAAAACGAAATTGTAAGTGTTCACTGGCTGCGCTGTTATTGTACTTAGCTGCCAGTGTGGGGTCGGTTGGCGTCTTCTTCAGTCGTTGTTGGCTGGTCCTTCTCTTCAATAGTCAAATCTGGTGGCTGTAGCACGTCCCATGCTGTAAGGCTTCGGTAACTACAAAGGTTGTCTTGCGTCTTCAAGACCCGTCTGATGTAGGTGTCTAGCATCGACTGATGGTAACTTTTACCACAAACTAAGAGGGAAACAAATGCCTCTTGTTAGGTATTGGGTCTCCTGATATGAACACCAGGCGACCTCTGCTTCCATCCATTACTTTATTTTCCTCAGAATGTATCCCCTCCCTGAGCACTAATATTAGACCCAGTGCGTCGGATGTAAGTGTTTTTTGACAGCGGAAGGCTACAAATGAAGTTTATTAAAATGTATGTATAAAACTTATTAAAGTGTTATTAAAATGAATATACACACCATGGTATCATCATCCACTCCCTGTTCTCTATGGAGCCTGGGCCAGATCTGCTGTTGGTTCCTTGTGAACCCCGCACGAAGCAGTCACCAGCTCTTGCAGTGGTGGTTCATGTGTCAAGTAATTTGCAGTGATGAGGTTGCCAGCCTCATATGTAACTGTACATCCTCAAGCAAATTATACATGTTAAAATGCAAATATAAAATGATAAATGTACATATTACAACTTATACCGAGTTTTTTTTTCTTCGGGCGAACACAGACTGTTTGCCGTCCAAATGTTATCGGGCAACTGATATAAGATATCGCCTCTTCAGGTTGGTTAGGTGTCTAACTCTGTACACTTGAAGCAGGGTCCGAGGCGCAAAGTGATGACTCTGGAGTTACTCCCTTTCTAATTTTAGAATTCACTTCCAGTCCTATGGCCTGAGGTCCTAATATTCCGTATTCCTGGCTATCTATGATTCCTCCATCACGAAATGGGAAGTCAGTGAAGTAGCCTTAAAAGCTGTAAATTATAAGCGAAATATTTGCCTATACCCACATTTTTCTTTGGTGATGAGAGATCCAATCAAGTGCAGTCTATCTTAGCATTTTCGTGCCAAACCAACCATCATCAAGGCGTCTAATATTGGTAGCGGTACATCCCCCACAGTCTAATGTAGAACATTACTACCTGACAACATATAATATTGCCCTTTACATTGTATTTTCAAACTCCATGACCATATAAGTCTTGTCATTTCCGTTGTTACTTATTATGTTTAACAACTCACACTACATCACAGATCTATCGCTGATAATGGATATTGCAAGATGTTACTTTCTCGTAGTTGATTGCCACCACAAATTCAGTCTGTCAGAAATGTTATATCATTTCCCGTGCCTTAATCTTTAACAAGGTGTTTATCTTCCGACATCCCAGTGAAATTGCCATTGTATTTGGGCATGTCATGTTTGCGGCTAACACCTATCTCCAAATACCATCTGTTATCCATATGGGAGAACTCGAACAGCTTGGCTTCGTGGCAATGTCTTCCATCTATCCTCACGAATCAAACGGTTGTTATCTACCTCCCCGACAAACGTCTGGATTTTCGCCCTATGCCGCCTCGGTAAAAGTATTACACTGTTACCTCTCAATCTTGTGTTTGGTGTAACAAATAGAATCTCACTAAATGTAGACACATAATCCATCTGGTTAGCGAGTAAACAACCGTATCGACGTGACTGCAAAACAGGTCAAGCAGTCAGTTATCCATGGGGAGTGACAAGATATGATAAGACAACCTTAGTCGATAAGAGCGAAAAAAGTGTGACAAGGAGCGGTTGAGAAAAAAAAAAGAAAAGGAAGGGCACTGAAGAGGGTTGAAGGAGGTCTCAGGAAAATGTAACGATCGAAGATTAAGACTTGTCACAATATCGCAATAACACATGGGCCTACATTCTCAGACACATATACATGATTCACTTACGTACCTTAACATCATAACTGCACAACAAGCACAAATACATATACTGTCATGCGCCGCTTAACGTCCACGATACGTTCTGTGAAATAGGACGTTATGCGATTTGGACGTTGTGCGAACACCATACTTTATACTTAGAAAAGTTATATGGGATACTGTAGTATACCTGTATTGACTAAATAGCCAAGATACTGTACACATACAGTACCGTATTTCAGCTAATGTACTGTATCTGGCAAGGTAATACTGTACAGTATATGTATGGGTTAAGTAGAAAAATCCTTTAACAGCTTGGAGAATTTGTTCTTTGTTCTTAAAGATCGTCGTGACTGTCGAGTGCGACATGCCCAAATCACGAGCTACAGCATTCACTGGTTTTCCACCGTCGTGATGTTTAATTACCTTTTGTTTCACTACCAAATCAATAATTTTCCTTTGTCTCTTGCTTCTGCTATCACTAGAACTGGTTTTGCTGCGTTTGGGTGCCATGATGCACTTCACGGTAATGTATTTTCGAAAGTTCGCATTAAAATAACGATAGTAAGTACAGTACAGTACATACATAGGCCAGTAACATAGGCGTTTATTATGACTATCAAGACATATGTACTGTATTATAGGTTATATATGTACTGTACCATTATACGCCAGGCATCGCAATCGCTTTGTACTGTACACAAGAGACATGAGATACATGTGTTGCGTGCGGGAAGCGGTTGCTTTCGCTACGTCCGGTTACGTCCGCTTTGTCCGGTTACGTCCGCTTTGTCCTGTTCTCCTATCGAGATTTCTGAACCTTATGGGGCCACGGACGTATATGCGGTCGGACGTTGTCCGAACGGACGTTATGCGGTGCATGACTGTATTCACATTTGCACAACAAACGCTCTCGTACCGTCTTATCTACATACATTCACGTGCACACAATAAACATTCACGTACATGCGCATAAACATATATTCAAGCAATAAAACACTTACGTCCGGACACATATACATATATCACATTCATGCAATACAAACTAAAGTAAAGCAACATATACACATATTTATATTTACACAATAAACACTGACATATATACACACATTCATACAATAATGACACACGTACAGACATAAGCTCACACAATAAATACGTACGTACAATATAATCGCACATATACAGACATACACTCACACAATAAACACTTTCGTACAATATGATCACATAAGTACAGGCATAAAGTACATTCACAATCTCAATATAATCACATATTTACAGACATAAAGTATATTCACATTCTCAATATAATCACAGATGTACAGACATAAAATACATTCAAATTCTCAATATACTCACGAATGTATACACATAAAGTACATTCACATTCCCAATATAATCACATATGTACAGACATAAAATATATTCACATTCTCAATATAAAAACACATATGTACAGATATAAAGTAAATTCATATTCACAATATAATCACATATGTACAGACATAGACATACATTCACACAACAATCACTCACGTACAGGCATAGACATACATTCACACAATAATCACACACGTACAGACATAAAGTATATTCACACAATACTCACACACGTACAAACATAAAATACATTCACATTCACACAATAATCACATACATACAGACATAAAATGCATTCACATTCCCAAAATAATCACGTACGTACAGACACTGACATACATTCACACACACACACACACAAAATAACTTACGAATAGACACATTCGATCAATGAATTTTCATCAGAGCTCTCTTGGCATTCCTACTTGGACTTCAGGGAAGATTTCTTAGGAAGGGTCAAGAACTTGGCAAGACCATGGCAATATTCGATCAATAGTCACAACATTCTCTTTGTATTGGTCCTGATGCTTACAAACTGAACATCATTGATTGCATTCTTCGGCTACTTCTAGTTTATTTATCGGTGTGTTCAAATTAATTATGTTGGCATTCATTACTTTTATTGCATTAACTAGTTGTGTGTGGCAATTCAGAGTTAACTTAACGCATGTGGGTATTCAGTATGAACTAGTTGTATGCGGTAATTCAGTGTTAACTAGCCGTAAGCGGTAATTCATAGTTTACAAGTTGTTAACTAGTAAACTAGTTGGATCCGGGAATACAGTATGAACAAACCGATGCAATGATTCGGTAATAACTAGTCGTATGCCGGAATTCAGTGTTAACTCATTGTAAATGGAATTCAGAGTTAACAAATCCCTTGCGAGAATTCAGTGTTAACTACTCGAATTCTTGAATTCAATATTTACTGGGCATAATAGCTAGACGTATGCGGAAACTGAATGTTAAGTAGTCGTATGCAGGATTTCCGTGTTAACTAATCCTAGGTGAGAATATCGTATTAATAGGTTACACGTGGGAATTCAGTGTCAACTAGTAGTTTGCAGGAATTTCGTGTTAACTAGTCGTAGGCGAGATTTCAGTGTTAACTAATTGCATGCGGGATTTCAGTTTTAGCTAGTCGTATGCGGGAATGCGGTATTAACGATTCGAAAGCTAGAATTCGGTGTCAAATTGTCGTACGCAGGATTTCCTAACAATAGGCGACAATTCTGGGTTAACAGTTTGAATGCGGGAATTCCTTGTTAAGTCATAGACGATAATTACGTATTAAAAAGTTATATCCAGGAATTCAGTATTAACTAGTCGTATCCGATAATTTATTGTTAAATAGTAGTATGTATGAATTCCGTGTTACCAAGTAGTATGTGGGAGTTCAGTACGAAATTTGTCGTGTACGGTTATTCATATCAATCCTTAATTGCCGGTTTAGATAAGGATGGTGGACGCGACGACTTTGCCTATATTTTTTCGAGCTTCTGATTATTAATGAATTAAAAAATATATCATTCCTGTAGATTAATCATTCTTTAAACTTTCCAAAATAAAAAAGGAAAACTCGTTTAAAAACATTGTTTCTCTTATTCTATAAATATAAAAGATGAAAGGTTAAGTGCGTTAGTTTTCAGAAGCTCGTGACAACATGAAAGGCATTTCTGTTGCATCACCTTTAACAGGACCTACAACAGACCTGAACAATAGAATTAGAACCAAAGAAAAAATGCTAAAGAAATAGTTTTTGTTATTGTTATTGTTGAGGATAAAAATGCGTTGTGCGGTAGATTTACAGCTAAGCTGCGATATCTGGGACTTCTGGCCTGACATATCCAAGTTCAGTAAGCCGTTTTATTCGGATTAAGTTTTCCTAGCCTGGGTTGTCCCCATTCTACCTACAAGGCAGATTGGGGTTTGAAATCAAAATTTTCCTTCTAGATGAGATGCCACCCAAGGCTTACCAACCCCATCTATCTGAAGCATTCTGGTTCTAGGGCGCGATAAACCCACCCTCGCCCTTTCTGTTAGTTAAAACAATCCTGCCGCGAGAAGGCCAGTAACCGGGGTTTGAAACCAAGGGACGTCATGCTCCAGGTCTACCCAGCTTTATATAGGTACCTGATTGTACCCTTCAATTCGGGAAATCAAGTCAGTGTGGCAGGGAACCGATCACTATGCCTCATAAAGCTGATACCTGGTACAGTAAAGTCTAATATTTCACTTCCCTACTGCAGTCTACGCCATTTTCACAATGAAGGTCAGCTGCAATGAATCTCCAAGGTTTTCTGTATCTCGCCTTGATGGCACACTCTAACAGATGGCACACTCTAACAGATGGCACACTCTAACAGATGGCACACTCTAACAGATGGCACACTCTAACAGATGGCACACTCTAACAGATGGCACACTCTAACAGATGGCACACTCTAACAGATGGCACACTCTAACAGACTCTTTCCTGTCCACCTCGGGATGTTATCTTCCCACTGTCTTCTTCTTGCACGTTTGCCTACAACTCTGTCTTCTATTATGTTCTTCAGCAAGGTGTTACATCATTTTATATGCTCAAAATATTTTAGCCATCTGTGGTGAGATGGAACTTAGTAAAATAATAGTTCCCAGAAATGGAGAAGAGAGCTGGTGTCTAGTGGTGGGGATGGCGCAGGACAAGTCGGGTAGATAACTGCACAGTTCTAGATGGTAGTTGTAGAAGAGAGCTGTGAAGTAAGCCACTTTCTCCGTAGACTTATCCTATGTTCCAAGAGTGTCTCAGTGAAATGCAGCTAGTTAGTTGTCCCTATAGATTTTAAAAACATTAAATTTTCTTTGAATTCCACTCACGAACAAAAAAATTTAGAACTGTAACTGGAATTTAAACAAAATCAATCAACTGCAATTTATAAAATATATAAGTACACTTTAATAATGAAAATAGAAATGACTAAATCCCAAGCTGGAAATTAATAAATTGTCAATGTCTCTTAACATCATATCGGCCATTTGGTGACTTTTGGAATTGCTTCTTCAATGGAACAGTACTTATCTCCTAAAGTTTCTTTCTCTACAGACACTTCTGTCATTGATCAGTTGTAGACTTTCCAAGAGAATTAATTCACCTGGACAGGTAAACACGATGTTCCTACCAAGCGATGCAGAGGTGGTCCTTAACTAACACACTGCAGTCTGTTACGCTCCTTACCAGAAGCTTTGATGCGATTCTCTCTGGGGTAGGAACCTGCAAACATATGTACCAGACTGTCGTGAAACATTCTAAATCCACATATATAAATTAAAAGGTAAATGTAAAGCCTAACACATAAATTCAATAAAAGGGAAAGAAGAATGGTAAAGAACAGTGCTGTCACAATGACTGTACTCGAGATCCCCCTTTTTCTGCGTCGTCTGCATATTCTCACGCTTGCACGTTTACTAGTAAAGCCTACAGCAGCATACACGCGTTTCCACAAAACAATAAAACGTGTACTGCATTTCTAAGAAAACCTTGAGATACGCAAGCTGATTAATGACCTAGATTAATACACTGCGTAATGAAAAGACAGATGGAATTAGGATAGAAAGAGGGAGGGCTGAAAGCAGGAACGCCGGCAGCACTAACACGCGTCTCGCGATATACAATTAATGCTACCCCCAACGCGAAAGGCATGAAGCACTAGCTTTTTTTTCAAATAGACAGTGATAAAAAACACTACCCATACGAGAGTTAGGTTTAGAAACCTGTAAAATGCTTATTGGGAAACATGACATTATACTGGTTTACGTTTGAAAGCCTGACAGTGCAGCAGACACCCTAAAGTTTGGAAGTGAGGAGGTGGTAACAGCACGACTATCCTAGAAGAAAATACATATTTTGAACGCCGCCACTTAGCTCCCTTAAAGCTTATATATTTGGGTTCCTTAGGACTTGCTGACAAAGAATAGGTTAAGTGTTACGCAAATAGTCTAGGAATTAACAAATTATAGCCAAAAGAAAATAGTGAGGGTGTCAGACAACACCAAATAATAATCGCACAGTGGCATGTTTTGAAACCACCATTTTACGGGAAATAGGCCACCATGTTAAATCCTATTTGATTGGATAGAAGTAAATGTAAGGCGAAACACGATTAGTCGGACTATAAATACTAATTTTGGTTGTTAGGGGAAACGTGAGAAGGGTAAAATTTTTTTGAAAAGCTGTGTAAACATGGCCCGATTGGTTAGACCCGCCAATATAGTCAATTAGGAGCGTCAGTTCAGTGCCACATTTTAAAATAAACTTACTCAGAAACAGTGCGTTGAGAACCAGCTTATATTTTTTCTAAATAAAAGCCTGGGACAGAGGCAGATCGGAATTTGTGCCATATTCATCGCCAGTCAACGTATTTGTGTATTATTTCCATGAATTGTGGGACCGTGGTCCTAAGTTATTGAAGCAGCACCTGGTCTGAGTTTTGCTGAATCCAGAGGCTGACAGCATACTCCTTGGTCCAGATAGCGACCAGCGAGGTGTCTCCAGAACACAGTGAAGCAATCGAGCAGAGGAGTCTTTTCCTGCCGCCATCACGAAAGATAAGCTTCTGTGGCCAGAGCAGCTCAACATTATGTGCCCCCCCCCCCCCTTCTAAAAGTGACATTATATTAAACTCAGAGGGACAATAAATTGGTTCAAATGACAGGAACTGTGAACTTTTCCCAATACTATTTCCACGATAATCAAACACGTGAAGTCATGATGACAAACAACAATCTAGCTTGAAAAACAAAACCAGTATTACCTCATAGTACTACTTCAAAACTTACAGATATAGGAAAATACTAATAAATTCTGTCAATACAAAGATCATATTTATAAATTGTGATTACATTTGATTGTGATTCCTGGTTCACTGTGTAGTTGAATCAGGATATCTATTGTTGAAAGTAATTATTACATATATATTTGAAACTTTACACTTGACTCATTTAAGATAGTCTTATAGAGTGTTATATGTGTGTGAGTGTCACAGTGTTGTAAAGTGTTGTGGAATAAATTAAATTGTTTATCTGTCTGTTGTTGTTGTGACTTACACTTCATCATTTTCATAACCCTAGACATTCAACGTAGTCATCACAATATTCCAGAATAATTCTGACTGAGGTATAAATGTGGTAGCAAGTAAGGTCATCTGTAATACACCACACTTATTAGATACAGATACCTTCACAGCTGATCTCAGTCAGTACACTAAGTCCCCTATAAATATTAATATCATCCCACTTTACCACACAGACTATGGTATCTGCTGTCCACAACCAATACGATCCTAGATGATGACGGGCCACTATTGATCAGACTACTTTTTGACAACATAGTCATGAGGCCGTGGTCATGTCAGTCACAAAAATACGTCATACAGTCAGTAACATACATCCGAAGACTATGGACATCACTTTAAAATGTTTCTGAATTTCATCTTAATTAATTCTCATTTGTTCTTGGTTATGCCAACGTGGATTCCCTTCAAAGACATTACATCAACGAAAATTTAAATGAAGACGAATGAGAGGAATTTGAATCGAACGAGATGAAACGAGGAAAAGAAGAGGAATTCGAAAAAGAAGAAGAAAAAGAAGAAGAAGTAGTAGAAGACGAAGAAGCACATAAACTCTTGTCAACACAGCATTAAAACTAGTCCCAAAAAAGGACTGAAAGCTGTTATAGTTAGTATTGAGTGGTCATGATAAGGACTCTAGTTGTGTCAGTGTTGTTCAGGATTGTTTCACGTTATTTTCAGCTGGAGCCAGCTTCAGTTGTCAGAGTAGGTTTAGGAGTACCAGTATAAGACACAAGCATGAACTCAAAATCAATCACACCATCAATGTTAAATATTAAATTAATTTACATAATACCAAGATACTTTGTAACCTAAAGATCAGTACAAGTTTAACATACTTTTCAGACACAATATTACGGATCTGAGCTTATCACTATGCAAATTGGCTCACAAAGCAGGTTAGCTTGGCTTTTCTCCGATATGGATATGACTATGTGACTTCTACCAGAGTGGGTCAGTCTGCTGGACGTCGTCTCAGCTATAAGATCTTGAAGTGACATTTTGGAGTCTAAATTGAATATGAAACAGGCTTATATTAAGTTTTCCACTCCATAAGATTTCATTGAGCCTGAGTTTCATTGGATCTCCCTCGCATGAATGTGAGTGGTTTAATCTGTCTCTATTCGAAGCTCCTTTTTTTCCATTTCGATGAGTCTCGCACTTTCACTCCTCTGCCTTTGATTGGCTCTTTTTCGCACTACACTACTGATTGGTTGGTTTCTTCTTCGTCTCAGAATAATTAAGTGATTCCTCCGTTGTGAATCTCGGTTATAGAAATATATATATATATATATATATATATATATATATATATATATATATATATATATATATATATATATATATATATATATATATGATAAATCATACAGATTACTACTTACGGGGAAATTTCCAGGTGGTTTTTGTCCGTTTTGCTACGCTATCTAACTTTGATCTGTCTAGAAGGGACTACAGTTACCGTAAATGTTAAAAGGCAACAAGCCTATTTCTTCACTGCGATAAACTGATGATTTTCTTTGATTCGTTCGTTCACAGATACCCAAGATGTTTACAATGCCATCTTTTAGTAGCAACAAACGCAGTTTTATAAAAGAACTTGGCTGTTCTGAGAGCGGTAGAAATTGGCTGACTCCGTTATTGTGTGAGTAATTATCACGGCACAACTCAGCTGCCAAGTGTGACCTTTCATGTGCTGACAAGCAATCTGTAATCCTAATACCCACGGGTCGTATTAACCCCTCCCCCTCTCCCCCTCATAGCATAGCCTTGTTTGTGGTTCCTGCGACCTTAAATACATAGGGGCGGGGCGCAGAAAATAGATCCACTGATTTCTGACTTGCTCGAGTGTAGAATGAGCCTCAGGGCAGTTGTTCTCAGGCAGACAATCATCAACCTGAAAAAGATAAAAGGTTACAGCCACCAACATAGAAACAATTGCTTCTATTATCGGGCTGGTATTTAGAATCAGTGGCGTATTATATATATTTTTCCGAAGTGGTTTGTTGGGGAGGTCTCAGTCTTGGAAGTCCCCCTCCACTTCGTTCACTGCATCGTTAAAGCTAAATTAAACACCCATGAAAAGAGCACGCAGGCCTTTCAATCTTTTGCTGTCGTGGTGTACTGACCATAATTAATGAAAAGTCCGACATTAAGAAAACCAATGAAATTGAAATGGAATGGATAGTAATAAATGATCACAGGAGAATTAGTGACGTCATCAGCATATGCAGCAGACAAATAACAAGATAATTATTTCCCCGGTAATGTTCTGGCGGGTTACTTGCTCTTATATAACCTAATATTTGAAGTACAACACATAAAATATCTCTGAGCTATCCAGCAAGCCTTAGGGAAAATTGTGCGGTACGGGGAGGGGCGTCGAAGGCCAGACACCCAACTGTCAATGATGATAATTATATATATATATATAAGTAGATAACTTTTAAACAAATAACCCCCCCCCCCCCCCCCCCCCCCCCCCGACAATTCCACAAATTCTACGGCGACCAATGAAACTGGTGTGGTCTATTAGACCTCTCTTTCTTCTGACACGGTGGCGTCACGCTCCAATCTACCCAGCTGTATATGGGTACCTGACTCTGCTCTTGAATTAGGGAAGGACAAGGCAGCGCGGAAGGGATATGTGTCCTCTCAATGATGGACCTAGTATAGTGAAGTCCCTTCATTCCCCACCGGCAGTGTCAAGCTATACCTTTACCATTCTTCTTGGCGTGGCAGCCCTCTGTGAAGCACGGCTCTTCAATTATTTCTTACTCATCACTGTCGTGTTGACCTTGATCTAGAAATGGGTGTCAACAGAAAGCCAATCTAGCCTTAAATGGAAGACGGTACGTTTCGAGAACGGAGCCTAAGACGTGGGGCTGGCCACCCAGTTGTTGGGGCTGACTACCCAGTTGTTGTGGCTGACTACCCAGTTGTTGGGGCTGACTACCCAGTTGTTGGGGCTGACTACCCAGTTGTTGGGGCTGGCTACCCAGTTGTTGGGGCTGACTACCCAGTTGTTGGGGCTGGCTACCCAGTTGTTGGGGCTGACTACCCAGTTGTTGGGGCTGACTACCCAGTTGTTGGGGCTGACTACCCAGTTGTTGGGGCTGACTACCCAGTTGTTGGGGCTGACTACCCAGTTGTTGGGGCTGACTACCCAGTTGTTGGGGCTGACTACCCAGTTGTTGGGGCTGACTACCCAGTTGTTGGGGCTGACTACCCAGTTGTTGGGGCTGACTACCCAGTTGTTGGGGCTGGCTACCCAGTTGTTGGGGCTGGCTACCCAGTTGTTGGGGCTGGCTACCCAGTTGTTGGGGCTGACTACCCAGTTGTGGAGAAACGTAACTCAGTTACAAGCAGTTCATTCTCAAGTAGAACCCCATTTTCGATCACATAATTATTAATTTATATTATCGGTTTGAGTCAATGTCAAAGGGTAACGAGAATATGTAAACACGAAACACATTTTAAGAATACATTATCTGTAGTGGCTAAAAATAACCAACTGCTCTGGCTTGCTCACCGTCTTTCCAAATTGGTGAAAAAAAAAAGAAAAAAAACGAGACCACTCACACACGCCACGGCCCCCCTCCTCCCCCCACCCCCGGGACTCTCTCTCTAGTTTCTTTGTTCGATTTTTTTTAAACTATCCTTTTTCATTCTTCGTTAGAGAGAGTGGGGCAAAGTCTTTTACAGACAGGGGGTATGATGTGCTGGTGTTGTGGGTAGTGGGTTTCCCCCCTTGCTTCACCCTAGGCCTAGTGAATTCTTGTTCATGAAAGGAGCGACCATTGCGGTGTTAGTCTCTTGGCCTAGCAAAACCTCTCATACCCCAAGATCGTTGTGCGTGGTGAAGAGCCACACCCTCCTCGAGGTAGTCCTGGTAACTGAGGGTGCGAATCCTCAGGCTAAACACAACGGATCTAGAGGAGCAAACCTCGATAATAAAACCGGTGCACTACACCGTACACGCCCTCTGTGGGTGGGAAGGAGCCAGATGGATACTGAACAAGTCTTGGGAGTGGGAACGAGCGTGGACTGCTCCCTGAAGATCGGAACCCATCGTACAGGCACAGAGACTCAGGACTTGACGATCCTATTGCCTTCAACTCTTGGTCACATGCCTAGAGCCTCGGAGAACTCGGCGTAACCAGCAGGCAATTTGGTGGCGGGGAAAGAGCACTGTGAGCCCTACCTTGGCTACGTATCACA
This sequence comes from Oreohelix idahoensis, assembly GCA_024509875.1. NCBI lineage: Eukaryota > Metazoa > Mollusca > Gastropoda > Stylommatophora > Oreohelicidae > Oreohelix > Oreohelix idahoensis. Next base: position 276,363 of record JAMPIV010014432.1, on the reverse strand, counting down.
AGGAGACGCAGAAACACCCCCTTTATCTCCCCCAGAGCTGGCACAGTACACTTCTGGCTTCTACCCGGGGCGGTAGGAAATCCACATCAAACCTGGCAGAGCAAGTCCTCCATCAGATGCGGCCGATGCTGGGCCCACTGGCGCGTTGACACGTTCCGATCCCCATCGAGACTTGCCCGGGGAGCCCACCCCGGCTCAAAAAAAGCAGAGAAGGCCACTCTCCAAACCTCCGATGTCTTGCGGGCAGTGTTAGGATGTGCAAGAACATGGACAGGAAGACTCCACAACTTCCCCACTGAAGACACGCCCACGGCGACCGTTGCCTCAATTGGCTGTGTGTGGTGTACCCGGAAATGGGGCCTCCCAGTACTGAGGCACAGTTAAGTCCCCGATGTCACTTATCGGTGCAGAGTTGAGAGAGATGGCTGAGCATCACAATCCCCCCTGTGTTGCAGCATGATGAGAACCCAGCATTGCACACTGAGCTTGGGGGGATCACTTGGGCACCAGACTTAATACTGGCTCTTGACTGGATGGCCGCATGCAGGAGATTTCTACAATGGAGGGTTGGCAGGTGGTGGGTATCTGGAAGTGGCTCTGTGCAGGACGTGAGGATTCCTTGGGAGAGCCCAGAACCAGAGCACAGCATTGTGCAAGCTCTGCATAGTTGGAGAGCCCCCTGGATGACGGGGAATGCACAGTGTGCTACCCCACCTATCCCCAACTGCTAACTTAGAACCAGAAGTGGGGTCCTCTGTATGCGTGCCAGGCCAGGATAAAATGCCTGGGAAAGAGACTGGAGCTCAGAACTCCCTAACTCAAAGTTGCAGGATGGCAGAAAAGCCATGGGAAAGACGGCTATTTTGAAGATAACGCAACCATATTTTCACCATACGAGCTCGGACGCCGCCTCGGTAAACAAGGTCCGCGCAGAGCAGTGACACCCCCAGGCTGCTTGCGAATAGTCTACTACTGGGAACATAAACAGATTAGGGATGAGCCCACTCTCCCGTTGAACAGGTGCTAAAGTCATAGATACTGGGCCAGAAGGCGCACCGGAAACCACAGTATCACGCAACTCGCTTTTTTTTTTTCTATGGAGAGTACACCGTCAAATAAATCTCGTAATGGTGCTCGCCCTGTGGAGCTCCACCAGGCAGGTGCAGTGCCGGGCTCTGAGCCTCGACAGAGCCCACCCTCAGCTACTGGAGGACCCTCTAGACCGTCTTGTGGAGTCAGCAGACGGCGGAGGAGAACTACTGACCAAAACAAAACAGGAAAAGAGAAACCCAGAGTGCCACTTGTCATGATGCACTGGAATGCAGAGGGAGTGAACAGCAAGCAGGCTGGATACAGCAAAAAGACAGAGCTGGAAAACATCTTGTATGAGAAGCAAGTCAGTGTTTGCTGTATCCAAGAGACTCACTTGAAAGCAGATCAAACCTTTAAAATAAGGGGATATCAATGCTTCAGATCCGACAGAAAAGATAGACGAAAAGGAGGAGTACTTACTCTTGTAAGGAATAACATTCCTGCACACGAAAGGAAAACCTTCAGGGATGGAGCAGAATATCAGCTGTTGCAGATAAAGGTAGACAAGATGGAAATAGAACTCCTGAACTATTACTGTCCGAACAACAAACCCCTGAGTCTCAGCTCTATACAGGTACCAGCCACCAACTTTATAGCAGTTGGAGACTTTAATAGCCACTCCCAGAGCTGGGGCTATAACCATCTGGATCACAGAGGTGAAGAGGTTGAAACTTGGCAAGATGATCACTCCCTAATCCTAGTCAATAATGCCACAGATACTCCTACCTTCTACTCCAGAGGATGGCACACAACTTCAACACCAGATCTTGCCTTCTCCACACCAGATATAGCTGGATCTATTAGTAGAGAAGTAGGAGACCAACTAGGGGGAAGCGACCATCGCCCAATCTTTCTTACTGTCCAGAGTGCAACTCTCAGTACAGGCCCAGCCATTACAAGATGGAACTACAAAAAAGCCAACTGGGGTTTATTCAGGCATCAGGTGAACACGCTGCTGTCTACCCTCAAGGTACAGAACAGAGACATTAATGAAGTGGTAAAAGACTTCAACAGATGCATGCTACAAGCTGCAAAAGAAACCATTCCCAAAGGATGCCGGTGTAACTACATACCATACTGGTCCAGCACACTCCAAGAACGTCAGGAAGCTATGGACAGGGCTAGAAAGGACGCAGAGTCTCAGCCTTCACTTGAAACTCACAACAAATGGAAAAAGGCTGTAGCAGAGTTTCAGAGAACAAAGCTAGAAGAAAAACGGAAAAGCTGGAGAACTAAAACGGCATCGCTGAACCTTGAGAAAGACGGCAGGAAACTTTGGAGATTAGTCAAGTCTCTAAATGAAGAGCGTTCCTCACCTAGGCAGACTATCACATTGGATGAAGGTGGCAAACTTTTCAGAGGAAAACAAGCTGCAGACTTGTTTGCTAGAAGATACAGTTCAGAAAGCAACTTACCCATTAACATAGATCATCAGAGAGAGATAAGAAAAGAAATACTGGCAACCATGGGACAGACAGATACTCCTGCCCCAATGAGGGAACCCATCACACTAGGAGAACTACAGAAGGCTATTTCCAAGCTTAAGTTTCAAAAGTCACCCGGCCCAGACAAAATCAGCAACGAAATGCTAGTAAATCTGAGCTCAGCAGCAAAGACAAAACTGCTTGAGATATTCAACCACAGCTGGTTGAAAGGAACGGTACCCCAAGTATGGAGAGAAGCCATCACAATACCCATACTAAAGAAAGGGAAATGTAAGACCGAGGCTGCAAGTTACCGGCCAATCAGTCTCACAAGCTGTGTTGGGAAGACTATGGAGCGAATAGTCAACCACAGATTGAAATGGTATTTAGAGTCTGAGCAGATCCTGGTGCCGGAACAAGCTGGATTTAGAGAATGCTACAGTATAGAAGACCAAGTTACTTACTTGTCTCAAGCAATAGAAGATGCCTTCCAGGAGAAGAAAAAGGTCCTAATGATCTGGGTCGACTTCAAGCAGGCCTTTGACAAGGTGTGGAAAGATGGCCTCATTGCAAAACTTAGGAGAAGTGGAATCCAAGGCAACATGATGAAATGGATCCAGTCATACTTGCATAACAGAAGAACTAGAGTCACTCTTGACGGTCTGCAGAGCAGAAAAGTGTTGCTCCATCAGGGGGTACCTCAAGGAGGAGTAATTTCCCCAACACTCTTCCTTGTTTACATCAATGACCTGGTGAAAGATCTCCCGGCAGGAGTTAAAGCTGCCTTATATGCAGATGACCTAGTACTCTGGTGCGCTGATGAAAATGTCACCACAGCAAATTATAGAATGCAGCGGGCAGCAGACATGCTAGTGTCATGGGCAGAGAAATGGCTTATCACAATAAACACAGACAAAACCTCCACAACACTGTTCTCCCTCGCCCCCAAGGACAAACCAGCTAACATACACCTAGGGACAACCGTGATCAAGGAAGAAAGCTACCCCACCTATCTTGGGGTGACATTTGACCAAAGGCTTACATGGAATAAGCATATTGAAAATGCAGAAGGAAAGGCCCGAAGACGACTAGGCATACTCAGAAAATTAGCAGGTACCAACTGGGGAGCAAATGAACGAAATCTAAAGAAGATTTATAATGGAGTAATAAGACCACACTTAGAGTTTAGCTCAGAAGCATGGTCATCAGCTGCTAACTCACATCTGCAGTCTTTGGACAAGGTGCAAAATCAAGCTCTCAGGCTCATTACAGGAGCCATGAAAACTACACCAATATCAGAGATGCAGAAGGTTGCTGGATTACAGACATTGTCCCACAGAAGAGACACAAAAACCATGATCCAGATGGAAAAGTACAACAGTATGCCAACGCAGCCAATGAAGGCAAGACTAGATGATCTGGCATTGGGACGTCTAAAGCGTAGCAGCTTTGTGCATCGGGGGAAAAGACTTATAAGACAGCATCAAGAAGACCTATCCATGAAGACAGCACCACTAAAGCCCACCCTATACCCTGTACCATGGGAGCAGGCCAGCAGTGCCCTCCAAATTAATACATCAGTCAGTGGTCTCACAAGTGGATGTGAGTATAATGATCTGCAAAAACGAACTGCTACATTGAGTATGATCCAAGAAAGCTATCCCGATCAATCATGGATACATGCCTATACAGATGGATCAGCAACTAATGCTGTTAGGAACGGAGGTGCCGGTATCTTTATCTCATATCCTGACAACCACTATGAGACTAGGCACATTCCCACTGGTAAATTCTGTTCCAACTATACAGCTGAGGTTCAAGCTCTAGAGCAAGCTGCAAATATGATTTATAACACCAACTCTGACTGCCACCAGGTAGTCATCCTCACAGATGCACTGTCTGTCCTGCAAGCTCTCAAGGGTGGTAAACTCCCGCATCTGAGAAATGAACTAAACAAGGTAGCTGCCAAAAAGAGAACCATACTTCAGTGGGTACCATCTCATTGTGGTATACCCGGAAATGAAAAGGCAGATAAACTTGCAAAAAAGGGAGGAGAATGTGAACAAGAAGATAATGAAGTCACATACTTTGAGAAAAAGAGAGCTATCCAGACTATCAGAAGAGAACAGAACCAACCCAAAGACGACTATCACACTCTCGACCGGCAGGGACAGATAACTATTTTTCGACTCAGGACAGGGCATAACAAACTGAATAAACACATGCACAAGCTACGATTGTCTTCTTCACCACTGTGCACATGTGGATTAAACGAACAAACTGCTGAGCATGTTCTACAGGACTGTCCTCTGTATGACCAGTTAAGAAAGATATACTGGCCCAATGACTCAACACTAAACTCAAAGCTATATGGAGTTAAAGAGGAACTTCAAACAACAGTCGAATTCATCATGAGAACTCGTCTGACGGTGTAATCATCAAAGATGCGATCGCAAGAAGAAGAAGAAGTTAGAGAAAGAGGACGAGAGAGAGAGAGAGAGAGAGAGAGAGAGAGACATGTGCACATCAGACAAGAGCGTAGAACAACAAGCAACAGTCATGAATATGGCACAAGGAAATACAACTTGAGAGGTAGTTGTGCACAAATAAAGAAAAAAATTTGGACACAATTACAGAGTTATCGACCGTACACTTGGGCGTTCTTAGAAAACTGCACGTGCTTGTTTAGTCTCGGGACTGAAAGAGGGAGAGACAGGGAGAGTGGCCGAGAAAAGGAGCGGGAGGAGGGGTTTCCATTATGAACCTTTAACACAATTCAGCCCCTCCCCTGTCCCCGTCTCTTGTGTATTGTTTGCTAAATATGAAGCATTGATTGGATGAACCAGCTCCCAGATTTTTTCCAACAAACCCAGGACCCAAGCCTGACTATGTTAGTTTTCTTTTATCTGTAAAATTCAACAAACATTACAAGACAACGAAGTAAAAAACATTAAGAGAGAATCAGTGAGGAAATATAAAAAAAATTAGCTAAACGCAAACTATGAGAGTTTTAGAGGATGGTGGACAGATGAATTAAAACGAACAAAAAAGTAAGGAAGGCGCACAGACACAAACATAATAACGGGAAGAAAGACAGACAAACAGACAGAAAGAAAGGCAAAAAGAGAAAAAGAAAGAGAGAAAGAATAAAGTCAGATAGATAAGCAGAAAGTCAGACAGACAGATAGACAGTCAGACAGACAGATAGACAGTCGGACAGACTGATGTACAAAAAAGACACAAAAAACATAAAGAAAGGCAGAAACATTAACTATAAGTAAGAAAGAATGAACGAAAGAAAGCAAGTAAAGAGGTCGAGCAAAAAGAAAAAAAGAAGGAGAGCGAGAAAGAAAGAAAGAATGAAAGAAAGAAAAAGGCCGAACAAAAAAAAAGACAGACAGAAAATTAATCTAACAAAGTTAATGAAAAACTGAGCAAATTCTAAACAAGAAATTTCATGCGTCACACTTTAGTTTAACATCTGACATAATCATGGTGTTGGGTGGGGGGGTATTGGTGGGATGCATATTAGTGGAATAGTGTCTTCTAGAGACATCAAGTACACTAGATTCTAGTTGCCAAGTGTCATGGTGACACAGAAAGAACACACAACGTCAGTTTGTTCGTGTCACTGTGACACGAACACAAAGGTCAAGTCTGCTGGTGCCACAGTGACACAAAAATTAACCAGGAGAGTTATCTGTGTTAGCGTCAGTACGTTCAGCACACAGAAATCCTCCTGGCTGCAGTTCTTATCTAGGTCATTGTGACATAAGCAATTGGAACTGCGTTTTACAGGGTCTCGAACCTCTTAGATCTGGGGTCTTCTACTGGTCTGTCGGAATCTACAGGTAGTGCGGGTAAAAGGTAAAGGATCCCGTTACTCGCTCATTGAGGCATATTGGGAATATGGTGTTAGTCCCATATTTTCTTGACCATCGACACACGAGGGGTGATGTGGTCAGCATCACGCCGGCCGCCTTAACCTTCCCAGAGTTGCTCTGGTACCCAATTCAAGAGGCTGGGTCGACCTCGGAGCCGTTTGCGGTCTAAAAAATCCCACCTCAACTGGGGATCGAACCGTGGACAACCGAGCTAGAAACGTAGTGCACTAACCACTCGTACTACAGGTAGTAACACGTGATTTTTTGGTAGATCTCTACGTGACGGAGTGAGGAAAATAATTTTTAACCTAATTAAATTTCGGACTACTCATTTCCTGCGGGACTACTAAAAACGCAAGTTGAAATGTACGTGTACCGCATTCCCAGTGAAAACCTTCAAGCTAACTGACTAAAATTCACTTTATTTTTGAACTGTATTCGATAGGAAGCGATATTTTATTTTTTAATAAAGTAAACATTGGGTAAAATATCTTTTAGTTTTAATTGTCCATAACTCCATCGTTGTGATTTCAGGAAGCAGCTCATACAGCAGGGATAAACGTTACGTATAGGCTACATTTATTGAAACCTGTAAACAGATATGATTGTATCAAGGTAAATATTTAGAGAGTCCAGATCTTCTAAAGCAGATGCCCTCCGATCCTACTGTCTTACATCTTATAATCGGATATACGTCCTAAAATAATCAAGTTACCTTATTTTTTGGGTTGAGCGAAGCGTGGCACACCTTCAGGAGACTAGTTTAACAGTAACTTAAAAAGCTGAAACATCGAGTGAAGCTCCATGAGATCTTTGAGACAAAAAAAAAAGGAATAGGATTACTGATCAATCTAGCATGTCGTAAAAGGCGACTTACTGGAGATTGTGTAAGAGCAGAAAACCTCATCCAGCAAAATAGATGCTTACAGTAAGCACCGCTGTAATAGCATGTACTTTGACATACCTTCCTGCTTAAAGATGCATTAAATTATATAAACAAATAAATGTCAGGTCGGTGACTGAAGCAATGATTTATTGCCTTCCAGGTTCTTGAGAAGCGCATGCCTTCAAAATTAGGTTACGTCTGGACTGTTTGTCTTCTGTGATCTTGACACGGTCAGCATAGACGGCCTGTGTCGTCCCGTGAGTCGTACAGTTTCCCAAATTCTTTTTTGTTTCTAAGATGCTCACTTACAAATATGTACCTTGTCTTCCACTCAGACGAAACAACATTTATGTGGTTCACTTATTCTAAGACCAGTGCGTTTTATGAACTTTATTGAAATGCCTTGACGAACGTATTTACAGAAACCTGATGTGAATACAAAAGACGACAGATGGAGAAAAGCTAGGAACGACAAGAGATTTAATGAAAGTGAAAACAGTTAGGCTGATAAAATGTGTTTGTCTTATAAAAAGGTCAAGGTAGTCAGTCCCATATCAGATACTGCAGTAGGGGGAAAGGTGTTAGAGACTTCACAATACTAGGTTCAGTTTCGAAATATGGGGTGACCAGTTTCCTGTCTCACTGGCTTTGCGGTTCCTAACTCAAGAGCAGAGTCGGGTATCCAATTACAGCTGGGTTAGATTGGAGCGTGACACCGTGTTTGAACCCGATATCTTCGCCGCGAGATGGCAGCGCTGTGAGCACTCGGCCAATCGAACACTTTTTTTAAAATATAAAAAGACGTAACACTTTCATAAAGTAATGATTTACTCCAGTAGCGAGGGGTTGTTGTGGTTCGGGTGGTCCTAGGTTCGATTTCATGGTAAGCCTTTCACTTCTGTTGGTTTTCCGTTGTCGAGTTTTCTACTTCTTTATTTCTCACGATTACCTGAAACATACCTTTATGTGCTGTATTATTTATTTATACCGATGAAGGAACGACAAGTTAAAGGCTAACGTCCAACAGCTTGACAGCGATATAATTCTGACGATAACCTCAATAGAGGGACAGGGGTGAACATTTTCATGGTACACCGTCAAAAAAAGAGACGGAAGATTTTGAGGATCCACTGCTACCGACCTTTCATGCGAAGATGACAGTTGATAAGTGTCACGGGTTGCCTCTCCTTAGTTCTGCAGTAGTGGTCCAACAGTGACCAAAACTCTAGTAACTAATGTGGGTCTTCAAAGGTGTCTACCTTAGCACAAGATTACTCTTGGCAGAGTTGTAGGTAAAAGGATAATGATGCTTTTACCGCAAGGGAGATTCACAAGATATTCAGAAAAAGCGAGAACAATGCTGCACGAGGCTGAGCAAATGTTAACTCTAGTATCTGCCGTCAACTTTTGTGAAGGATAGGGTTTTCTTATAATTCGTTAGCTCGTTCAAGCCCCCAGCTGAGTTAATTCAGCGAAATTCCTCTTATTATTATTGTATAGCTCTGTTTAAGTGTATTTAAGAAATTCTCTGAGCCATACAATGTATGTACATTCAAAATAATTAAATCAACTTTAGATTTGTATTTATACAAGTTACAAATTTAATAATCAGTTATATTTTAACAGTTATAAAAATGAATTAATTCTTTAACAAACAATAGTCATCATCGAGTGATGTTGTGTGGTTAAACATTAGATAGTGCACTTGGCAGCTTTTATGTTTCTACTTAGCTGCCAATGAGTTTGTCTGTCCTGCTCCAGCTGATGTTTGGTTCTTTGTAGATGGATGACTGGATCACACTCGTCACTGGTCAAGTTTGAAAGTTGTAGCACGTTCCAAGAAGTGTCATGGAGTAACTACCAAGCTGGTCCCGCGTCTCTACGACCGGTCTGATGATGGTGTCTAGCGTCGACTTCAGGCCACTTACACCCTCACTTGTTCCAGAGCTAGTACCCTCAACTGGTTCCACCAAGCCAATCTTCAGGCTCACAGACTGCTGGCGCAGAGAAATAGTTTAAGGCAGTTTGACAATGCCTCTCACACGTGGTCTGGGGTGTTGTTATTTTAGCAAAAAGTTCCCACTTTGACTTTGTGTTACAGTTTTCTCAGATTCCGGTTTTCCGTGTTAAAATGGTAGAGTTTTCCTGGGCCGTAAGTCCTCAATTTGCTCAAACAAGGTCCGGTCTAGTAAATGAAATATGCTGCTATTCTTAACTCTGGCAATGTCTGGTTGTCGTCTAAGCGCGAGGTGAATTTTCACAGTGTTCTAAACTAACTGAAGTGTCAGGTTATATTACACTTCGCTTCCCCCCGCAGTACTTTTTTACGATTTAGGTAGGGTCCAATCAGGAATTTTGTTCTTCGTTTGTTTCGAATGCCCTCCAATCGTTTCAAAACCTGGGTGTTTTGGTGGGGTAATTCAAAATATTTCCACCAGGACATTTCTGTGTGTTAATGCAAAGGTCATGTCTTCCAAATATGGAAGTGAGATTTTCGTACTATTCTCGTCAATGATTACAAATAACATAACTTTTAACTCAAGTAATATCTTCGTAATAATACTGCCGGAAACTTATTACAACATTCCGACTGTCGTGCGTGTCTGTAATCTATCCGCAAGCGGTTGATTTATCGCTCGGCACGCCTTAGGTAAACACAACGCTCGGTCACTATACGAACTGACCGGTCCATTTGGGTTTTTTACCTGTGCCTAATTTTAGCAAAGCCGAGAAGCTTAAAGCAACATGACGACACCGAAGGGAGTGTACAATTGATTTGAAAGTACCAAATATCTGCTTGACAGCAAAGAAAGAAAATGTGCCGACCATTGAAAATTCACGTAATCAGTACTCACAACAAATGTAACTGATTACTGCCGGAGAGGACAAGAGATCGACCCAAAATTATGTGACAATAAGGTCACACGAGATAATAACATATCTGACCACTGGGAGCTTAATAGTATTCTCCCGAATATGTGCCTCCTATCCTAACAGCCCATCATCATCCTCAGCTGCCGTGTCCGCATCGAAGGTAGGCTGCATTGGTTCTACTAAGTCTTCTGTTTCGTATCTTGATGATACACTCTGATAGACTCTTTCCTGTCTCTTGTCTTGATGATACACTCTGATAGACTCTTTCCTGCCCATCTCTTGTCTTGATGATACACTCTGATAGACTCTTTCCTGCCTCTTGTCTTGATGATACACTCTGATAGACTCTTTCCTGGCTCTTGTCTTGATGGTACACTCTGATAGACTCTTTCCTGTCTCTTGTCTTGATGATACACTCTGATAGACTCTTTCCTGTCTCTTGTTTTGATGATACACTCTGATAGACTCTTTCCTGTCTCTTGTCTTGATGATACACTCTGATAGACTCTTTCTTGTCTTGATGATACACTCTGATAGACTTTTTCCTGCCCATCTCTTGTCTTAAAGATACACTCTGATAGACTCTTTCCTGTCTCTTGTCTTGATGATACACTCTGATAGACTCTTTCCTGCCCATCTCTTGTCTTGATGATACACTCTGATAGACTCTTTCCTGCCCATCTCTTGTCTTGATGATACACTCTGATAGACTCTTTCCTGCCCATCTCTTGTCTTGATGATACACTCTGATAGACTCTTTCCTGCCCATCTCTTGTCTTGATGATACACTCTGATAGACTCTTTCCTGCCCATCTCTTGTCTTGGTGGTGCACTCTGATAGACTCTTTCCTGCCCATCTCTTGTCTTGATGATACACTCTGATAGACTCTTTCCTGCCCATCTCTTGTCTTGATGATACACTCTGATAGACTCTTTTCTGTCTCTTGTCTTGATGATACACTCTGATAGACTCTTTCCTGCCCATCTCTTGTCTTGATGATACACTCTGATAGACTCTTTCCTGCCTATCTCTTGATGTTATCTTCCCACTTATAGCGCTGTCTTCCCCTTGCACGCTTGCCTTCAACTCTGTCTTCTATTATGATCTTCAGTGTCAGGTGTTATGGCTTGTTTATATGGCCAACATATTTTAGCTGTCTAATTTTGATCTCCTTCATTAATTTTTTTGTTCATTCCTAGGTTTTCTATGACCTCTTTATTTGTTTTTTTTTTCTCTTTCCACGAGACGAAAACAGCACCCACCCCCCCCCCCCCCCCCCTTCCCCCTTCCCCAATAAATAAACGTCCTAAATATACAACTGCTTTCTTTCACACTAATTGATTCTGAAACACCGATCAGCATCATGAGTCTGTGTCTAGCCTGGAGGTGCAGACGGCAGAGACTAAAAACATTAGTTCAAACAGTGATACGACTAAAAAACATGCGTTCAAACAGTGATACGTATCGTGTCGTAAACAATTAGAAACCAAATTTGATATTTTTAGAAGCGAGTAATTGTTCACTGGAAAGCAGTACAAAGAAACATTCGTGTTTATAATAACATTAATATCCCTTCTGTTAGATGAATCATATATTGATGTAATAATGGGAGATTAAATTCGCCATCAAAGCCTGACCAGACTTCCATTGTCATGAGCTGTCCAAAGTTTCGAACTAATTTTCCTCATCAGGGTGAGTCATTTTGCGTTTAACGTCAAGCGTGAGTAGTTTGTATTGACGTGCATGAACCGGGGGGGGGGGGGGGGGGGGGGGGGGGGGGGGGGGGGGGGGGGTGGGGGGGGGGGGGGGGGGGGGGGGGGGGGGCGGGGGGGGGGGGGGGGGGGGGGGGGGGGGGGGGGGGGGGGGGGGGGGTGGGGGGGAGTAGACTGGTAGGGGAAATTATAAGAAGTCCTGACCTTTATAACATTAAGTCGTTTAACTATATCTACATAACTCATAGTTTTTATTATTCATTCATTCGATGGTTTATCCGGGACACCCACTGATTACGCAATTCAATCAGTAAATCTATCAGTCGACCAGTCAATAAATCTACATACCAATATACCTACCCATTTAGCATCGTGTCGTGAAAGTGACCACTGCCAACAAGCCAGTTTATTTTTGGGAGGTGGGGGAAGGGGGTTGCTGAACTGGCTGTGCGTCCTTTCACGATTCACTCCAACAGCAAGATAATGGCGCCGTTGGGGTAGTCCCTGGTTCTACTCCCCAAGTGAGCTTATAATTTATGTTACTTTTCTGTTGCTAGTGTTGTCCTGTTTTCTTGATTATGAGTGCCTGCATCCTACATGTTTTCGTTCATTATTTACCAACCCACCTACCTATCTTCCCACGTACTTTCCTACCTATCTGTCCCCTCTTCCCCTAATTCTTTGTTAGCGTGTATGCCTTCCCGCGTGTGTCAAGCGCAGCCAACGTTAGTTAGCTACAGGACAGAGAAAAGGCAGGGGGAAAATATAATCATTAAGGCCACATTACGCGCCATTGAACATTCGAAACACAAACAAAGTACACAAGGGTAATAATCCTAAATCAGAGCGAGTATTCTCCCCTGCTCGCATCTACTCGCTCGTTCCGTAGCTACAGCGTGTTTTATTTTTAACGTTAAAGAACAACTGTGAAAACGAAACAATTAATTAACGTCTGCGTTGGTAGTTACTTGATGTATACAACATTTGTAGCAGTTGATGTATACAACATTTTAACAGAGAGTCAACAATGATGTTTGCTCTATAGTCTCGTTTCTCTTGGTTTCGTTGTAGGTTGTCGGGGTATGACCATGTTTCTGCGTTTGCTGATATCAGTACAGCTGGCATTCCTGGAAGACACGAATAAACAACAACAAAAAAATAGCTTTAGCTTTGCGCACGTGCAAGCGTGCGCGCACACGCACACACATATATATCCCATTTTTTGGTTATTTTTCTTGTTTCTCTTCTTTTAAGTCTGATATGATTATTGTTGAATAGACCTGAGCGTAGATTTACAGAGTCGTTAGAGCACTGGTCACTTGCGGCAAAGGTCTCGGGTTCGATTTACGGTATCAACTCCGTGTGGCAGCCTACTCTTGTATGGTTTTAAGTATGTCACTGCCTTCTTTTCTACCCAGGTTCATTACTTCAACGGTGAACGACGAAACGTATAAACAGACAGAGTGTCACACCACACATGTATCCACGTATAAGTTTATAAACTAATAAAACGGTATTGAATCAGTTTTACAAATAACAGTTCACATGAGACAAGGGACGTTTCGGGTTTTACGCTTCGTCAGCCACAAACAAGTGACAAAGACAAAAATTACATATAGGTACAGTACTACAAAACTATACGATGATGAGAAATATACAACAAATGGGCGATACATGCAGATGGAAAAAGTAAACAACAACAGTGATGAGAGAAAAAAAGAACAATAACAATACAAGAAAACCGTAAAATCTAAAAGAAATACTGAAACAAGAAAGTCAATAATCAACGAAACGAAAAAAAGAAGAATAAACAAAACTGTGGAACTAGTTATTTATTTATGTATCTACGTAACTCTGTATGAAGATGGCTAAGTCCTGGTCTAGTCGAAACACAGTTTATTTACAAAATGTACATTTGGTTGTCATATAGCATATCGACCGCCACACTTGGCCTTGCAGAACAATTTCATTGAATACAAAGTCTACTTAATTATGTGATGACGGAGCTTTCTTTCTTTGCTCTTGTTGATAATTCTGTCTTATTCAGTATTTATAACTTCCTTGATTAATATCGTCTATTAATATATTCTTATAACGTTCAGGTTATTGATTGTTAATATCGGGCATCTCCGGGGATGAATACTTTTCCTGATATTCTAACTATCACTGGCCTTACAAGGCTGACCCACTGAACTTCTTAGCTATAGAATCTCTACATACCTCGTTAAGATGATCAATTCTCTTGGTAACGAATTTCCTTCATAAATTCGTTCTTTACTTGTCTGCTTATTGTAGTTATTATCTTCTACTGCATGATGCCGCTGAGTCTATCCACCACAGATCATCGAGTTAGCAAACTTCGATGAGCAAGCATATGTCTGTCAAGATGGCTGGTTCACCTTGCACAACCGTTACCTAGGTTCGTGCGACCTGCCTGTCTAATTGGCGCTTCTCGAATGTCTCTTTTCTCAACTTCCCCCTAAGAGCGTGAACCGTGAACTCTATTCACTAATCTAGCCTTCTTCCGGGAGGTTTTATGCGCACCTTCCTCGGACAACCTTCTTGCCCTTTATCTTACTGCTTATACCTAACTGCCCTAGTTTAAATCATCGGTTGCTTCCCCTGCCACAACTCTTCAGTCTACCCAACTGTAAATGGGTACTTGACTTCTCACTTGAGTTAGGGAAGGAAAAGGCAGCGAGGAAGGGAACTGGTCACCCCCACCTCTTGATGCTGAACCTAGGATAGTGAAGTCTCTAACACTTCACTCCTCTACGACAGGATCTGCTATGAGACTACCTTTACCTTTTAGATTTGATGTCAGTCTACATGAGCCAGTTGTCAGTCTACATGAGCCAGTTGTCAGTCTACATGAGCCAGTTGTCAGTCTACATGAGCCAGTTGTCAGTCTACATGAGCCAGTTGTCAGTCTACATGAGCCAGTTGTCAGTCTACATGAGCCAGTTGTCAGTCTACATTGTCAGTCTACATGAGCCAGTTGTCAGTCTACATGAGCCAGTTGTCAGTCTACATGAGCCAGTTGTCAGTCTACATGAGCCAGTTGTCAGTCTACATGAGCCAGTTGTCAGTCTACATGAGCCAGTTGTCAGTCTACATGAGCCAGTTGTCAGTCTACATGAGCCAGTTGTCAGTCTACATGAGCCAGTTGTCAGTCTACATGAGCCAGTTGTCAGTCTACATGAGCCAGTTGTCAGTCTACATGAGCCAGTTGTCAGTCTACATGAGGCAGTTGTTCAGTCTACATGAGCCAGTTGTCAGTTGTCAGTCTACATGAGCCAGTTGTCAGTCTACATGACGCAGTCGTCAGTCTACATGAGCCAGTTGTCAGTCTACATGAGCCAGTTGTCAGTCTACATGAGCCAGTTGTCAGTCTACATGAGCCAGTTGTCAGTCTACATGAGCCAGTTGTCAGTCTACATGAGCCAGTTGTCAGTCTACATGAGCCAGCTGTCAGTCAGTCTACATGAGCCAGTTGTCAGTCTACATGAGCCAGTTGTCAGTCTACATGAGCCAGTTGTCAGTCTACATGAGCCAGTTGTCAGTCTACATGAGCCAGTTGTCAGTCTACATGAGCCAGTTGTCAGTCTACATGAGCCAGTTGTCAGTCTACATGAGCCAGTTGTCAGTCTACATGAGCCAGTTGTCAGTCTACATGAGCCAGTTGTCAGTCTACATGAGCCAGTTGTCAGTCTACACGAGCCAGTTGTCAGTCTACACGAGCCAGTTGTCAGTCTACACGAGCCAGCCCGTAGCTCTCACGCCTCTCCATCCTAATGTCCATCGCTATCTCTCTCGCAATAACACTATATACTACGTCTATCATACGACTATCTAGATAATACTCCCAACCCCCACCCCAACCTACCCACTTAACACACCACATACACTGATAATATGATATATATATATAGATCACTATTCCCCTCCCATAGTCCTCCCTAACACCTCTACTCGCACTCAGTCTAGATCCGTCCAAATGCCCATCCAGTGTCACGTCTCCAGCGCACCCCCCGTCTGCGACAGAATCTATACCTCTTTCTCCCAGCTTACTCAGCGTCTTCATGCTTCCAGATGACCTCAATCTCTCATACCTACCTTGCCTCCAGCTTCAGAGACCTCTATGTCCTCTACCATATGCGCCCATACATTATTGACTTCCATAATATATATGCATACCTCATTTTCACAGCAGTACCAAACCATCACGCACACACAGATTCGTCCCGCTGACACTACCATTGTGTCTTTTACAGCTCCCCCCCCCACATCAAGAAATGAACGCCACCCTAAGCCAGACATCCTCACTACGCTTCCACTCACTTTGCACGCTCACCCACCGCTAGTCCCTCTTAAGGTGCCCTCCGTCCTCCCCTAACTCTCCTAGATCCTAAATAAAAGTAAAGTATATCCTGCGCACCCCCCCTACCTCGCACTCCACAGTACACCCTCGTCCCTAATACTAATCACTCCCATCCTGTCCATACTCCACACATCAACCAACTAACTATCACTCAACATTGTCATATCACTTGTATCCATATTTATCCATTACACTTAGACAACCACTGTTAAACATTCCCTAAACAGCTGACTCATAATCCTACTCACGTTACAATAACACCATAGACAACACAGACTCATTAGCTATAACTGAGATACCCCTCTATACATATATCTCATCCCAATCTGTCACAATAACAAACCTCACCCCTACTCATACACTATCAATAGTACCTAACACAACCCATTCCCACCATTCACCACAAACAAACACTTCTACACCTACCATCAAATTACGTCCTATCACACAATACCTGACGGTCTAATCAACCCACCTATGCAAATCACATCAAAATCAACCCGTGAGTGTCCTGAAGTTCTACATCCATTTTATTTTTTACACACTTGATAATCTCTTCTATGTAGTATAGTCATAGCGCTAATATTACGGCTCATACCTCAATCACCTTCTCAATCAAAGCGTTGACCTAACCTATACTCGACTCGCACATATAGTATAACGGGGGGGGGGGACACCTCTCGTGGGGGGGGGGGGACACAACTTAGATCTAATTCAACCAAATTCCTCACCACCTTCATAATAACAATATCATCAGATCTCTTAACAATAAAAATGTTACGTAATACTAACATAAAAGTGCAACATCATACTCCCATCAAGAACACCACCCACAACACAACACCACTTTACCACATAATCTACCAATCACAATAACTCACAAATACTAATCTCCGCATCACGTGACACTCACTCCGATAAATCGCTCATAACTAATCATTCATCTAACTAAATCACATTCTACAAATTACTACATTCTAATTAGACTAAAACCACTTAACTATCTATAAGGGGGAATTGTAAATATAAAAAAATAATAATGTTCAAGTATAGTACTCAGAAAAATATGATCCCTCTAAGCCCCGCCATCACTATAATAGAACTAAACCAAAAAATCAACACCACTCCGTGTCATTGTATTACCGTCCCACGCCACCAATCTACACACCAATCATATACCTCTAAAAATACCTCCTCATCAATATTATATTACTACTCCCATACTAATAATGATAGAAAGTAATTGTAGGCCCTAATAAACTACATACAATATAAACTTACTTAAGAATTATTGTCGCCATACAGTTTTAGGTCCACAACTGTAAACCTACGCAATATTCCAAAGACTCAAACTACCAAACAACCCCGCAACTAAACAACTATCATTCAAATACAATTAAGAATTACCATCAACTGCAATACATACAAATTCAAACTCACTAAATCACCATATTATCTGTGTTAAATTATTTTATTTAACCCATAAAAATCATTAAATCTCAATGGGGGAATAATTATCACGTAATCTAACTTTGATTTAATTTTTACTATAATTTATTTATTATTGGGATGTAATGGTGTTGGGGGTATAATTTTTGGTATGAATCAAAATTTTTTTAATACAATAAATATATGTAGTATTTTAAAATATATGGTTCCCAATTTTCAACGAAAATTAAGAAATGTTTATCATGGTGGCGTGAAGTTTGTTACTGAACGTTGATTATTAGGGTAAATCATAAAAGGGGGTAGATTTCCTTCTAGTCCTAAAAATAAATAGATGTTGTTAATCCAATGGTTGTTAGTATAATAACATATCTGAACATGGAGTGCTATTATTTTAAATTAAAGACTCAATAACTGTAGACCAGCGGATAATGATATATACTATAAATACGGGGGATTTTACATAGATCTTGTCATTTTTTCATATCAGAATTTTTTACATAATAATTGGGCGGATATCTAGTTATGGCACTAGGGAATATAAGAATTAGCAATATAGACACTATTTTTAATTTTTTAAGCTAACTATAACAATACACAAATATTATTTTTTAACTATAA
The DNA here is from genome assembly GCA_024509875.1 of Oreohelix idahoensis. Taxonomy (NCBI): domain Eukaryota; kingdom Metazoa; phylum Mollusca; class Gastropoda; order Stylommatophora; family Oreohelicidae; genus Oreohelix; species Oreohelix idahoensis. The sequence goes on along the minus strand of JAMPIV010014432.1, from coordinate 258,042 downwards.
TGGATATATATGCCTTTATATAATTAAGGTTCCTATTATATACTGTCATAAGAAATACATATAATACAATGAATATAACCTAAATTTAGCTATTTGAAAAAGCTTTTTTTTAAATGTATTTAAAAATTGTTATTTGAGTTCACAAGATTAAGACATAAAATAATATAATATTTAATGCACATATAAACCACAAAAAAATTTTTGAACTCATAAAACACACCAAAATTTGATATAAAGTATAATTCGGTCGCTCACCATCAGATATCAAAAATGGTTACATTAACCTCGCGGGGGGAATTTTTTGTATGAACATAGTAAAGGGGTTATAAAAATAATAATAATATGTGATGTGGTAATGTAAATAATGCGTGAGATTTGTTAATGTAGAGATGACTTTGTATTTATAATTAAAAATGTATATTTGAAATAGAGTAACTACTCAAATAAAAAACAAACACACCTGTCAAATTGGATCCTGATAGAAAAATGTAAAACTATTAATAATTAAAAGTGTTGTTAAAAAATAATATGAAAAAACAAATAAAAATAAATAATAATAGAAAGTTTCCTAGTATTATAGTCAAAAGTAACAAAGTTAGTTTTAAAGAATGTTTTAAAAAAAAAAACATAATTGTGTGATAACCTAAGATTATAAAATATAATTAATTTAAGATGAGTTATTTAAATGATGAAACGTGTTGGGTTTTTAATCTAGGGTTTAATTAAATTAACTCGTCTAAGAAGTTCCTTCAAAGCGGGGGGTGATTGTACAAAAAAGCGCGCATAAATGTCCTAAATCATTTTTAAAAAAATTTAATTGTTATAATGTATAACATACAGAAAATAATTTAAATAAAATTAAAAAAAAGATTGTGTTAATTAATTGTATTAGATTTTTAAAATTCTTTTCTATTAATCAAAAATAAAGCGGGTATACCACTAAAAAAAATTGAAACGTGATAATTTTCCAAAAATAAAGCAATAATAAAAATAACCCCCCCCCCCCCTCCCCCCCCCCCCCCCAATAATAGATACCCCCTTCTAAAAAAACAAAAAATTAGATGTAAATATCAAAGAAATTAACCTATGGGGGTCTGGGGGGGAAGGGGATATATATAAAGCCAAAATTTATAAGTCATATGTTTTTTATACCACCAAAAACCATTTCAAGTAGAGTAGATGAATCTAAAAAACCACAACTACTTATACCTATGTTTTATAAGATTTAAAATTTTTATTATATTCATATATACAATATTATTTTTTGTACCTCCATATTGTTTTAATCTTACCCAACCCCCCCCCCCCAACCCCTCCTCCCCCCCACCCCCCCCACGACACCCACCCCATACCACATATCCCCATATTTAACAAATTACCCAACCTTGCGTACATAAACAAGCCAAAATTTCCAATGAAGATAACTTAAATTACCTGTAGTAGCCCCACACCCCCTATTAAAATGAACCCCCACCCACATTTTCAATGACATTTTACCCCCAATATTGCAAAAACCCCATAAAACCCCCCCCCGCCCCTTCCCGTAACAATAACCCCGGCAGAGTCACCCCGACAAAATTCTCCTCAACCCCAAACCCTATAAAACCACGTTACCACTACAAAATGCATCCCGGAGCTAACCCACCAACATAAAGTTAGGAGTCCATCCCCCAAACATAACTGTGGTCTTCACCAAAATAATAACCAAAATCACATCTCTAATATACAATCTCAAAGGCAAATCACAACATAATCAACACCACCAGTAACTATTCCCCAACAACCACCCCCCATTCAATCTGCTCCATTGAATCCCCTTTATTCTAATAACAGATTTATCCTTTAACCAAACTACCCTAAGACCTTCCACTCCACCTGCCCAACTACCCGACTAATTATTCAAACACCCCCATACATACAACCCACCAAAGTCCCCCCACCCCCCCCACAATCAACAGTATCGGGTCACACAAATTACCCCATCAATTCCAACCCAAGACATATAACCCCCCACCACTACCACCCTTCGTACAAATAATAAACCCACCCCACCAGACCAAGAGATTCTCTAAAACTACCCAAACAAAACCATAACACACCTATGTATAAAGCGGTTACATCCGAAAATACACACTCCCCATTTTACAGTCCAAATCCCACTATACGAACCCACAATACCTTATAATGGAACACACCTTTAGTAAATTATCCCGGAGTCAAAAAACCACTTGACCCAAAACCCCTATACCCACACCCAGCGAACACCAATTTCCCCCACCCACCCCCCCAAAAAGAAGAAAATTTACAACACCCCCATGCCATAGCGTAACTACTTAACCTACTCTCAAACGGGTTAGCTGCCCCCCCAAACCCTACGTCCACAAAAAAACCACGCGACCAAACTCTCCATTTTTTCCACCCATACATAATTTAACCCCCCAACACCAACCAATGAACACCACCTATCACCATAACACACCCAACACTTTTAAAAACTACACCACCCAAAAACCTCCCTGCAAAATCTAATCCCCCCTCCAACCACTACCATACCAAACCCACCCCAAACTGACTATCCCCCTCATCCAAACCACTTATTGTAATGTACAAATTACCACCCCCCCAATTCCCACCCCCCTACCCCCCAACCCCCCACCCCACAACACACCCCCCACCCCCCAACCATGTCAACATTGTACTACACCCACACCAACCAACACAAAACAACTGCATCACCCACACAACAATACCCCACACCCATACCCCCATTTTATACCAATTTGTACCAACACTCATACCCCCCCCCCACCACACCCCCACCCACCATCCACTCCCATTTTCAGGACACTCACACACACCCCACCCCCCCCACACCAACCCCCCCCCCCCCCACCACCCCCACCCCTCACCCCCCCCCACCCCCACCCCATACCCCCCCCCCCCCCCCCATACCCTAGTGATTATATAACAAATAAACCCAGTAAATAACGCCTAAACATTCCTACCAGAGACGAGCACTCAGTGAGACTAGAAAACCTGTTGTGATCTGGGTTATGAGAGATTGGTGTAGGATATTACCTAACGTGGGTGCCATGTTGTTCTGGCTGTTCCACGCACAGAATGGTGGTATTAAAAGGTGTGGCGGAGACAAAGCTAGATTAGTTAGCTCCATGGGCTGGGTGCAACAAAGGGGGGGGATGAGGGAAAAAACGCGATGCCCCTAGCCCTGACACGATGTCCTACGAATAGAAGACATCGGACCTTAGTCGAGGGGGGCGAGAAACAGAAGGGGCGGGCGGGAAGTAGGTTTAAATTAACAATCGATGTGTGCGACGGATTAGAAAACGTATAAAGTCCAGAGTGGGAAAAAAAAAGAAAATAGTACACCCTAAGGGAAAACAAATGGACCGGGGGATTCTTCAAGGCTCTATCAGACGGGGGAAACAATCGGGCCCCGGCAGACCAAAACCGTACCCCCCCCTCGCGCCGCCCTAGCCCCCCCACCCCCCCCCCCCCCCCACCCCCCCCCCCCCCAATAGAGTACTCATCCCCCCCCGCCCCTCCCCCGGTACAGCCCTGTTCTCCCTCGGCGAAGATGTCCCCGCCGCCCTTGTACCGATCAATGGGGACTCTACCAGTTTCTTGGGGACGGGCAGAATGCTTGAGCGGCGGCTGTAAAGTTCTCCCCCGCCCCCCCCTCAGGAGAGTAGTATGCTAACACGCCATGGCGCCAACAGGCCCGGGTCGACGTCTCGTCCCGGGTGTGCCTGGGGATGGCGGTCGGGACCAGCCTCATAGTGTGACCCGCTAGGCGGACTCGGATTGTCTGGCCTCTGGGCGGGACGGCGATGGGATTGCCAGCCTAGAGCGATATATAGAGTGTGAGACTGGCCCGCACCCGACGCCGCCTGCCGTTAGCACGACCCCTCCCCCCATAGTGTGACTGAGGTCTGAATATAGGCGATATATATAGGCCACTGAGGACACTAGCGGAGGGGGGGGGCTCGCCGGGGATACGCCACGTGGGGCGGGAGGGAGGCATACCAGTGCCGACCGGATTTGCCACGATTTTGGAGAGATTTTATGAGAAGCTATGAAAATAGGAGAAAAATTCGCTGAGCAGTAAGATAGTCTAGAGTAGTTTGTCAAGATTTAACAGGCTTAATTTTTAGCCTTAGTCGTTATAGCGAGGAGAAAAAAAGAAATCTCCACTTTCCCCACGCATCAACCTGTGACACCGCAAACACTTATAAAGAGCATAGGGAAGAGACAAAAACCCATTTCACCCGCCCCCACGACCCACCAACCGAACCCCCCGACTCACCCAAGGAGCCAGGACCTAAGACCCCCAGCCCAGGAGAATAAAAAAAAAACTTCCTCGATTTTAAGCCGAAACCCTGGTCCCACTCCTGAATAAGGGAATCCAGAAAGGGCTTCGAGGCCTGAACAATCCCTCGGTCTGTCTCTTTGATCTCGTCGCTGTATCCTACATGAGTCCCGGTGGAATGCGTTCTGGCAAACGAAAAGTTACAACAAATGTTCAGGGGTTCTAATGTTATGAAAAGCTAAAAGTCCCTTTAAATCATCCATCATATCAGGGAGAATTCACTTGTCAAACTAGACGTACGTCACAATAAACAAATATGAGTTACAGTCTATTAGTTTCCTTACAAATACATGTATCTACTACTATACTGTAAAATTTCTTTCCCACTGTAAAGTTGCTTTCACACACACTGTACTGTAAAATGTCAGTCTATAAAGAAGTGTCAGTTGTATACTGTAAACCTTCTGTAAAGTGTGGTGTGTTCTCTTTCTTCTGTAAAGCTCCACTATCAATCACTGTAGCATGTTGTTTGTGGTGCCACTACTGTATGTGTCCATTGTAGTGTACAGAGTTGTTGAGATCAGGCATGCTCCAGTCTACCCAGCTGTAAATGGGTAACTCACCCTAGTCCTAAGTTAGGGAAGGCAAAGGCAGCTGTAAACAGTAGTTTCCCTCTAAGGCTCCAGGGAAGCAGGCCCTAAACTTGGTCACTTCAACCGACGCAGGATGGTGTATATATGGGTAGAAGTGTAGAGTGTGTTTAACGCGAATGGTGTACTGTTCGTGTTCTGACCAAACTAAACACTCATTCACTTGTGTCTACAAGGCACCAATGCAGACTGCTGGAATCTTTGTTTACACAGTTTATTTGGACGCTCACACTGGGACATAACGAGTAAATCATGGGTATGTTGACATATCAATTTGCAGGCATACATAGTAGATCCTATGTCATGGCACATTCATAAATAATAGGTAGTACATCAATGGCCGCATCCCCTATCTGACTAAGCGCGTCAGTGAAGGCGGATCGGTAAGTAACTAAAGTTGCTTTATATTCACAGTTTATCATATTGTGAAACCACGATAAGGGGTTTCTAATTCTATCCAAATTGAGATCTCCTTGCCACTGTCCGAATAATAAGATACATGCCCCGTTCTTTAGACAGTGATCCAAAAAATGCGATGACAGGAATGTAACATGGCCGCCTACCTGAGTTGTCGCTCACTCGCTCACAGGAGGATATATATATAAGCCAAAGTTAATTTGCAATACATATGCATAATTTCATAAAGTTCCTCCACACAGATCTACCGTAATCCAGTTACCTCACGTAGACATAATTACAGTATGGAGCCTGTCATCTCCGTCGATACAAACTTGACCCTAGCGTTGCGAAGCACAAAATTCCCGCTAGGCCTAACCGACCTGAGATCATCAAAACAGGGACTGGAATTACCTGGAGTCCGAATCATACATGGTACCGTACATTAGGAGAGTCTCTAACACAACTCTAGTAGAGACACAATCTCCTATAGAAGAAAAACTACTTCGTAAATCATTTTTACTGAAGAATATACCAGCCCTGGAAAAATGCGTACCCGCCATTGTCACGGTACATCGGAACTCATCACGACTAGACAAGACAACTCCTACTTCCGCTAGAGCGGTGTAACAAGAATATAGTCCTGCCTACCCATCCAAAATATACAATATAGGACTGATTCTACTTGTACTAATAATATGTAATACATATGAATTCAGGCCATAAACATAATAAGCAAATTAATCTATTTTCTGGCCCTAAGAAATAGGTACAGACAAGGGTGTCATATCCATGCGCCGAATTAATATCAAGAACGATTACTCCTATAATCAACAGGGTAAAACAATTATGGATTATCTAGCCTTCCCCATAGACAGCATTTTCATACACAAATGAATGAATGTCTATATCTTTTCCATATTAAATAGCCATATCGATTTTTGTAATATGTGCGTCAAAATATGCACGCAACAGATTACCACACCCCCTCGGGAAAAAAAAAATGGTACATTTTTTTTTTTGAAATACATCTAGGAGCAACATACAATAGGCTCACAACGCACCAATAACAATGCGCAGATGATAAGCATAAGTTTTCTGACCTTAGAGAAAGTACTTCTCTAAGTATAAATATTTCCAGAGAGGTGTCACCAACGCATACTACAATATTAGCAATGACACAATTTGTACATTAGTTTATACATAAATTTCATCTAAGATATCTTAACATCATGATCATCAAAGACGAAAAAAACATTGAAAGATCAGCGGTGACTAAATATCAATGAACCGCTAAATAGTGTTACAATCAATATATGATATATTACATATGTGTACACATTTCAACATAGGAACAACTATATCAAAGTTGTATAACAGTTATGAATCATGTGACAATAAACTTAAGTGGACTCATATTGAGATCTACCGTCGTAACGAGATCTATCCAAATTATGATCTCCGTTGAGACCATTTCTCTTATTTCAACTTAAGTTACCATAATTGTACTTATTATTTCCCTTATGATCAAAATTCCTATCAGTAGGGTTTTGTTGTCCACAAAAATAATTATCATAAGGTTGGCAACCTCTATTGAAGTTCCTATAGTTAGTGGAATTATAATGTTGAGCAACATCAAATTGCTTCCAGTTCTTTGAAAAAGAACCATTACGTGAAAAATGAAAATTAACACGTGATGAACGCCCTTGGCGCTGTTCATAATTATGATTATCTTTTCTAGCACAATTGTTGTTATTTTTGCCTGTGGCAATGTGCTTAACAGATGGATCGTACTGCATGGGCTGAGTACGATGTGTACTAACCGTTTTGTTTTCTTTTATCAACTTATCAGAACCTTGAAAAGTTGATGCACGGTTTTTCTGAGGAATCTTGTCATGACATTTATCAAAGTCCTCACCGTGATCCAAAAGACTGACACTTGATTTACTTTTGTCGGCCTCACGCCAACTCCCATTAGAGGCAGTATCGTTATTTCGTGGGAAACCATATTTTCCACGAAAAGATTTGTTCACATATTGCCTAGTGTTACCATGAGCATCGAGTGCAAGAGGCTGGCTCTTTGCATTAGTAACACGTTGAACATCAGATTTATGTTGAAATCTATCCACTTTATTATTAGACAACATCTTATTGTTCAAAACAATATCTAACAAACCGTCGACCCTCTTACGAAGTTTTGTAACTTCCACTTCTGCCAAAGCTTTCTCTCTAGAAAAAGCTTTCTGAGTTTTCTCATTAGTTCTCACTTCCCAGTTATAATCTAACTTTGTAACACGTAACTGAGATACAAGAGTTTTCTCTCTAGCAATACTATCTTTAAGATCCTTTTTCAATATTGTCATCTGAAATGTAGTCTCTAAAACCTTAGCCTTTTCTTGAACAAGTTCAAGTTTCAGTGCTTCCATAGCACTATGATGACTAAGTTCATCAACCTTCTTATCGTTTTCCTTCATCGCTCTTAACTGTGTCAACTCCAGAATTGTTTCTTCATAAGACTTCTTGTCTTGTCCGGCCTGAAGTTGTACTTTGCGACACATTTCTTGCGCACTAGCAAGTTCTAAGTTTGCTTTATGTAAGTCATCTTTATGTCTTCTAGCTTCAGTCTCTCCAGGAACAACCATATCCTTCTCACGGAATATTGCATTTTTTTCTTTAAGTTGGCTCTCGAGATTACTATTATCATGCAAGAGACCAAGAAGTGTTTTATTATAGGACTTTTCCCGTTCTTGGGCATTAATTTTTAACATCTCACAGTCCATTTTGACTTGCTTTAGCTCACTATTAAGAGACTGTTCTTTATCAAGATGATTGTTCTTCATTAAGCTGACTTCAACTTCTAACTTTTTTTTCTCCTTTTCCAGTTGAGATTGTCTCAATTTATTCTCACTAGGAAGAGCTAATGTTTCTATAATCTTCCAAAGTAGTTTTAAATCAAGCGTAGAAGAGTTCACCTTATCTACCTGATTACCCAACATCTCTTTTAATGAGGTAACTTCATCTTCTAACTCTTTCTTTTGTCTAAGGGAGAATTCACCAAATTTCTTATTATCCGCTATCAATCCCGTCACTTTACTCTTCAATATAGTATTCTCAAAATCCATTTCTGAGAACTTCTTCTCATTCTGCATTTTCAACTGTTGTAGCTCATCAGTAAGAGCTTTATTTTTACCCTGAAGCTCATTTATGGTTTTTTTCAAAGTAACAATATTACTGCCTTGAGTCGTAAGTTCAGCTTCCTTGCAAAAAACAGTAGATATAAACTTAGAAAGTCTCACTGCTTTCTCTGTTGAATAGCCGTTTTTATAATTATACCTAGCATATTCTCTAAGATCATCACTCGCCTGAAGTAGGAAATGCTCTGTGGCATAATCCTCACAGTCTTCACCAAATAAATGTAATTTTTTTCTTCCTTCCTGAAGAAAATGATGTACAACATCCATCATGTTTGATAATGTGAGATCAGTAACCTGAAATAACAAATACCTTGTACCAACCTCAATGGGAACAAGTCTTTTAATAAAGATCTTGTATAAACAGTTCACTTTATCACAAACACTGTGTGAAACAAGTCTCTAATAAAGAGCTTGTATAGTCACCTGAAAAAATTAAATAAATTACCTTATTTCACTTTAATGGGAGACAAGTCTATACCATAGACTTAGTCTTAGTGAAAACTTGTATGGTTTATAATAACCAATGATAACTTGAGTACCTGTGGACAACAATAACTGTCTATCTCAAATACTGTGGGAGACAAGCCTTACAAAGGTCTTGTATACCTTAATGTAATCAATGATCACTTGAGTACCTGTGGAAAATAATATTTCCCTTTTCCAATCACTTTGGGAGACAAGCCTTATAAAGGTCTTGTACATTTTGTTTTATAACAATAACAATCATAAAGTACTGATCTGTACTATAATATAAGTGTATTCCACTATACCTCATATGTCATATGTCAACTAAAGACATTACAAAGGACAAACAAGAAAAGACAATCTGAAAACATTTGCAGAGATCAAATTAAATTAAATAGGAGAAATGAAAAAAATGATCACAGAATCCGTGATGATAACTGCAATAAGATAACAAGACAAATAACGCCACAGTGTATAAACATAAGGGTGTAAAGAAATCAAAAATAGAAAAGATGAGACCTACAATTATACAAACAAATCAAACAAAACTAAGGAACACAAAATTATTAACAAAAACAACGAAGAAAAGAACACCTCATCACAACTAACAGAAATAGCAGCAAATTGTTGCTAACAAATTTCCAATTAAGAAAATGTGTACCTATAGAATACTAGTACCAGACCAATGTCACTCGGCATACCTTGTACTAGTCACACAGAACATAAACTAATTTAATACATAACAAATAACATAAATGCATATATAATATAATATATGTGTTGTGGATAGAATGTGTTGCAAAGTATGCTCAGATTTAATAAATTAGAATACCACTTTATTGAGTAATAGATTTGCTTTCTAACTATTACACTGTCCAATTTTTTTGAGCACATTAGAAGTTCCACCGATGAAATTTGCACTTTATGTTCAACAATGCTCTTCTATTACAGCAGGATAAACAATCACTGGTTTAGAACACTGACTGTACTGTGCCAAATGTCAACAAGTGCTGTCCCAGATATTGCTACACTTGTCAGAACAGGTCAAGCTGACATTGATTGTATAGCTGTCCTATTGGTATTGATGTGGTCAAATAAATGTTCTTGTAACTGTAAAATGTGATTCTCAACACAAGACTGCGTAGGCTGGACCCAGGGATCTGGCTCACCACTGGGACATAACGAGTAAATCATGGGTATGTTGACATATCAATTTGCAGGCATACATAGTAGATCCTATGTCATGGCACATTCATAAATAATAGGTAGTACATCAATGGCCGCATCCCCTATCTGACTAAGCGCGTCAGTGAAGGCGGATCGGTAAGTAACTAAAGTTGCTTTATATTCACAGTTTATCATATTGTGAAACCACGATAAGGGGTTTCTATCCAAATTGAGATCTCCTTGCCACTGTCCGAATAATAAGATACATGCCCCGTTCTTTAGACAGTGATCCAAAAAATGCGATGACAGGAATGTAACATGGCCGCCTACCTGAGTTGTCGCTCACTCGCTCACAGGAGGATATATATATAAGCCAAAGTTAATTTGCAATACATATGCATAATTTCATAAAGTTCCTCCACACAGATCTACCGTAATCCAGTTACCTCACGTAGACATAATTACAGTATGGAGCCTGTCATCTCCGTCGATACAAACTTGACCCTAGCGTTGCGAAGCACAAAATTCCCGCTAGGCCTAACCGACCTGAGATCATCAAAACAGGGACTGGAATTACCTGGAGTCCGAATCATACATGGTACCGTACATTAGGAAAGTCTCTAACACAACTCTAGTAGAGACACAATCTCCTATAGAAGAAAAACTACTTCGTAAATCATTTTTACTGAAGAATATACCAGCCCTGGAAAAAATGCGTACCCGCCATTGTCACGGTACATCGGAACTCATCACGACTAGACAAGACAAACTCCTACTTCCGCTAGAGCGGTGTAACAAGAATATAGTCCTGCCTACCCATCCAAAATATACAATATAGGACTGATTCTACTTGTACTAATAATATGTAATACATATGAATTCAGGCCATAAACATAATAAGCAAATTAATCTATTTTCTGGCCCTAAGAAATAGGTACAGACAAGGGTGTCATATCCATGCGCCGAATTAATATCAAGAACGATTACTCCTATAATCAACAGGGTAAAACAATTATGGATTATCTAGCCTTCCCCATAGACAGCATTTTCATACACAAATGAATGAATGTCTATATCTTTTCCATATTAAATAGCCATATCGATTTTTGTAATATGTGCGTCAAAATATGCACGCAACATATACGTTTTTTGTACACGTGCATTACAGGAAAGTGGCTCTGCACAAACTTCTTTTTCTGGGGCTTATATTACAATCAGAACAGCCAAGTTCATATATATATATATATATATATATATATATATATATATATATATATATATATATATATATGAGCTTTATGTATGTGCGTGTCTGTGCCACTGGTATTCATTTTCTTCATCTTTTATATTTGTTTAATGTACCCATTTCGTGTAGAATTTGCTTGTCATGAATCGCATTACATCCATTTGCTGCTGCCCAGTTGTTGATCGTCTCTATTTGTACATTGTGCTATTCCTTAAATTTCCGATTTTTGTTTCTTGCTTGTGTGTGGCAGACGAAGAGTATACCCTGAACGCCACGTGTGTCTAGCGTATCGCTCATTTGTTAAACTGCTTCCATGCCAATTGTTGTTTAATTTATTATTATTATTTGCTTTATCTTCTATTTGTAAAGCTGAGCACTGTTTACTTTCTCGTACTGTTCAAACTTGTCACGTGCTGTTCAAACTTGTCACGTGCTGTTCAAACTTGTCACATGCTGTTCCCGGGTGTCTCCGACAAGATAATAAAGAATAGGACTACTGTTCCATCATGCATGTCGTACATGGCGACTTATATGAGGTTGAGCACTAGGCTAGGAGCCTCATCATTGACTACAGATTGCCATAGAGATCACCGCTGCAAGAACACGTGGTTGTTTGGGGCTGGCTTCCCGCAAGGGGACACCATCTACAGGTGTAGTTCCATGCTCCGTAAGGAGCGTAAAGGGAAACAATGGCGATCAATGATAATTATAAAGACTTGCCGACCGAGATGTCGTCTAGTTTAATTATATAATTTTAAAATTAATTCTGATAATTATAAAGACTTGCCGACCGAGATGTCGTCTAGTTTAATTATATAATTTTAAAATTAATTCTGATAATTATAAAGACTTGCCGACCGAGATGTCGTCTAGTTTAATTATATAATTTTAAAATTAATTCTGATAATTATTAAGACTTGCCGACCGAGATGTCGTCTAGTCTAATTGTATATTTTTAAACTTAATTACAACCAGGGACTGAGGATTGCTGATGACTTTGATGATGTTCAAAGTTCCTGGTTTAGGATGACTCTTAAGTAGGGCCTGCCTATGAATAACAGTAACTAACACTCAGATAGATTGTTTAACGATTTCATTTGCATTAAGACACTCTATAAAACCGTTGCCTGGGACAGAAAATGCTGGTGACATTATATAGAGGAAAAAAAAACCTTTCCTTTCCCCTCCCACCTCCAAACGCCTTTTTTTTTTTCGAGAGACAAAGAAATTTGATTTCACGCACGAGGAAGGTGAGTTGTCCTCCCAAGCGAGCGTTTTTGTCTGGGGTAGGAGTGGGACTTCAGCGAGAGTTCTGAAAACCGGGTTGAAACGGTTAAGTGAAGCATGGCTTTGAATGTCCGAACTAATTTGTATTACGAGTGTAGGCCTGAAGTGGAGGGAAATAAATGAACAATGGATTCGCCTTTATATCGAAATTCCGTTTGGCTTGTAAAGATGATCTTTACAGCGTAGATGGCAACACGGGGAAACAATAGAAATGAGAAAAGGGGTGAGGGAGATAACTACCAGGGGAGATAAAATAATGAGGCCCGGGCAAAACTGTCAAAATTAAGAGCAAACAGGGAGACGCTGCAGGGAGCGGGGAGTGCGAAGACAAAGAGGGTAGAAGAAACAATGGGAAGCGATCATGTGGGTGGTTATAACGGCAGACCCTAGAGGAACCGTCAGTGTTAGTCACAGACTGAGCGTTTGATCCAGTTTCGCTAGGACACAACATCAGACGCGTTCTCTGCTCTTTGTTCTTGGTCTCACCAGACTTCCAGAACTGATTTCAGTTTTGGTCCTGCCATGTTTATTATTGTCTGTATGTGAGTTTTCAACTTGGCCACTAAAACAAGACATTTCAGAATTTCTCAAGGATAACAACTCTAGGATATTCTTACCTGAACACAACGGAACTTCATCTCCGCGAAGGTATATTTAGTTTATCCACTCTGTATATGTTATTTTGTTTAATTACCTTTAGTAATTAGAAATTAATTACTCTTTAGCTTCTTGCAGAGTATAGGACTTCAACAAATCTATACCTATCCTTCCTGGCCTGTGACAACCGTTCAGAGTATTAGCATTTTTTCTTTATCTTTTTCATGCCAATCTCAAATTCGCTTCTCCGAGTGCGTGTGTGTGTGTGTTCTTAATCTCCATCTATTTCTGTCCGAGTGTGTGTGTTCTTAATCTCCATCTATTTCTCTCACATTCTATACGGGATTCCAAAAACAACAACATCCCTGCAATACTTCCAGCCATGTTCCTCAGAATATGTACTGTCCATGGGCAGCGTCTGTTCCCCACTTCTTTTGTCACTGGTACTTGCCTGATTCTTTCATTCAGTTGTACCTTGGTCATCTTGTCGCTAAAGACAATGATTCTTTCATTCAGTTCTACCTTGGTCATTTTGTCGCTAAAGACAATGATTCTTTCATTCAGTTCTACCTTGGTCATCTTGTCGCTAAAGACAATGACTGCAGTAAGATAGCGGTAAACGGTGAGTTAATAATAACAGTAATAATTATAATAATAATCATAATACTTCTTACTAGGATCAGGGACACAGAAAATTGCCTAAGTTACGGCCACAAGGCCTTCGTCGGGGACAAACTAACAAAAACAGAAAGGAAAGAAAGTTAGTGTTAAATGATTGATTTTATCGTACCATTTAAGTCGTTCTGTTCTGTGTAAGTTCCCTTGTATCTAGAATGATAATATATCATTAATGCACATTTCATTAGCACACTTCTATATGGCGGTGAGACAAGGACAACCTATGCTAAGCAAGAAAGATGGCTCAATACCTTCCATCTACGGTGTCTACGCCACAACTGCTGGCCCTCAAAGCATGCATAAACTGCGTAGACACTGCAGACTACGCTCGCTTGGCCATGTCCGCCACATGGAAGATAGTGGGATCCCGAAAGATATCTTCTACGGACTGGCAGACGGCCAAAAGAACAGTTGGGCGACCACAGCTGAGGCTCACTGATGTGCTGCAGGAGAGACATGAGGTCACGTGACATAAATCAAGCAGCATGGGAGGATTAAACTGCCGATCGCACCAAGTGGCGATGCTCATCGCTGCGCCACCTCAGATTGGACGAAAAGAGGCTCTCACGGACTAGCAGAACAGAAGAGAAAACGTCGAAAGGAACACAGGTAAAATAAGCAGCTGAGGACTGCCACCTCAGAGGCCCATTCCCATAGTCAGTTATGACTGAAGGGGCTAATATTATTATTATTGTTATGCGCAAACGTCTGTAACAGTTTCTTGGTAACATAAAGTAACCACAGGAGTTTACCTTACATGTTATTAGTTCTATCCATGGCCGTTTGCTGATAGGAGGCGCGATAATACAAGCCTGAGACAGATCCCCAACTTTATGAGAGAAATAGAGGTGGTTATATGTGAGTGATATGGGAAGCCTGAGGCAGACCGCCAACTTTATGAGAGAAATAGAGGTGGTTATATGTGAGTGATATGGGAAGCCTGAGGCAGACCGCCAACTTTATAAGAGAAACAAACATGTGTTTTTATGAGACCGATAAGAGAAACCTGAGACATACCCTCAACTGAATGAGAGAAATAGATTATATGATGAGGGCGATAAGACAAGCCTGAGACATACCGTCAACTTTATGATTGAAATAGATGTAGTGAAATGAGAGAAACCTGCGACAAACAGCTAACTATGTGAGAGAACTAGGTGTGGTTATATGAGAGCGGTGAAAGAAATAGAGGTTTCTATTGTGAGGGGGTAAGAGAAACTTGAGACAGACCGCCAACGTTATCATAGTAATAGATGTGGTTGTCAGAGAGTAAGAAGAGACTCTGAGGCAGACCTCCAACTTCACAAGATAAGTAGATGTGGTTACTTGAGAGCAAACGAAGAAGACAGGAAACAGAAATTAGCCAAGTGGCCACGTTTTCCTTCTTAAAATGAAGTCCAAAGTAGCCATCTGGAATTGTTGCGTTCGGTTCCGTGGATTCTTCTCTTGTATTTATTTTTTCAGCTGGTGTAGGCCAATATGTCTCTTTACAACTTCCTGCCCCGTCCCTTTTCTCCTTGGGTACTCCTGGGTTCAGTTTGAACTGTCAATACATTTTTCAATATTTCCTGCCGATTTCATGGTCATTTTGGAATTCATTCTTGATGGTTTTAAAGTTTGGATGTTTTATAAGTTTATGTTCAAATTTGTTGATATTACGATTATACCCTGGTGATTCTTATTTATGCCAAGTTGTGTTAGCGTTCACGTTCATTGTTAATAACCAGTCTTTGTTGAAGGACAAAGACACCATCATCAAGGTTACGACACAATGGTCAAAATTGCTCTAAGGTTCCAATGAATTCAAGTTCATCAAAGAAACTCCACTGGTGACGACTGATCATGGCTTAATAAAACAACACAGTTCTTCAGAAACAGGAAACATGCGAGTTCAACTCTTGCTCAACGCGTTATAGAGTTATTGAAATCATATTAACTCTAAAATATTTTAACTGGGCTTACCAGCCATAACGCAGACTAACACTACCCGTACAAGTGGGTAAACTACATAGTCTAAACACTTCCATCAGGCACTAAGGCAACATGCAGAATATCTTCTCACTAGGTACAACGCGTCATCCTACGCTACATAACGCGTCAAAGTGTATCTAAGTTGGTGGTGCCACATGGTACATACATCCTGACCGAAATTAAACAGCCACGATAATTACACACCATGGGGCAACTCCCAACATAGGCCAATATGTCTTTTTACAACTTCCTGCCCCATAGTGCCGATTATTACTTATATTTGTGATTTCTTTCTATGGCATGATGTTAAATTGTCGAGTATATTCTTCCTTTGTTGCCCTGTGTCTCTTATTCTTTCCGTCTTCCCTGTTTAAACAGTCACGATGTAACAATAGATTATCTTTGTCTTATATATATAAATGTTTAAACAGTCACGATGTAACAATAGATTATCTTTGTCTTATATATATAAATGTTTAAACAGTCACGATGTAACAATAGATATATCTTTGTCTGTGTCTTATATAAGATATAAATGTATGGTCCTCCAAAAGCTCATGACAAAGGGTATCCCAATAGCAGATACTGCTGAAGGGAAGTGAAATGTTACAGACTGCATTAAGTTAATGTCCAGCTTTGTCGGGTGGGGGGTCACTAGTTCCCTTCCTCGCTACCTTTGCCTTCTCTAACTCAAGAGCAGAGTCAGGTACCCATTTACAGCTGCGTAGACTGGAGCGTGACGATACCAGGTTTGAACCTCGTAACTTTAACGCGAGAGGATTGCGCCCTGATCACTCTGCTTTACCTTCAAAAAATACTTTTCGTTCTACGAGTATCTATTATTCTTTTTTTTTTTTGTTCTATTAATCTGCTCTCGGGGCCAGTGAGATACGGAAATGATCCCCATGGCTAGTGAATTTGACTTGCACATGAAATCATCTTTTGTTCTTTTAGCCTTCTCGCCAAGGTCCCGTCACATAGTTGCTGCAAGTTGAGTCAACCTCGCAGGTTCATTTTGTCTGCGTCATCTTCGCGCCTGTTGAGCCGTGAAATTATTATTGAGTGTCAGAAGCGTTAGAGCGTGGACAACAATTAGGACAGTGTGTGCTCACGACCTCTCACATTCAAATATGAGACTGTGTTTACCCCTGTGTGAAATGTAACAGTTCAGCCAGGTCGTGCAGAGATACCTGCGTCTTACGTATCCTTTTATACACATATTTATTTTTGTATTTTTGTGTGTGTTTTTTTCCGATTAAGAAAGTGATCTCCACTGTGAGGTATGAAAACAGTAACATACCATTAGAAGACACAAGAATAAGGTGCTAGACGTGATACAAGTCTTGCCAAATTTTCTAGTTTGTCTCCAATTTTCATAATTTTGAATTCACGGAGAACACAAGATGTGGTTGTATGAGAGCTATTAGAGAAGCTTGAGGCAAAATGCCAAATGTATGATTATGTAATTATATGAGAGCGACGAAAGAAGCCAGAAACGAAACAGAAGGGGAAGAACAGAGGACGAAAATAACAGAAGAAGATAAAAGAGGACGACGTTATACGAGGAAGAAGAAGAGGATGAAAAAGAAGAGGATGAGTGAGAGAATGAGAAAGAGGAACAAGAAGCGAACGAAGAGCAGGAAGACGAAGAAGGAGGAGAATGAAAATAGGATGAGGAAGAAGAAGAAGAAGCAGAAGAACAAACTGATAGACTATGCTAGACAGATCAAACATCTGTGAAGAAAGAGCGTCATACAAACCAAGAACGTCATACAAACACAGAACCAAGAACGTCATACAAACCCAGAACCAAGAGCGTCATACAAACCCAGAACCAAGAGCGTCATACAAACCCAGAACCAAGAACGTCATACAAACCCAGAACCAAGAGCGTCATACAAACCCAGAA
Organism: Oreohelix idahoensis; assembly: GCA_024509875.1. NCBI lineage: Eukaryota > Metazoa > Mollusca > Gastropoda > Stylommatophora > Oreohelicidae > Oreohelix > Oreohelix idahoensis. The sequence goes on along the minus strand of JAMPIV010014432.1, from coordinate 240,155 downwards.
CCAAGAGCGTCACACAAACCCAGAACCAAGAACGTCATACAAACCCAGAACCAAGAGCGTCATACAAACCCAGAACCAAGAGCGTCATACAAACCCAGAACCAACAGCGTCATACAAACCCAGAACCAAGAGCGTCATACAAACGCAGAACCAAGAGCGTCATAAAAACCCAGAACCAAGAACGTCATAAAAACCCAGAACCAAGAGCGTCATAAAAACCCAGAACCAAGAGCGTCATACAAACGCAGAACCAAGAGCGTCATAAAAACCAAGAACCAAGAACGTCATACAAACCCAGAACCAAGATCGTCATACAAACCCAGAACCAAGAACGTCATACAAACCCAGAACCAAGAACGTCATACAAAACCAGAACCAAGAACGTCATACAAACCCATAACCAAGAACGTCATACAAAACCAGAACCAAGAACATCATACAAAACCAGAACCAAGAGCGTCATACAAACCCAGAACCCAGAACATCATACAAACCCAGAACCAAGAGCGTCATACAAACCCAGAACCAAGAGCGTCATACAAAACCAGAACCAAGAACATCATACAAAACCAGAACCAAGAGCGTCATACAAACCCATAACCAAGAACGTCATACAAACCCAGAACCAAGAACGTCATACAAACCCAGAACCAAGAACGTCATACAAAACCAGAACCAAGAACGTCATACAAAACCAGAACCAAGAACATCATACAAAACCAGAACCAAGAGCGTCATACAAACCCAGAACCCAGAACGTCATACAAACCCAGAACCAAGAACGTCATACAAACCCAGAACCAAGAACGTCATACAAAACCAGAACCAAGAACGTCATACAAACCCAGAACCAAGAACATCATACAAACCCAGAACCAAGAGCGTCATACAAACCCAGAACCAAGAGCGTCATACAAACCCAGAACGTCATACAAACCCAGAACCAAGAACGTCATACAAACCCAGAACCAAGTCGTTTGTTTGGTTGATTTGGTTTTAAGGACCATCTTCATTGCGCACGGGACAACTCCATCAGTGCTCCGATTTCCTCCCTTAGATCACACAAGGAGGATCTCAGTACAGTGCACTAACTCCGTAGCACCGGCGAGAATCCCAATGTGTGTATGCAGGAATGACACATTATATACATGTTTTTGTGGTGGGTAGGTTTCCTAATTTTTAAATTTTGCCATTTCCTACTTCACTCTTTGCTTCCGTAATTATTTTCCACTCTGTGCCGTAATTATTTTTTAAAGAATTCTTAACGATGATTTTAGTGTAAATTTTATGTAAATCTTTTCTGTGAACATGTACATATTATATATCAAACTGTAGGGAAATAGATAGAGAATTATAATATATAGTGTTTTTTGTTGCACTGATGCAAGTACGTTCGGAATACTTAAAACATGTTGCATGTAAATTGAAAAAAAACCCACTAAAAAGTTCACAGTAGAATACGAGCTTATTAAAGACAACTTCCTGTTGCAGGCAATAAAACTTTCTTTTTAGTCTTCAAACATCAAGGTCATCCATTTACGAAGTAATAAAACATTGATTATGGCTACAGTTAATATATTTAGTATTGTTCACACCAATTTTTACTGTGGTTCATTATAAGAACAAAGATTATGCAATATTTCATCACGTAATTTTCAAATAAATAAAGAAGAATAAAATCATATAAAGACTTTTTACACTGTTTCAGGTTTGAATAGTATCCCTAGCTTCATCTTCTACAAAGGACTAGTTATTAGATGTTACTGTAGGTTTAATTCTGTTGCTTTTTGATTGGCCAGAATAGAACCAAGCCTATTCATCAGCTAAATCTAATGTGGCAAATCTTTCTTCACCGATTCCGTTATTTGACAACAAACTATGACTACCAAACAATCATCGTTAATGTCAGTAATGTTTCAAAGTAGTTTGACACAATTATTTGCTTAGGAGACTTAGAAAATGTAAATATAAAGCGTGACATATTTCTCTAGCAATAACAACGAAAAACGCAAACACGCGAACAGTCACACAAATTGTGATAATATCAAAACACGCACACGTGCTGCTTAACTACCGTCAAATTATTTGTTTAAATTGTAGCGGAAGTCATTTTACACGTTTTAAAATATAAACTGCATTAAACGGACCATTTTTTGGGGGGGTTTATTCGTGATAAACTAAAAACAACGCTCTAAGCCTTGTTACGGAGTCAAAGGTGTACCTGAAATAAGTGAGAAGTCAACCTGGGATATATTCTCAATAATAAACTTCTGTCATCATCACCATGTGCCGTGTCGTCCCTCCCCTTATCCTACTGTCTGTGTTAGCCTGAACTTGATCAACGTTCGTTCTTGTCATAAAGTGGACAGTCAGCCTCAGGCTTCTCTCTGGTTATAACGTTTCTGCCTCATGGGTTTCGTTAAGGCCGCGCTATCAATCTGCTACGTTCACCGGGCCGACATTGCTGGAGGTCACGTTCTGTTTGGTTCTCTTCCCCACAAACCGACACATTTATCTATCCGTTTTTTTAATGTACTGAATGCAGTGGCCAGTTTTGAGTCTGAAAACTGTCATGTGATCTAGTCTTGATCATCATCATGATCAACGTCATCACCATCATCGTTATCATCATCGTCCTTGACATCATTATGATATCCCATCTCACTCCTCATAGTAGTGGTTCCGTAACTTTTTTCTCTGGGCCGCACTTTCTGAATAAAAATTTGCTCGCGCCACACCGCATTTTTTTATTGATAAATACCTTCCCCAAAAAAAAAAAAATAATAAAAAACTCATAGCAGTGCTTGATTTATAACACATAATACAACTACGTAATAATATGATCAGGAGTCATCTAGAAAGTATAAAGAGGACGATTTTTTACGTGCCGCGAAGCGAGTTTTGGAGTTGGAGTACATTTACTGTATGCATAATTTTCACTAATTTTTAACTTCCGGTATTTTTTATTATTATTAAATTGATTTGATACAAAATAATTTATATTAATCAATAAAATCTGGAAAATTCTACTGGTTTCTATACTTATATTTGTCATATTATATTACATTTAACAAAATAAATCAGAAAATGACCTTCGTACTAATTTTTGGGCACATTTTTTTTGGAAAATGTCTCTAATTCATTGATTGTCTTTGAATTTTCCCGCCACACTTGTTATCCTCTCGTACCGCACCGCTGTGGCGCGTCGCACCGTTTGAGAACCACTGCCTTAGAGAGTACTGAGCCACCATTACAGGTGGCTCAGAAGGTCAAAGCCGACACAACAGCATTGATATGCTATTGCAGTGGTGGCTTCTGTCACCATTTGTTCTACATGATGAGGTTGACAGCCATATGCCAAGCCTCATATTAGTCTCCTCTTACGACATGCTCCAGGGAACAGTAGCCGATTTATTCTGTGTCTTCTCAGAGACACCCCGTGAACTAAAGAGGGCTCCGTCATACATTAAGAAGTAGTTTACATCTGACCTTGGGCGTTGGCTGTGCTAGTTTAAAAAACATCTATTTTGATTTATTCTTGTATTTATCAGTGTCACATGACCTAGAGAAAATCTGAGATTCCCATTTGTAAGCTGGTTAACGATAGTTAGCAGATGGCAAGAGAACAGTTGGGCGACCACAGCTGAGGTTCAAAGATGTGTGCAAGAGAGATATGAGGGCACTGGACATGGATCCAGCAACATGGGAGGATGAAGCTGCCGATCGCACAAAGTGGCGATGCTATTTACGGCGCCACCTCAGATTGGGCGAAGAGAGGCTCACACAGGAAGCAGAGGTGAGGAGAAAACGTCGAAAGGAGCACCAGGAAAATAAGCAGCTGAGGGCTGTCACCTCAGGGGCGCATTCCCATAGTCAGTTATGACTGAAGGGGCTATTATAACGATAGTTGGCGTGGTTGTCTATTCTGTCTCTTTACTGACAGTCGCGAATGGAGACATGAACAAGTAAAAGATACGAACAAAATAAAATAAGACGGGAAAAAATATGAAAATATTCAAAGTATCGAATCTTTTTTGTTCCCGGCAATCTCGCTCGGCAGTGTGTTTACTGTTTTGAAATATTTTCATAATTTTTCCAGTCTCATTTTGTTTTGTTCGTATCTTAGTTGTGCATGTTTTATCTTTTATTATTACTTTTTTTTTTGACATTTGCAAATAAGATAAACGATAAGTTTCAAAGAAGCAAACATTTTTTTATTTCGACAGTTTGTTTCATTTTTTTTCTTGTTCTTAAAAAATTGTAATTAGTATTTTAAAAATACAGCCCCTCCTCCAAGTCAACGCCCCATGCAGCCTCACCGTTGGCACAGCCCAAGAGCTCGTCCCTATTAGAAAGGAAAAAAACATGACGCCAGTGTAAACGGAAAGCATTAGTTGATGGAGTTCAAAAGGGCGGTAACTCAATAAAAGAGAGGAAAGGGACATTAATCGTTATAGTTAAACTAAATGTGAAATATTTTTGTAATACTGTACTCGACACACTACCATCATTTCCCTGTTCGCTCCTTATAGAGCATGGAGCAACCATTGTAGGTGCTCCCCCGTAGTGATGCAATAATCTTCATGTCTTAACACATTATATTTTATAGCATGGAGTAAAGATTATCATGGTTATCTCGGAGCCACCGACAATTACTTAGGAGCCATCTCTATTTACATACGAGTATAACTACTTATCAATCCAGAGCTAAGGGTCTTTTATGTTTGGACATGCGCCCTAATATAACCGACTAGGTTGAACGGGACGCGCCTCGCCAAAACGAGGCAAAACTTAAAAAAAAAAAAAATACATAGGAGTATTCTAAACAGAATACCCGACATTACAGATTAATTTGGGGAAAAATTCTAGTCGTTATATGAAAACTCTTAGATCCAGAACAAAATGCCTGACTTCAAACTGAGTCTCTCTACTTTTATTTTAAGTTATCTAACGATGGGCCTCCGGGCTGGCCAAGTGGTTAGAGCGATATCCTCTCGTGGCAAATGTGCCGGGTTCGAAACAAGGTGGCTGCACGCTCCAGTCTACCCAGCTGTAAATGGGTACATGACTATGCTCGTGAGTTAGGGAAGGAAAAGGCAGCGAAGGGAACTGGTCACACCCACCTCTCGATGCTGGACCTAGTTTAGTGAAGTCTCTAACACTTCACTCCCCACGGCTGTATCTACTGTGGTACTACATTTAACGTTTAACAATCTAATGATAGTTAATTGTTTAAGCGTTAATTGTTTAAGCGTTAATTATTTAAGCGTTAATTGTTAAGCATTAGACTGAATATGCGAGTGAGTGTTTGTGTGTTCGTGGGTTCATAAGCTAGAAAATACACAACATAAAAAGTATACTTATATTTTGCCAAAGATTAGTTTCGTTTTAATTTTAAGCTCCATCTTCACTGCACACGGACAACTCCATTAGTGCTGCGATCTCCTCCTTTAGATGACACAAGGAGGATCTCAGCACAGTGCAGGAACTCCGTAGCACCGGCAAGGATCTCAATGTGTGTAAACAGGAATCACACTTCTATCAACATTTTTGTGATGGGTAGGTTTCGTAATTTTTAAATTTTACCAAGAACAGCTGAATTTGTTAAAACACAACAACAAAACTTAGACCCTCAAGTCGATAGAAATACAGACAGACAGAAAGATAGATAGCTAGATAGACAGACAGACACTATGTATGCTTGTGTGTGTGTGTGTGTGTATATATATATATATATATATATATATGTATATATATATATATATATATATATATATATATATATATATATATATATATATATATATATATATATATATATATATATATATATTAGAACAGTAGAACACGTCCTCTAAAAATGTCTACTCCACGAGAGGACCAGACGGACAGCACGACTTTCCGGTAGTTAGTGATCGCATGGTGCTGGCCTCTGGTCTACAGTGATGAATATAAGGCTGATAAAACTATCGTTTTATTGTCTTCATTTCTTTGTCAAAGTCACGAATTCGATGTTGGTATCAGTAGCGTACTAAGTGGGGTGCGGTTCGCCCCAGGTGACAGCCAAGGAAAGGGGGCGGGAGGGGGGGTGTGTCATCGGACACTATTACAATATTACTCACTCTACTGTTAAAAATATAATTGCAAGTTTTTCTTTTTTTTTAAAAATAAAAAGGGGAGTGAGTGTAAAAGTTGAATTCGTCCCGATGCCAAATTCTTTAAGTTCGCCCGTGGTTGTTATTAATATGTTGGAATTTTTCAAAAAAAAAAAAAAAAAATCTTTAAATGAACAGTGTTCACTAAATCGATGCCCCCTCTCACTGGACAGAAACGTTAACATTGGCATGACAAAAAAGCTCTCTGTGGAACAACTGTTGGTTTAAAATTGGGCTAGACATTTATTGACAATCTGGCAACACTGACCACAACAACCTTTGACACGGTGCAAGCCACATGAGTCACCCTACAAACATCCCCGGGATAAGCTAATCCATAGTAATTAAAAGTTCACTACCACAATTAATAAGGCAGGGGCGGGAGTGGTGGAAGTAACCATTTCAACCAGCAGCAACAATAATATATTGAAAACGAGAAAAATTTAGTGGGAAATCTGTTTTGAGAGTGATTTGTTTCGGATTGTCTACGAATAAAAGGTAGGAAAAGGGTGTGGGGTGGTGTGCGTGTAATTAGGTATTTCACTTGTATTGGTCACAATACTAGTGCCCTGGGTCACCCCATCAGCACCGACGGGCGGTTTATTTACAAGGACATTCCTCTGTAGATGCACAAAAGTTGTTTCCTAGTTCCTTCGGCGTAAACTTTTATGTTACGTTCGGGACACTCATCCGACTATGGGGACAAAACTTGGCGTCACTTGACGCTTTCTAAGAAGATCTAGGTCACAGGTGTGTGACAAAGGATTACATTTTTTCTCAGTGTGATGACTGATGCTACTGATGTGTATAACAGGCTACGGTGGAAGGTGAGATGTGTGGTTAGTTTTGCACGTCGGCCTCCTTACCTTTGATTCAGCCCCGTCCACAACCTGCCGGGAAGTCTGAAAGACTAACGACCTAGCCCAGTTGCGATGACACGAACGGACAGAGTTACTTGCCCCTGGTTCTCGTGTGTCGCTGTCATTTGATAGTAGCAGACGACTTTGTTGGGATGCTTTGTGTACGCTATGCGCGAAGCAGGTATCCATGCATCTTTGTTAACAAATTTTATCTATTATATGTGTGAAAGTGATATTTCTTCATGTTTTGATGATTTTAAACTAGTTTGTTTTCATTATCGACGTTGGACTACTGTGCTAGTCTTGTGTCCTTCGGTGCCGAGAAAGGTGGATCGATAAGTTCCCCTTGTCAGGTGTCAGGCTTTGTCTGTCAGACCAGTTTCGTAGTCACAAGGATAAGACATTTTTAAACAGAATGTTTAAACTTGTATGCACCGAACCAAGACCGAGCAATACAGATAATTCTAAACCTGTTTCAAGAAACATTTTGCACCTGTGCCTAATCATTAGACGGGAAGGGAAAAAAATGTATTTGTCTCGTTGATAGCCCACTTCTGTACACTTAATGTTCGTTCCGCTAGAAAGTTACTGGCCAGTAGGTCTGAATGATTGCTAACTTTTGTTAGTTTGTTTTGTTTATTTAATTAATGAGAAAAATAGGTAATCTCGAAAAGAACGCTGCAATTCGTTCCGCAGAATATGAGTCTCTTAGAAATAACTCTAAGAGACTCACATTCTGTGCGGAATGAATTGCAACTTTCATTTGAAGATTACCGAAAAATATCTTGTTCAACTCCTGATGGGTTATAATTAGGGTACAGCCTATTGTGCATATCGGTAATTTTAGATAGTAGGCTATATTCAGCTACCATTTCTTTATTTCATTTATTTATTCAAATTTTGTTAGTTTGTTAACCTGTTTCATTTGTTCTAATGTTGTCCCAGGCAGAAGTATGTTACTTTCGGGGATTAGTTATTTTCATAATTGATGAAAATATAGATGTAGCTGTGGAGAAATAGCTATATCTTGTAGTACAGCTTAAAATTCCATGTTTAACAAATTTCCTGAACATTAATGATAGCACCTTTGATGCTCTTAGGAATTTCCTGGAGAGAAAGACTTTGGCTGTTAAAAATGGACAAACAATTTTGACAGTGGATATATACAAAATGACATGCAGTAATAACAGTTCTGCCAAATACCAGGTTTTAGAATCTAAAAATCACTTACATTTTTCGATCTATTTAATTCTCTTTGTCATATGCACTAAAACTTCTGTCATGTCAAGTTGAATTTATGTTGGTTTATTTAGTTTGCTAACTTAATTCCCCTGCTTACCATTCCAGTAATAAAACAAGTATCAAAAACAAATACTGATAACATTTATGGATTTTGCAAATGAGATTATCAGAAATTAATCTTACCGCTTATAACACAATATCATTTGTGAATGACTACACTGTAGGAATATAAACAAACAGAACGTTGCAAAATAGTAAAGCTGTTATTTTATCAGTATGTATCGGTAGTCGCGCTGGTGTAATGGTTACAACATTGTGCTGGCGATCAGGTGTTCAAGGTTCAAGCCCGGGTGTGGCCATTTGAAGGAGTGTCATCGACCAGGATTGTGACTGAATAACCTGAACGGCTCCTGAGATAAACCCTCTGTGGATGGGAAGGAGCAAAGCTCCTGACCGGGTTGGAAGGAAAGTCCACATGCTCCCCAGCCTCGCAACAACATGTCATTGGGCCGAAGAGCTGAAAGCCTAAGTGCCGCTGGTTAAGAAAAAAAAAAAAAAAAAATCAGTATGTATCCAAAACCAGATGATGCTGATGTAAACATTATGAAAATTTCACTGCAGTAACAGTGGCATATTATTATGTTCAGTTGTTTCTGCTTTTTTTAATTGTCATTTATTCTATGCATTTGCTATTATCCCAATCTAATAGTCATTTGTTCCATGCCTTGTTTACTTTCCCCAGTAAAGTAATAATTTGTTGTATGCCTTTGTTACTATCTCAGTTTAATAGTCATTTGTTTCACGATTTGTTACTATCCAAATATAGGATTGTTCCATGCCTTTGTTACTATCCAAATATAGTATTGGGGGTTGGAGTGGCTAAGAGGTATGGCATCCGCCTCAAGCTCTAGAGGTACTGGGTTCGATTCCCAGTTGTGGGAATATAATTTATGGAAAAATCTTTTTCAGAACCAGTGGTCCTAATGATATCATACTCCCCCCTGGTCTCCTGGGTAGTGAGATCAGATGCCTAGCCTTCTCGGATAAGGGCGAAAAAATAGGAAGTCCAGTCTGCAAGTTGCGCATGTTAAAAATCCCACGGCAGGTGGAAATCGTAAAGAGTAGGCCTATCAGGCCACTGCCCTGGCAAAAATTTAAAAATTAGAAACCTACCCACCATAAAAATATTTATAGAATGTGTGATTCCTATATACACACATTGGGATTCTCGCTGGTGCTATGGAGTTCATGCACTGTGCTGAGATCCTCCTTGTGTGATCTAAGGGAGGAGATTGGAGCACTGATGGAGTAGTCCGTGTGCAATGAAGATAGTCCTTAAAAATCAAACCAAATATAGTATTGTTCTATGTCTTTGTTACTATCTTAATATAGTGTTGTTCTATGTCTTTGTTACTATCCTAATATAGTGTTGTTCTATGTCTTTGTTACTATCCTAATATAGTGTTGTTCTATGTCTTTGTTACTATCCTAATATAGTGTTGTTCTATGTCTTTGTTACTATCCTAATATAGTGTTGTTCTGTCTTTGTTACTATCCTAATATAGTGTTGTTCTATGTCTTTGTTAATATCCTAATATAGTGTTGTTCTATGTCTTTGTTACTATCCTAATATTGTATTGTTCCATGCCATTGTTACTATCCCAATAAAGTTTCCATGTGTCTCGTGTCTTAGCTACTATACCAATATAATAGTTATTCTATACATATCTTTATTACAATGTCAGTATAATAATGTCTGTACTAAAGGAGGTGGCTGCTTCAATTTTATATGTGACATGAGTCAGAAAGTTGTACAGGAAATATTTTGTAGCCCACTTAAAATAAAGTTACCAATATCAGGTGTCATCTGCAAGGAATCTTAAGAAAAATATCAGATTCACAATACAGAACTTTGCTACTACTTTGTCATTCTGAAAAAAATGTGTTTGTTAGTCATCAAAATTGCTCAGTATGCATTTCTAATCTTTTTACTGTAATAACCCTTGCATTTCAAGTTCTCAAAAAGTCACAACTGTGAATTTTGACATGTAGTCTGACCTGGCTTCCGTGTTAACACCAAAGAGTAGCAATCACTGGTTTCTAAAATTACAGACAGGATAAGGTGGATTAGCTTGAAGCTGAGCTGTTGTTATAGATAACTAGTTAGCAATACAGTGATTATAATTTAGGTTACTAGGTTATACCATGCCTATTGGCCTGGTAGAATCTAAACAGAAGTTGAACTTAGGGAAGAAGTACATGCATGACAACACATAAACAGTGTAATGCTTTCAAGCCAAGTGATATCATGTCATTGTACTTTGGTACCCACATTTTATTACATATTTAATTGTCACAGTTGTAAAACATTATTATTATTTCCTTTTTTTGCTTTCCACGGAGCATGGAATTCTTTGTTCACCCTCAGACGTCAACTTGAATATGTTCACAGATAGCAGTGGTCAGCTTCAGGCTGTTCGTCTCTCCTTGGGTTTTTCCCCAGGAATGGTACTGGTGATGGTTGGGCACCTTTGAAGTAGATGGTCAGCAGTCATTTTATCAGTGCCTCAGTTACACTCATCAGTAGTTCCTATCTTTAGCTTGTTGAATAGATGCTATCTCAATCTGTTGTAGCCTATGCAAAGTCTGAAGATTACCACTTGTTCACTTCTGCTGAGCAGGTAATATGCATCATTTTGTTGGTGACCTGGATGCTGTGCTTCCCACTTTCTTCAGTATCTGCAATTGATAAAACTCTCTTGGCCGCTTCATAAGTTATGCTTGTGTCAAGTTGAGGTAACAACCAAACAGTTTTATTTATTCTTGGTACATGTTTTTGAAAGAGATTCCTGCATTGGACCTCCAGTTTGTTTCTTGTTGTGTATTTTACTGAGAACAATACTCACAGTTCTTTCTTCACTCCTCTACTTTTCTCACACTACTACTTTTGGAATATTTAAATAGGATAATATAGATAGTTACCAAAAGCTTCTTGTACCATGTGGGGGGTGTGCATACCTTGAACTATATAGAGAGAAAAAGAGAAAATACAAGGTGTAAACATCTTGTCTGAAGACAGTAAAATGAGGGCCCCCTGTAGTCCCTGGGGGCCTCTGAAGAGACAAAGAAAGAATAAGACTACTACACTCTCAAGCATGTCATACAAGGCTACTTATAGAAGGTTGGGCATGAGGTTGGCAACCTCATGTAAAAAACAATTGCCACAGAAACCACCACTACAAGAGCATGTGAATCCTTGTTGCAGGATTCCTGCAAGGAATTAGCCGCTGTGGTGGCTCCATGCTCTGTATGGAGCACACTAATGAAAGTGATGATGATTACAAGCATGCAGAGCAGAAGATATGGCTACATGGATCATGGTTGGATAAGTGGCTACATGGATCATGGATGGATGAGTGGCTATATGGATCATGGATGGGTGAGTGGCTACATGGATCATGGATGGATGAGTGGTTACATGGATCATGGATGGATGAGTGAAAGGAAGATATGGCTACATGGATGGATGAGTGAAAGGAAGATATGGCTACATGGAACATGGATGGATGAGTGAAAAGAAGATATGGCTACATGGATCATGGTTGGATAAGTGACTACATGGATCATGGATGGATGAGTGGCTATATGGATCATGGATGGATGAGTGGCTACATGAATCATGGATGGATGAGTGAAAGGAAGATATGGCTACATGGCTACATGGATGGATGAGTGAAAGGAAGATATGTCTACATGGAAGGTGGATGGATGAGTGCAAGGACGATATGGCTACTTGGAACGTGAATGGATGAGTGAAAGGAAGATATGGCTACATGGAAACGTGGATGGATGAGTGAAAGGAAGATATGGCTACATGGAACGTGGATAGATGAGTGAAAGGAAGATACAAGTATGTAGAGAGTTACTAAAGTCCTGTGGAAACATGGCTTGACATTAGTTAAAGCAACACATCTCACTCAAGCACAAAAACTGTTTCTCTCTGCGGCACAAGTTGACAGACAAAATAAAATGAATAAACTGCTGTAGCACTTAAATCATTACTAGAACATATTAATTGTTGAGTTTTAATTTCAGTATCTGAAATTTTGTCATCGGTATTTTAAAAATTGCCATTATCATCGTCATCATCATCATCATCGTCATCATCATCATCATTTCCCATTTCGCTCCTTACGAAGCATGGGGTCAGTCACTACTACAGCTGGACCAAAGTATTCATGTGTTCTTACAGTGATGGTTTATGTAGCAATGTTTTGTTCATGAGGATGTTGCCAGCCTCATGTACCACCTCCTACCAGTCACCTCTCATGGCATATCTAAGGGAGACTGCCAAATAACTTTCATATTTTCATAATGTGTTTTTGTTGTAGTTGGAGGAAGGTGTATTCTGATGAACGCTCACGTATTTTTGTTTATTTATATCTTTTCCAGGTTCAAGCAACATAGACAGCATTTACACACTTCTGGATGACAGTGACTCATAAGCTTAAGTTGTTCCTCTTGGAGTACATGTAATCGCTGACAGCAGATAAGTGGATACAAGATTTCATCTGTTCAGTTATTTAGTGATTCATTCAGCTGGATACAAAGTAGCAGTGAATTGTTTAATGCCTGCTTGATACATTCATTATTCATTGGAATATGTAAGACTGGATAATTAACTCAGCAGAACTGAATGGACATTGTGTAAGTATCATTAGCATTGTTCTTTTCTCTGTTTACCCTCTCTTTTTTGTTTGTCGTTCCTTTATTATTCTGTATTGTCTTCATCTTTGCGTTCTGTTTTCTCACATATTTTTCAGCTTGTTTTCACTTTATTGTTTTTCCATTTAATTTTCTTTTCTTTGGGTTTATCTTTGACCTACAACATTTTTCTTGATACTCATTTTGACTTGCCATGTTCTGCCACCGTGATATTTTGCACTTTGTAATAACGTATCAGATTATGAAAGTTTTGCTGATGCAACATTGAAAAACAGTTGTAGTAATATTAACATTATGTAGTACAGCTGGCCTCTGTAGTTCCCCTCATGGTCTTAGATCAGACAGAGACAGATGAATAGGACTACTGTTCCCTCATGCCTGTCATTAGAGGGGATGATCAGGAGGTTATGCATGAGGCTGGAAATATCCATCTTGTAAAACATATTGTTACAGAAACTACCATTGTACAAGCAAGTCAATGCTTTGGTGCAGGCTTCCTGCATGTGAACCAGTTGCACTGGTAGTCCCATGCTCAGTAGGGAATAAACAAGGAAATAATGATGATAAAGTGTGCAGTTCTACACTGGTGTCATTTTATGAACATACAATGTTAATATTATAGTGATGTTCACAAGGTACAAGGCATGTATAGAAAAGTGGGAGTATTGTGTGAATTTGTTATCTTATCACCAGTGCATGCCCAACCATTCTCCTCAGAAACCACATTTTTGGTGCAGTCAGATTTTTTATTTGTTAGTCTGGCGTCAATCAATCAACACCCTTTAGCTCCCCGAGGAGCATAGGCCTTCAACAAACACATGCCAAGTCTTCCTGTCCTGTGCCATCCGTTCAAGTTCTTTCCATGTTTTCCTCATCATTTTCACCTCTGTATCCAGTTCTCTTCTCCTTGTGTTTTTTGGTCTATCTCTGCCTCACTTTCCCTGTGGATTCCAGAACAAGGACTGCCTTGTAATGCTATCAATAGGTTTCCTCAATGTGTGTCCTATCCATCACCAGCGTCTTCTTCTCAACTCTTGTTCCACTGGCACTTGTCTGGTTCTTGTCATCAATTCCACATTTGTGACTTTGTCATACCATTTCAGTCCTTCTATTCTACGCAAGCACCCGTTTATAAAAGTCTGTAGCTTTTTGGTTGTTGTTTTTGATGCTCTCCATGTCTCAGAACCATACAATAGGACTGACTTGACATTTCAGTTGAATATTCGTATTTTTGTGTTGGACTTGATTTCTCTTGTTCTCCATATGTTACCCAATGCAATGAAAGCTCCTCTTGCTTTTTGTATTCTTATTTTGATATCACTGACTGTCCCTCCAACTTTGTCTATATTACTGCCAAGATATGTGGACGATTCTACATCTGTTAGTGGTGACAAAGATTATGAGAATAAATGCAAGAAAAGAATGATTAGTCTGGTGTGCCAGATGTTAACTCACTAGGCCACCAGTGCGTTAGTCATGACTGAGCAGAATTTTCTGGCATTTGCCCTTCATTCATTGACATGACTTGATTTCATTCCTGATTCAAGTAACAATTTATTATGTAAGAATTCTCTTAGTTACGTCATTCAGCACAAAACATCATCATCATGTGTGGTGCCCAGTGGCACTGATGATCAGTTACCTCCTCATTGTTTTGTCTGATGACATTCTGCTTCTTCTTACCCTCTGTTTTACCCAGCCATCTTGTCCTTTATTACCCTTAAACTACCTGTCAAACACAGCCCTCCCTTTCACCAACAAGCTCACATTAAGCCATCCTATCTGCCCTGTGTAGTTCCCAGCGAGGAAGGGGTAAGGGGTGGGGAGGAGGTCTCTAATGAGACAAAGATAGAATATAACTACTACTGCATGTTGTAAGGGCACATAATATTATGACGTTACACTTGGGGGCTGGCAACCTCATCATGTCAAACATATTGCTACAGAAACTATTACACAAGTGTATGTCAGTTCGTTGATACGGGTATCCTCCAAGAGAACCAGCTGGTAGTAATTACCCCATGCTCCATATGGAGCGAAAAGGGAAATGATGAATGACATGAAGCCCTCCCATCCTGTACCATCCACCCAAAATCCCAGCATGCCCTCAATGGAGGACCTTCTTCTTCCTTCTTGGATGACTGAGTTGGACAGCCTACATTCTTGATTTAGGACGACTTGTTGGTGAAGTTATTTCTGGCTTCACGTTTCTATAGGATTCCACATGCTGAACCATTCTCTTCAGCGCCACATTTCTGTCAGTGCAGTCAATTTTTGTGTTAGTTCTCTATCCAAGAAGATACAGTCTGGGTGTCACATAAATAACACCTCAAGAACGTTTCCCTCACATCCTTTTAAATGTTGGTACGTTCCATATTTCTGACTGCATTGGTCTGTGCGCCTTTCTTTTCATTTCTTTTTTAACATGGACTGTCCCTCTATTATAAGTGTTGCAAAGTACACAACATACATAATTTAAAAATTAATATGGGCTGGAATGCGCGTCTGTGTTTAAACTACTTTCCTTAAATGCTTAATACCTAAATCACTAGTGGTAATTTTTAACTTAAAAAGAATAGTAGCAGTTAAACATGCTGTGGAGTAGACAGCATGAACTGTAGTTGTCTGTGCCAAGAGACACTTGTAAGACACTTCAGTTACGTTACACTGCACTGTTCTCTGTCTTTGTGCGAGTTCCCACATTTTAGCTTGATTTGATAAAGACTAGGGAAGGGAGTTAATTCGCCCGGAATGCATTTCACGCCGTTCACATTATTCTTTCCCTTGGTCCAGTTCATGAAAGTCGCCTTCTGAAGTCCATTTTCAAGAAGGCCCAAGTCCTCGTCATCAGTGCACGGTGTCCAGTAATTGTCCACCCTGTTTGTAATGGTCTCCTGATCCCGGCTGATCTTGGTTGCTCACTCATGTCTCTATCTTTTATCCAGAGTAGTGAATCCGCATTTTTCGTCACACTGCAATTCTGTCCTGTCCTCACATTACAGTGTAACATTACTGTTGTTGGTTATTGCTTCATTGATTTTTGTCACTGCTTAACTGGCCCGTATCATCTTTGCAATTTAAATAAAAATTAGTCCAACCTAAAGTTTCTTTTCGTGTATGCAACAGAAAATGTGGACGGGTTATCTTTAGTTTGGCGTATTTGATTTTGAAGAACACGCTTCATTTGTGAGAAAGTCAATAGAGTGTCATATTTCAGCGTTAAACTTTGTTGTACAAGCCGGAAATGTCGATGAACGCGGACTGGAGGCAACTAGCTTCCTGTTCTTTGATGCAAAGTTTAGCTGTCTGACGTAGCTTGTAATGGAGTGTCATTTGAACATTCATAGATGTGTATGTGTGTTTGTTTGTTTGTAAATAAACTTTCTCCTCGTTTTGGCGAGGCAGTCCCGCGCAACCTAGTCGGTTATATTATATTATATTATTATTAATATATTATTATATTATATAGTCCAAATATAAAAGACTTTTGGTCTGATATTAATTGTGAATACTTAGATCGGTAATCGTTGCTCACCGAAGCAGGACAGTTGTATTGAGTTTGTAAAGTGAGTTTATTGAGTTATTCACTGGAAAAATATATTGTCTATCTGTACTAAGGACACCAGAGCACAAAGTACTAAGGACACCAGAGCACAAAGTACTAAGGACATCAGAGCACAAAGTACTAAGGACATCAGAGCACAAAGTACTAAGGACATCAGAGCACAAAGTACTAAGGACATCAGAGCACAAAGTACTAAGGACATCAGAGCACAAATATACCACCTTAAAGAATCAGACTAAGAACGCATGAATATTGTTTTGTGTAAGTGTGCGTGTATGTACGGATCTCTGTCTGTATGCATGAGTGAGTTGATGCATGTACGTGTCCGTTCTAATACTCGCCAAAACGTATTTCCAAATTGAGATACAGCTGACGTCACAGGGCTAACTAGCAAGAAATTTTTTAGTAACGAACGAATGAGGGCATGAGATGTCATTCAGTAGCTGAACATTTATTGAATAAAAACCAATAAAGTATCATTTAATTTCATCCATTAATTTCACGTCTTGCTCGTTAAGAAGCACGGCACCACAGCTGACACCTGAACCCTTTGTAGGAAGCCTGCATTAAAACATTCATTGTAGTAATCTTTTCTGAAGCAATTTGTTTTACATGGTGAGGTTCCAGTCCCTAACACAACCTCATATTAGGCGCTTCATACTACATGCTTGAAGCAGGCAGTATTGCCATTCATTATCTAATCCTCCGCGAGGCTATCGTTTAATTGGTTGGTGAATAGTCCATTATCATTATATAGTGATCTACATCATATTCTGTCCTTTGCCTTGCTGATGTAGTCGGAGGGACTATTCCCCCCTATCCCCTCTCCGACATCTCGTTTCCTGGTCTCTGTCGACCTTTAATCCATTGCAGCCTTTAAGCGGTTTCTATCTTCAGCCAGCAAGTTATGCCAAGATGACGAACGTTTCCGTCGACAAGATCTGTTAAACTCACCAGTAGTTGCCTAGGACAGAATATGATCAATGCAGACAACAAGAATATGTGACAAGAGAAAGAAATACCGTATGCAAATATAAAACAAGTGCAGGAGTTTGTTTACCTCAGACGGAAATGGAGACACTGCCCGCTTTTGTTTGTTAGTTCACATAGTTTCCTATTTATTTTTTTGTTAGTTCACATAGTTTATATTTTTTGTTAGTTCACATAGTGCCTTATTTTTGTTTTGTTAGTTCACAGTTTTTGTTTGTTTTGTTAGTTCACATAGTTTCTTATTTATTTTTTGTTAGTTCACATAGTTTATTTTTTTTGTTAGTTCACATAGTTTCTTATTTTTTTTTATAGTTCACATAGTTTCTTATTTTTTTTTGTTAGTTCACATAGTTTCTTTTTTTTTTGTTAGTTCACATAGTTTCTTATTTTTTTTTGTTAGTTCACATAGCTTCTTATTTTTTTTGTTAGTTCCGACGGGAGCTGTTTTTTTCCCACCTCTAGGGCCTGTCTTAAAACTTACATTTTACTTCACAGTGAAGCAAAAACAAACAAACAAGAACAGAGCACATCAGATTTTCTCGTGTTGTAGCCGTTGTCTCCCAGAAGTAGACGCTGAATTGAAAAAAAAAAAAAATACTACGCGCCGAACTGAAGATTTTGTATTCCACGTGGCAGAGGAACCCAGGCCGTATATAGTGCCCTGCGTGGACTATGCGTTATCCATAACTCCAGCCCATAAATTCGCCCTGTCTCTTGGCTTGTTATCGATTTCTAGAGCATATTCACTCTCTCTCCTATCTTTTCCCTCCTCAAATACACTGTCCTTCGGGTGAGTGATTTTCTAAGCAGTTAGATCGCTTTCCTCTCGAGGCTCAGTTACCGGGCTCCGGGATCGAAACCTGGGAGCGTCACTCATAAGTCTACCCAGCTGTAAATGGGTAACTACTTTGCTCTTGAGTTAGGGAAGGCAAAGGCAGCGGGGAAGGGAACTGATCACTTCACCTCACAAAAAGCTGGTCCTAGTATAGGGAAGTCTCTAACACTTCACTCCTCTAAGTTAGTATATGCTAAAGGACTACCTTTTTATCCTTCGGGTCGTTGGTGATGGATTGATGAAGTGAAGTCACGGTACAATGAAATTTTTAAGACAATTATTAACTGCTGTTATTTTTTATTTTATTAATGGACAGCAACCATTTCAGCTCCAGCGCCTAGCAAGCTTTTATCCGTGTTAGAGTTACTCAAACTCACATGTCTTCTCTACCATTCTGCTCATCATCATCTTGTACGTACTGTTTCGTCACCCGTACTTCGCACCCACTCAAGTTAATTTTAAATATTGACACCAATTGAAAGAGAGAGTTAATTTTATCCAAAGGAAAAAAAAAAAGGGTTTATAAAATATTTTCTCACACAGCAGACGCAGCTAATCGTTTCTGTCACTGGGAATCCATACTGTTGGTTACATGGGTTATTTAGAGTCGGTCATTTTTTAGTAGAGTCGGTAAAAAATGTCCGCACTCAGAATTTTATTGCCAGATAACTAGTAAAAAAAAAACTGTAGTCGGAGGCGGGATTCGGAATTGGTAGTCGGAGTTGGACTTCAAACATTTCAGGAGTCGGAATGGAAAATGTGGTTGGCCCTGTCCACAACCCTGGTTGTTTATTAACAGACATATTATGACATTTATAATATGGCCAGGCTACGTAATTCAGTATACGCATTCAGGCCAAACCTGCTGACGGTTGTGGGCTAAAGTTCATAACCTTTACAATTGATTTCACGACTTTACTTTAGTATGTCCTTACTCTTGCGCTATTAAATTAAATCAATTATATTTGAATTTCTGTGTTTATCTACTTTCATAAATTTACTTTAGTTTGCTTTCTAACTTGCGCATTAAATTAAATGAGTTTTATCTGCAGTTCCGTGTCCACATCTTGATGCATTATGGCAGTACACAGTAATGATAACGCAGCCTATAGTTCCAGTTATCAAATATTGAGATATTGATCGCGGTTGTGTCTTGACAATCTCACATTTCTGGCTATTTTTATTCCTGTTTTACCGACATAATTCTCCAACAACAGATTCCACCTGTCTCTTCTCAACTATCTTCATGCTGTTTGCTGTTCGTGAATACACTTAGTGCTCATGTTTTGACGTTCAGTCTAATCTTGCATTTGTTAGTCTGTAATTCTACTGTGTATGTACAGCCAAGGTATGTTCGTGGGCTGTGACTGGCTGCTTGCACATTAACGTTAGTTTTCTGCATTCACGTCTTTGTAATTAATGTAATCATTTAAACGAAGCTTAGACAAGAAGACAGAAAACTGACTAATGTGCGTTGTTTATTCTGTTTTCATTATAGCTTGAATCTTAAGTAAAGTCAGCATACGCACAAACACACTGACGTTCACCCTACAAGCATGAGAGTTCACTGTAGCAAACTTTATAACACAAGTTGAGGATGGAAGATGAGTATTTCACGAAAGTATTAATATAAACATAAACTAATACAGATGAAAAACCTATGGCAAGGCACAAGCAAAGAAACAAAGTTACAACTGACCAGAGCATGTATATTCCTAGTAGCAACATACGGCTGCGAGACATGGACACTCAATAAAACTGTTGCAAAAAAAGATTACATCATTCGAAATTAAATGCTACAGTAGGATGTTGAGAATACCTTGGATAGAAAAAAAGGCCAACAGAGAAGTACTTCACTCACTAAATGTAGAGGAAAATTGGCTCTTAAAAACCATCGCAATAAGGATGTCGACATTTTTCGATCATATAAAAAGACACAATAGTCTGGAAAAATTAGTAGTGGAAGGCATGGTCCCTGGAAAAAGGGGAAGGGGACAACCTAGACGACGGTGGACCAAGGACATCACAGAGAGTCTGAACTTGTCTTTGGATGATGCAAGTCGACTTGCCCAGAATCGTGATGCATCCAGAGCAGCTGTAATGGAGACAACGTTCTGAAAAGAATACGTCACATGATGATTAATATACACGATTAACATAAGTGTCATCGTCATGATGATTTTCGTCCCTAGTGTAGCATAGAGCCACCTCTTCAGCAGGTCTTTGCGGGAAGCCTGCCCAAACCATTCACTTGCTCTTGTGGCTGTTTTCTACAACCATTTGTTTTTACTTGATGAGGTTACAGTCCCTCACATGACGAACATGTCCCTATAATTTCTTCCCAAACATCACATTTATTGTCCATGTAATGTTTGTTTACTTTGTAATTGTCTTTCTTTAAGAAAAAGAGAGTATTCGCAATCGTTTCGCACACCAAAACACAAAGTTGAAAGGTCAAAAAGATGACACAAATAATAAGGGAAAAGGACTGACGTTAGGGAGCAGAGCAGGGAGCTGTAGAAATGAAAAGGGCAGAGCTATGAGTCGAGGTTAAATAAAATGATAGAGCAACCTTCATCGATCTGGCAGCACTAGGACGGTAACCGGATTCTATAATGATACGTCTTCACCCGCGAAGGCACTTCTAAAGCCGGCCATGTTATGTGGCAGAGTTGGACACATTTTCTGTTTTTGTATGTTTTCATGCGAAATCGTGTGTTTGTGTATGCATGTGTCTTATGATACTGTTCGTATATACTTTGTGTGCTACATTTGTTATCAGCTTCACGCGTAATAATCAGCCTGTTAATCCCACTCATATCTACGTACACAGGTCAGGGTCATCTGTTTCAGATGTAGACATAATTCATATCAGCTTCACACAGAGTGTTCTGACCTTCCCATGTGCACGAACTTTCACACACATTTTTTTTTCTTTCCTTCCATATATGGCGACGTCTGCTTTCTTTCATTTTACGCATTATGTAAGCGCGCAAAATTTTGATTATGTGTATGTATGACCCCCTCTAGGTTAGAGGACCTTCCAATTCATGGCATTTAATCACCTGCCAATTAGTAGTTCTGGTATGTTTTACAAATGTTAAACCTGCTGAATTGGGAAAGCCCTGGAAATCACCCCAAGTACAAACTGGTAAAGAGTGAAAACTCAAATCCCTAGGAATTGGAAAAAAGAAAAAGTATGCATGTATGCACACTTATAAACGTTGAAAGATACCATCTTTTTGTGCGGGCGAGCTCTATCTCCTACCAACATCTCATTAGCACCGCTTTTCTTCAACTTCCAGAGCGGGTTTCCCTGACGTGTAGCAGGCATAACACAATCAACGCTCTTATGCAAATCAACTCGAGAAAATACTCGGCTTTAGATTGGATTTTCCGAGAGGACGTATGCAATAACGGAGTGTTCATGGGAAGCGTGCTTCCTGCTTGGCTTCCCTTTGCCGGAGATCCACGTCACGTGAAGAGGGGCACACACCACACGCACGCACGAACACGTATACACCGCGCCTCTCACACACGGATGGAATAGAGAAAGTGAGGTAGAAAAATGAAATGTTCCCTCGGACTACGTTGGGGTTGCTTCATTTTACTTTGTAATTTTACTGTCCAAGCGTCATTGATCAGCTGATGCACGAAGCGTACACCAGGGGCGGACTTACAGTGATGTGGGCCCCCGGGCAAAAAGAGTCATTGGCCTCTAACCAACCAGCTGACATAGATTAAGCTAGAAAGAGAGTGGTCCCCTACTACTGTGAGCTCTCGGGAACTACCCGACTGCTGCCCGACTGTCCAGTCTGACCTTATTATACATTTTTTTTTTTAAATGGACACCTGGAGCGTCATACTTTTAGGCGACAGAATATACAGAACAGTCAGAATTATGAGCTGTGCATTCATTATACATACACCAGCTGGTGGGCAAGACCGAATAAACTCACTCATGTCTGATCATCAGAGGAAGGTAGACATGTATTTCGGCTTGTTAACCTGCTGGCACCATGTGGATGGAAGGTCAAGCCTTTTCGTCACAGGATCATAACTCTTCATGAGGTCTGCGAGTTGCTGGAGATTTAGTACAGTACAGGGGTGCCAATTTGGCTTTTTTTGACGCCAAATTCCACAAATCTGGCTTTTTAACAAATTGATAGGCGTCAAAAAGTTCGTTTGGCTTTAAAAAAATATTGATTGGCGTCGAAAAAATCGTGTGACTATTTGGGGGTTTGTGTTTGTTTGTTTACATTGTGCTTGGACTGACATCGGGGCCTCGGTTTCAATCCCCGTAGACAACATGACCTTCTGATTATTAACATTTTAAAATATCTGGTTGTGAACGGGGAAGGTATGTGTTCATAACAGGATAGCCACGAAAGTGATTTGAGTCTGACAAACTGCATCGAATTTGCATCGGATAGTGCATGATTGGTTGTAATAACTCAGTGTTGTGTAGATTGAAAGACATGTCTGCTCACTTTGTGCAACTCAGATGCATTTGCCATTCACTGGCTTCGTACATTCATCATGCAGTTTCCACACAATCATCGCACATCGGATTTTTATTGTCAGAAATACCTCACTGATTTCGCCATAAAGAGAGGACTGTCGTATAAAGAATTGTTTTGCGTTATGATCACAGCTACGGAATCTGAACCTGCTCGAGCTACTCCGCTCCCATTTCAAAAGCTGTCACATACAACGTGGCTGGTGCGGGAAAAGGTTATGTTTAATATTTTGATCAACTGGGATGAGCTGAATAAGAAAAAACCGATAGACTGAATAAGTATGGCCAGCAGGTTGGCCTGAACATCAATCTGAAGAAGACAGAGGTCATGACACTAAATGTGGGCAATCCTGAGCCAATAACAGTAAGGAACCAGCAGTTAGAACAGACAGACACATATACTTACCTAGGATGCATAGTAACACCTGACGGGAAACAAGCAAGGACATTAACAACAGAATGAATAAAGCGAGAACAGCCTTTGCTAGTCTCAACATCATTTCGAAGTCTTCCCAGTACAGCATAAACACCAAATTAAGACCGTATGAGAGCTGTGTACTTTATGTCCTTCTCTATGGTGCGGAATGCTGGAGAGTAACAGAGAAGGAAATGTCGAAACTGTCCCCCTTCCACACAGTCTGCCTAAGGAAAGTTCTCCGAATCTTTTGGCCAAACACCATCAGTAACCAAGAACTACTTATTCGGGTAACCAGGAGGACATGCACACCATCATAGCTGGCAGACGCTGTAGTTGGGTTGGCCACGTCCTCAGAAGGGACCCTGATACCATCACAAGAACAGCTATGCTGTGGACCCCCAAGGAAAACGAAGGGGAGGCCGACCAAAAACAACTTGGCGGAGAACTGTGGAGGCCGAGATGCAAAGAATGAACCAGAGTTGGGGCACTGTACGAAGGATGGCCGCCGACCGAGCAAAGTGGAATCAATTTGTTGCTGCCCTACAAGACGCCACCTGGCGTGATGGCCACTGACTGCTTTGACAGTTGGCGGTTATGGATCAAAGAAGAAGAAGGGATGAGCTGAAGGCTTATTTCGCTTCTGTTGAGCCAGCGCAGGCAAAGTTAGATACAAAATTCAAAGCTCGACGTTTAAAGGAAATTTTGTCAGACCACAAAAAATACATGATCTTTGTGTTTGTTGCGCCTGTTGTGCAAGAATTTGAAAGATTGAATGGTATTTTTCAGCAAAACAAAGCTGATCCTTACAGTCTGTACCAAGAACTATTCTCACACCGGTATAGTCTTCAGAACAGAATGCTAGTGGGCAAAAAGAAAGCATTTATCAAGTTGATTTTTTGATGTATGAAAAATCTAATTAATTAGTTAGGCTATTTTTGTGTGAAGATGTTTCGCTTTTTTTTCACAATTTTGATCTGGCAACCCTGTTCATCATAAGATGAAAGGGTTTATTATTCAGTTGGATCAGAGCCATATAGAAACCTTTTTTGCTACGTAGGCTAGGCATTAAAAACATCGTTCTGATTTATTCCTTGATGCCTAGTTAAAATGATTATAATTTTTTCTGTTCTGCTAACCAGGAAACGAAAAATGCTCACTGCATGCCAGCGAGCGCAATGTGGACAGTTTTCCTTTTTTTGCCCGTGCCATCTCTATTCTTTATTTAGTGACATGACTGTAACAGACATAGCTGAACCCTGGTGGAGATTTTCTCATGACATTATGAATGAAAGCGGCTTATTGTTGATACCGACGCAAATAGCCTGCTCATATTCTCTTTGTACGGTGAGCATTTCTTCAGTGCGTCAGTGAAAATCACCTTTCGCAAAAGCATAGCAAATTTGTTAGTTGATCCATATCATGGGATCATAGTGCTTGCTACAGTCATAGTCGAATCCTGTGGATTGATCATTCCCTGCTACTAAAAGGTGAATTCTGTGGATATACTGTCTGAAGGTCATGTGAAATAAGAACCGTGACTTTCGAGGGCAAGTCCCTATTCCAACACCTGGTATTTTTCTATGCTGATTGCTCTTTCCCTATTGTCAGTGGTAAAGCCTGTAGTTAAATACACGTAGAAACCATCGCACTAAGTTTTGGTAGAAATAGAAATAACAAGCAATCGGAAGGAGACCAGGAGAGGAGGACCCTCAGGCAAGTATTTCAACCAACCAAGTTGCTGAAGATTAGAATGTATGTTGGGCAGTCAACATTATGAATCACAAAGTGTGTACTTTGCTTACATTTATTACGACAAGTTAGGTGCTGTGGCTGGAGACGTAAGCAGCCTATCTCTCCACAAATGTCGATCTTTGATCAGTTCCAGTGTTAATCTCCGGCTGTCTAATTATCTTAAATTCCTGTCTTACTACTCTTTACATACATTGTCCCCGCGATTTTCGAGTGCTCTTCTTCCCATCATGTACCAAAGAAAAGTTGATTGTCTTCTCACACGTTTACTACTTTACTTCTTTATACAATTTATAATGACATTTAAGCAGAGGAGAATAAACACAGTACGTGCGCAGTGTCGTGAAATATTCTAATCCACATATATAAATTATCAAGTAAATATAAAGCCTAACAAATAAATTCTAATAAAGAAAAGAGCAATGGTAAAATAACAGTGCTGTCACAATAACTGTACTCGAAATCCCCCTTGTTTTCTGCTTCGTCTGCAAATTGTAACGCTTTCACGTTGATAGTAAAAGCCTACTATATTATTACCCGCTTTCTTCAATGAAACGTGTGCTGTATTTCTTGGAAAAAACATTTGAGATACGCAAGCTGAACAATGACCTAATTTTAATATTTCATTCATTCCATTTTATACACGGCGTAACTAAAGACAGATGGACTAAAGGATAGAGAGAAGGGAGAGGCATAAAGCCGAACACGTGCAACACTAAACACGCGTCGCGCGATACACAATTACTACTATCACGCGTGTAAGGCCACATGCACTAACTTTTTCGGACGGACAGTGATAAAAACACTACCCTTCCCAGAGTTAGGTTTTAAATCCTGAAAAACTCTTAGTAGAAAAGATAACATTAGATGGGTTTACGTTTGAAAACATTACAGTACCCAGACAGCACATCTTCGAAACAGGAGGTAGAAGGAATTGCATATTTTGAACGCAGCATATTAGCTCTATTAAATTTGTATATTTGGGTTCCTTAGGGCTTGCTGACAAAGAATATGTAAAACGTTACGCAAATAGTCTAGGAATTAACAAGTTATAACCAAAATAAAATAGTGGGGATGCCTGACAGCATGAAATCATTTCTGCTCATAAAATTTTTTTTATAACGTGTTTGAAAAAACCGTGCGTACGGAAATAGCCTACCATGTAAACTCCAAATTGATTGGAGCGCAACAAATATAAGACTAAACACGTTTGGTCGGACTATAAATACTATCTTTGGTTGTTAGGGGAGACGTAGGAAGGTAAAATTTTTTCAAACACTTGTCGAAACGTGGCTCCATTGGCCAGACTCGCTGATATAATCACTTAGGAGCGTTAGTTCGAGACCACTAGTTCAAATAAGCTTGATAAAGCAACAGTGCGTTGAAGCCAGCTCATATTTTTGCTAAATAAAGCCTGGAACATAAGCAGATGGGAATTTGTGCCAGAATTCATTGCTAATCAACGTATCTGTGTTTATTCTATGAATTGTGGTAAGCTTGAAACATTCAGTATCTTTTAATGAAAATTGAATGTGAATTGTTAATTTATGCCTGTATATATGTGTAGTTCAGTAGCAAACATGATGTAAAGCCTATAATGCTCCAGCCTGAACAGAAGGTGTCGGAGGAAAGTAAAACGGCATGGAATGGCCAAACAGTACACTGACACCTAGTTGATTGAC
This sequence comes from Oreohelix idahoensis, assembly GCA_024509875.1. NCBI lineage: Eukaryota > Metazoa > Mollusca > Gastropoda > Stylommatophora > Oreohelicidae > Oreohelix > Oreohelix idahoensis. The sequence goes on along the minus strand of JAMPIV010014432.1, from coordinate 213,415 downwards.
TAGAAAGAAATAATGCTGGAATTGCAGAGGCGTAGTAACCATTAGGGAGGGAAATACTGGTATAAAGTATTTCAGATGAAGCTGACAGTTGGCCTAACGCTCTGAACTCAATGTTTGTGATGTATTGTGCTCAGTGTAGAAAGAGAGTATAAATTAGTTATGAAGTAGAAGGTACATCCTTCTTGTTTTCAGGGACCGTGGTCTTGATGGTATTGAGCAGCACCTGGTCAGAGCTTTGCTGAATCAGAGTCGGACAGCATACTCCTTGGTCCATTTAGCTATCAGTGAGGTGTCTCCAGAGCCCAGGGGAGAAATCGAGCAGAGGAGTCTTTTCCTGCCGCCATCACGCAAGATAAGCTGATGTGGCCAGCTGAGCTCAAAATTATGTACCCCCATCTTAAAATAACATTGTAACATAAACTTAAGATGGGAAGTAAATTGTTTTAATATCAGGAACTGAGAACATCTCCAATACTAGTTCCAATAAAGACAAACTATTGAAGTCATGATGACAAATACCAACAGAGCTTGAACAAAACAAAACCAGTATTACCTCATATTACTACTAAACAACTGACACACATAGGATACTTTTAATAATATATGTCACTACAATATTCATATTGATAAATTCTGTACATATAACTTGTAAGTAAATTGATTGTGATTCCTGGTTCCCTTTGTATTTGAATCAGGACACATATTCATTCATAACAGCAATGAATACATATTGTTATTTGAAAAGTTATCAGTGACTCCTTTAAGATATCCTTTAGAGTGTTATATGTATGTGAGTGTCACAGTGTTGTCAAGTGTGGTGGAATAAATTAAATTGTTTATCTGTCTGTTGTTGTTATGACTTACACTTCATCATACACATACCCTAGACATACAACGTAGTCATCACACTATTCCAGAATAATTCTGACTGAGATATATATATATGTGGCAGCAAGTAAGGTTATCTATAATACACTACTCTTATTAGATATAGATACCTTCACAGCTGATCTCAGTCAGTACACTAAGTCCCCTATAAATATTTATAACATCCCACTTCACCACACGCAGCCACGGGTAATAGGACCATTAAACAAATCATTTGTTTATACACAATGTCTGAAGCACGCAATGTAAATCTCGTTTAAGAAAACACTAAAACCAAAGTGTGGCCTATTTTTAACATTCCGTTTTTAGTTGTCGTGTTTTTTGTTTTGCAATTAATAACTATTTAAATCTGATACGCACTTTTATTCATGAATCTGATGGATTTTCTAGAAGTGTTCAACTTTCACGGTTAGAATCTTAGAGGAGGGAGCGCAGCTCTAATGTAAGCTCTGTTTATACGGATGGTCGCATCGGTTACTCACAATAATCCTGTCAAAGGATGGTATTTGTAAACAGAAAATAAAGAAAAACTCCACAACTGTTGCTTTCATACAAAAAGTTAACAGTTTTAAGTATCCATTGTTAGCGAACAATAACTGGACCTGAGGTGGAGGACTGCGGTTTCCGCATTCACATTAATAACAGGAATGATAAAAGTGCTACTATCTAAGGACATTAATAACAGGAATGATAAAAGTGATATTATCTAAGGACATTAATAACAGGAATGATAAAAGTGCTACTATCTAAGGACATTAATAACAGGAATGATAAAAGTGCTACTATCTAAGGACATTAATAACAGGAATGATAAAAGTGCTACTATCTAAGGACATTAATAACAGGAATGATAAAAGTGCTACTATCTAAGGACATTAATAACAGGAATGATAAAAGTGCTACTATCTAAGGACATTAATAACAGGAATGATAAAAGTGCTACTATCTAAGGACATTAATAACAGGAATGATAAAAGTGCTACTATCTAAGGACATCATCATCATTGCCAGAAGTAAAATAACAATTAATAGACTCCAAGTTATTGTTACAAAGTACACCACTGCATGAGTACATGCAGAGTTTTGTTGCAGGCTTCCTGTAAGTGAGCCAACTATAGTGGTGGTCCCAAGCTCTAAACGGAATGAAAGGGAAAAGGGGGAGAGAGAGAAAGAAATGGAAGGAATATAAACGATAGAAAGAATGCATAAAATAAATACAGGATTTATGGCGGAAGCAAATCAAACACCGTAAGATGTAATTGAGTCAACACATTATTACCTTGTATTAAATAGGACGTAACGGTTTAAAAAATATCTGTTGTAAAGTAAACATAAGTAAAAATATTTTACGAGTTGTCAGTATGTAGCAAACACACATTATGCAATTAAACTAATGTCAGGGACCAACGACGCAGAAAAGTGATAAATGCAGTCAGCGACCCATAGCTTGACTGCTTGCGTCAGGGTCAGCGAACCAGAGCTGACCAAGCCCCTACTCCACCTCCAAGTGGTGGTCCTGGAAACAGGCTGCATCACTGCAGTCTGGTTGAGAGAGTAGGGATCGAAGAGGGAAGGTTAACCCGGTCCCAAAAATGCCATGCTGAAACTGGATGTGTCGGGCCGAAAGGCGCAAATATCGCAGCTTTGCTGTAAACGGCGACACAACGTAACAAACGTCCTTTTCAGGACGAACGCAGAAGACGAAGAAGAAACTAATGTTAGTTCTTTGGCAGATGAGAACAAGTGGGCCACAGCTCAGAGGAACAATATGAAATGTAACAAATATATGAAGCCACTGAAATCAAAACATACGCAAAACGTGGGCTTGAATTAAGAAAGTTTTCGTGAACAGCATGGCGTGTCTGTGTTTGAGACACAGTAATGTGAGCATGCAGGTGGGCTTGAACATCAATTTAAAGAAGTCTGAGGTCATGACGCTCAATGTGAGCAACCCTGAGCCCATATCAGTAAGGAATCAGCAACTGGTACAGACAGATACCTTCACATACCTAGGAAGCATAGTAACACCAGACGGTGGGGCAGGCAAAGACATCAACATCAGAATGAATAAGGCAAGAACAGCCTTCTTTAGCCTAAATAACATCTGGAAGTCCTCCCAATACAGCACAAGCACAAAATTAAGATTATACCAGAGTTGCGTGCTTTCTGTGCTTCTCTATGGTGCGGAATGCTGGAGAGTCACAGAGAAGGAAATGTCAAAATTGTCCTCTTTTCACACAACATGCCTAAGAAAAATTCACCGAATCTTTTGGCCGAATACCATCACCAGCCAAGATCTGCTTACTCGTAGCAAGCAAGAGGACATGCACACCATCATAGCTGGCAGACGCTGGAGCGGGTTGGTCATGTCCTCAGAAGAGACCCCGATGCCATCACAAGAACAGCTATGCTTTGGACCCCTGAAGGAAAGCGAAAGAGAGGCCGACCAAAAACAACTTAGCGGAGGACTGTGGAGGCTGAGATGCAAAGAATGAACCAGAGTTGGGGCACTGTACGAAGGATGGCCACCGACCGTGCAAAGTGGAATCAATTTGTTGTTGCCCTACAAGACGCCACTAGGCGTGATGGCCACTGACTGCTTTGACGGTCGGTGGTTAAGGATCGAAGAAGAAGAAGAATGTGAGCATACAATAAGTAATGCAATAGAGAGGAGAACATTCTTGCCTTGAGTTAAAAGATGAAAAGGAAAGAACGGAATGGGGAGTGTCACGAGTTGCCTTCCCTGCTTTGCAGTAGTGGTCCAACAGTGGCCAAAACTCAATAGTATCTACTATGGGTCTTCAAGGGTGTCTACCTTCGCTCAAGATCACTCTTGGCAGAGTTGTGGATAGAAGGATAATGATGCTTCTATTGCTTCTATCTCAAAGGAGTTTCACAAGATATTCAGAAAAGCGAAAACAATGCTGCATTGGCTAAGCACATTAACTCTATGATCTGCCGACAACTTTTGTGAAGGATTAAGCAATTATTATTTTAGCTCGTCAAGCCCCCACCCTGATTTACTCAGTGGAATTTTTATTATTATGGTATAGCTATGTTTAGAGTGTATTTAGTAAATTGACTGAGGCAAACATGCAGTACATTTAAAATGATTAAATCGATGTTAAATTTTTATAATTACAAATAACAAATTTAATAATCATGTAGTTTTAACAAGGATTTAAAAGAATGAATAATGTTTTTTCAGAAAGGTATCATCACTGTTGTGATGGGATAAAAGTTTATAAAGGAGTTCACGTGGCAGCTTATAGGTTTCACTTATCTGCCACTGGTAGGTTCTGCTCCCGCTGATGGGTTGGTTCTTGGTAGACTGATTACTGATAACGCTCGTCGCTGGTCAAGGATGTAGGGCGTAGCACATTCCCAGAAGTGTCAGGTAGAGTCTGCAAAGTTGGTCCATCGTCTTAAAGCTCAGGCCACTGTTCCCTTCTTGTTCCAGAGATAGTACCCTCAACTGGTACCACCACCAACAACTATGGTAAAAGAATAGAAACGAAACGCTCTCCTGAGTATTGCGTTTCCCGACACATACTTATGTGTCCCCTTTCTCTTATTTCACCATCCCATCTACTCAGAATCTACCCTCGATGAGAATTAAACTTAATGTTTGTTTCCCATGCTTGTCGTGGTAGCCGATCTTCTCCCATTCTGCAGACATGGCCAAACCATCTTAGTTGGGACTGTTCTACTTGGGTCTGCAGGGGGTGGGATTTTAGGCCTTGACGTATCGTCTGGTTGCAGACCATGTCTCTTCTTGTTACTTCAACCACCTTCCTCAGATACCTCATTTAGGAGGTTTGGATCTGGCTTTTGTGGGTTGTAGTCATTGCCCATGACTCGCATCCATATGTCAAGACTGGGACATAGGTGGAGCGGTATACAGCCATCTTTGTTTTCTTACCAACCTCTCTCTTGCTGAGGAATCCTCGATTTATGGCCTGAAAAAGTCTCCCAGCTGCTGCTTTTCGAGTGGCCAACTCTTCTTTGATGCCTCCCTTTCGGTCTATAATAGCTCCGATGTATTTAAAATAGTCGACCTGCTCTAGGGCCGGTTCTCCCAGCTTAATCTGATGTCTTCTTTCTTCTCGTGATATCACCATGGATTTTGCTTTAGAGCTGCTTATGACCATCTCTCTCTTCCAGACTTGCGGGTTGGATTGGAGATGTGCTTCTGATTTAGCAATCAGCGCAACATCATCCGCAAATGCCAGCTCTGAAATACAGACCTGTCTCGTCTTCCAGTACCCCACTGAATACTTTCTTGTTCTCTCCTTACATGCCTTGATGACATCGTCCATAAGGAGTATGAAAAGATAAGGTGACAGGATATCACCTTGTCTTACACCAGTGGTGGTTCTGAACTCCTCTGACTTATGATTTGCTGTCATTGCATAATTTCTGCAAGACTTGTAGAAGCTCTGTATAGCACGAATCAGAGGGTGCTGGAATGTTCTTCCTTGCCAAACAGTCCCAAAGTTTGCTCCAGGGGACCCCGTCAAACGTCTTTTCCAGATCTATGAAACAAAGATGGATCTCACTCTTATACTCAAGGGCCTTTTCACTCATCTGCCTGAGTGTGAAGATTAGGTCTTGAGTACTTCGGTTTGCTCGGAATCCGCACTGGACCTCATCCAATTGTGGCTCAGCTACACTTGTTGAAAAGTTTTTATATCTACACTTGTTGAAAAGTTTGAAACTTTCATTATTTTTAAAGTGAATATGTTTACATTGACATTTACACTGGTTTGAAGAGGTAAATGTTACTTAGAATGTTGTCATGCGTGATTTTCACGTGTCTGCCAAGACAGGACAAAAGTCTGTGTGATGTCTGAGTCAGGACAAACACGGTCTGAGTGAAGACTGAGAAGATAGATGAGTTAGGGTGTTGTATGTGGATAGAGTGACTTATAGTTATCAGGAGTACAGAACAGATAATTACTCTCCCTCCTGCCACGCAATGACTATGATTTAACAACTGTCACGCTGTCTCTCTCTCTTATTAGAGATAAGGCTTAGTACACATTAGTGACTCCAAAAACTATCAAGTATAGTAAGGATAGAAAGGAAAGTCTGACCCGCTAATAAATTGTATAGTTTATTAACGACCAAACAAAAAGAACCTGTTGGTGAAAGCAAAATTATCAATCACAAAAAACATCAGAACAACGAAATGCATGTATCACTGCAAGATACCGTCAAGGCTAGTATTCGAAATGATAAAATGAGCATAATTAATCCAGATATAAACTCCCAAGATATTGGATGAATGTGCTGCTAATTCCTTCGGCTGGAAACCTTAAAATAGTGAAGTTCCTACATACACAAACTAAGCCGCCGACTTCGTATGGTCGGCACACAACTATTAAATTCACTAACTGTCCCTGTCCACAGTTTATTAAGAGCTCTGTCCATCTCTGCTACTTTTTCTGAGTTCACTCAAACAATTAATCATACTTCTTTGGCACGCGTGCGCTTATACTCCACTGGGATCACAGCTGACTGGCCGATAGCCGTCGGAGAAATGGTGACCTTTTGTTCTCTGGGTTTTTCTCTGTCAAATCCGTGCAAATTATAACCACCACTGGAAGAAAACAATTTCAAGGACCTATGCAAAGTCCTCTAGATGTACCCTTAGGCTGTGAATCCAGGATCTAAATAGGTGCAAAGAATGCGCTCAAGATTTAAATATGTGATGGGGGAATTAAATACACGCTGTGTGTTGGCCCGCCACTAATGAGTTGGCGCGATATTTATGGCTGGCGTAGCTCTGTAACGTTGAGGCCGTGGAGCACGGGCATTCCACTTTCTTTAGTGGTGGCGTTAACAATTTTTTTCCCGCAGGGGAAAATTATCCGACTGAACCCGTATTAGGGAGTCGGACTGATAACACTGCCGTACGTTGGGCGTACCCCGCTGTAAAGGGGTTGCTAGTTTATCCGGCCTTTATAGGAAGGCATGAAGGCAACTCCAGGCTAATGGCTCAGAATTCTATCGAAGTGAACCGGGTGTTGCTGTAATGAAAACATAGTAAAAAAAACAACACTTATCATCTAGTCAAAATAGATCAAACATCATTTAAAGCAAAGCAAAAATGGAAAACATTTAACATCTAGTCAGCATCCAATCAAACGTCGTTTAAAGCAAAGCACGGGTATACCCATTGACAGATTAACTGTTATTAACAATCCTTTCCAAATACTTAAGGAGGCTTACCGAGATCAGTGCAGAATGTCCCCACTCTAATAAGCTGGCAAGCTAACACTAGGTCTCTACCTTCTCACGACAGGAATTTTAGGACTGAGCAATTTAGAAGCAGAAGAGAATAAATTATATAGTAGGAATAGGCCCCAGGTGTTCGAACACATAAGATTTTATAGTCTACTTTTATCTGCTATAGTATACTACTCCCTCATGGACGACTTTTATTATTAATGTCGCGAGAGGTTAACATCTACAAAGAGAATGTCGAAAACAGTCGTAAGAATTACCCAGCGAATTCTCCTGGCGACAAGCTACAAAAAAATTAGCGTAACAGAGTAAAGCTTGTTACGCATAGAGAGTCCCAGAATTTCCCTGGCATCAAAGCAGAGAAGTCTAGGTGACCGTCATCTCCAGCGCAGGTGTCTTCAGACACGTCGCTCCTCCCCCTCCTCATTTTGTTTCATGTCCCGTTAACATACGGTCGTTGGTTGTGAACTAAATAACCTTTTAAATGCCCAAAAAGCAGCCTTTGTTTGTACTTTCTTATCTACATAGTCTATAAAAGGATGTTCAATGTTCTGAAAGGGACAGTCTACCACAGGTCTTTAGCTAGAAAAAAATGTACAGCAGATGTGTAAGGGCATCTTTGCAGTATACAACGACAAAATTAGAATATGCATAGGGGTAAATATTCCAACATTGAAAATGTGCAGACGACGCGGTATTAAAGAAAGTGCATATTTTACATATGAATTGGGGGTCATCACCAGAAACTATTTTTATACTCTATTTAAGCCTATCAAGCTCGATGGAAGATCAGATAACATAGATCAGATGTAGCTGATGAGTTTTTTTGGCAGATGCATATTAATGACTGGGAGATTGCGGTAGATTTACCGGAACGAGGGACTTGGTCTGAAATCATTAGGAAGTCTCCAAGATTACCAGCTGTATCACTACACTTTTGCTTCAGATTATAATGATTAAACTGACAATGCCATTTTAATCCATGGACAGCGCGCATTCAGAATGGTCAGAAATAATGGTCTGATCACGAGTTTAGGCATGAAGGGTCCACAGCAAAAGTCACAGCTGAAGTAGAAGTATGTGCGAGAGGCCTAATGGCTGCCGCAGTGTATGATCTGCTAAAACAGGTAATTCAACAACTGCCTGAAGCAGTTGACAGAACATGAGTGAATTTGACAGGTGCAACCAAGGCGGAGTTAGGTTCGGTTCCTATTTAATATTGTTATTGTTGATCAGAATCAACGACATTGCACTCCGGGCAAACCCATTGGTGCTCAGTCTCCCTCAGCAAATGTCAAAGGGTATGAATGCTAATTGTTCCTGTTGCGCGAAAGTTGTATACTCGCTGGATGCATCCTCATACCTCCATCCCTGCTGGTCTTACATTTGATGCCAAATTCCAGAAATCTTAACCTTGATGATTCATCGATTGCGGTGTCATTCTTTAATAGGTGAGCATTATCTCAGCATCTTTCCCTTATCCATATCCAGTGCACCTTCTACGGGTGCTCTTCAAGCTAGTCTGTCAGCTCTCTCATTGCCGCGTACCCCTGCGATTCCTAAGATTCCTAGCGAAGAGGGGAAAAACACAACAACAGGAGGCTGTCACTTGGGAGTCATGACCTAAGCGGACCCACCTTAGAGTGTAAGAAGAAGACTGGGAGCACTTCGTCTGATTCAGATTCCACTCTGTTGTATACTACTGTATGGGTTCCGTTCCTATCATGATATTTATACACTAAAGAATGTTTGTTTCTAATAGCATGAAGACCATCATTATGTTGGCTTAGAAGAAAACGAAGAGGCAAATCAATACATCGTCTATGCCTTAAGAGCTGAATTGCGAGAAATTTCAACAGGACAAAGGTAAATTAAATGAGGGATTCTCAAAGCGGGGGAAAAAGGGACCATACGTTCTCAGTCTTTAGTCATGAATAGAGAGAGTAATCATCATTCTTATCACCTTTCCACCTCTAAGGAGCATAAACCTTCAACAAATTTATGCCAAGCATTCCTGCTCGTGCCATCCTTTGATAGCCTTTCCATGTTTTTTTTATTCGTTTCATGTATCTCCAGTATAATTCTTCATTTATGTCTCCCTCTATACCTCTATTACCATGGGATTCCAGAGCAAGTACTGCTTTTTAAAGCCATTAGCAAGTTCCTCAACAAGTTTCATTATCCAACGCCAAAGTCTTCTTCTCATGTCTTGTTGCACAGACCCTTGTCTGTTTCTTATTGTCAGGTCCACATTGGCGATTTAGTCATACCATTTCCATCCTTCTATATCATCATTATCCTGTTCGCTCCCTATGGGGCATCAAGCAACCACCACTGCAGCAGAAACTTCAGTATCTCCTTCTATGAAATCTGCACACGGCTTTCACTTGCTGTTGTAACGGTAGTTTCTTGAGCAATTTGTTTTACATCATGTGGTTGCCAGCCCCAGTCACAACCATATATTAGTCGCCTTGTACAACATGCCTTGGGGAACAGTAGGCCTGTTCTTTCTTTGTCTCATAAGCGCCCCCCCCCTACCCGAACTACAGTTTTTGTTCTCTGCTAGCACAAATTTATGAAAGTGTGTTGCTTCATTGATATATCTTCACCACTTCGTTCACAACAACTCAGTCATGCCCGTGAACTTAACGTTAGTGCTTACTGCTACTAATACAGTCATGCCCACAGTCAAACTTAACAATCACTTACTTCAACTCACAACTTACATAAACACATCTAGCTCCCGCCGGAGCATGAGTACTGACATTGATTCTATAAACAGTTCATGACACCACCCCTCCCTCTCCAAAAGTGAAAAACACAGTTTTTCACTGGATGGGTGGTAGATATCAGGAACCCAACCATCCAAAACCTAAAATTACATGTGTGGGCAAAATATATTGCATAAGTGTGAACACATGACGTATGCAAATAATCAACAATAATAATTTGCTGAAAAAATTGCAATAGAAACGAGTTGTTAGAAAAATACAACAGCAACCGTTTGGCAATAATGATGCAACTATAATTACACACATAAAAGTTGATAGACATTACATCAATTTCATCAAATTCTACCATACCAGAAGATATCTACTCGGTAAACCTGTGTTAGATACACCACATACCCTAAGAATATAGTTTATAAAAAAATCAGGCAGAATACAGTTGGCAAAAAAAACATCATGCACAGCTGTCATACTACTATGGAAAGGGTGGAAAAAAAAACACCCATTTACTAAATGCAATTTTCCATAATCTCGATAAAGAATCTGCAATAACATTTAATTTACCATGAATGGGAAAAACAGTGAAGTTGTACTGTTGTAATAACAACCGACCACCTTGTCAAACACGAATTTGGAGATCTGGATGACTTAAGAAAAGTCAGTGGACAATGGTCCGTTTCCAGCACAAAATGGGATCCTAACAAATACCTAGAGAGCTTGGAAACAGCCCAAAATGATAGCCAAACACTCCCTCTCTATAGTGGCATATTGCGTTTCAGCAGGAAGCAGCTTCCTATTGACATACATGACAGGATGTAGAAACCCATCATGTTCCTGCACAAGACACGCACTAATGCCCACTGCAAAAGCTTCAGTCCTCAGTACAAAGGGCTTGGTCAAGTCTGGCAGTAGAAGAATAGGCTTGCTGGAGAATACATTCTTGATCTTCCTCAGTGCTCTATCACACGCTTCAGTCCAGACCACCCTGATTGGCATACACTTCTGAGTGAGCGATGTCAGATATGCCGACAATGAGCAAAACCTGGGGATAAGTTTATGGTAAAAATGTATCAGACCGATTAGACTACGAACTTGTTTCTTTGTTTTTGAAGGTTGCAAATTCAAAATTCTCCCAACTGTCTGATCAGTTGGTTTTAAAACACCCTGTCCTACTACATACCCCAGAAAAGTTAATTCATGAAACCTAACCTTAATCTTACTGGGTCTTGCTGTAAGGTGATGCACCCTAAAGCATGATAACAGTGACTTCAAACCTTCTACATGTTCATCCCAAGTATCATGAAACAAACAGATGTCATCAATATATGAAATAACATCCCTCCGTCCTCTCAAAAGCATTCTCATCATTCGAACAAAAGTTGCAGGGGCATTCACCAACCCAAAGCACATATAATTAAACTGGAAAAGACCATGAGGGGTACAGAATGCCTTAAGTGGCTTAGCGTCTTCTGCTAAGGGAATCTGCTAATACCCCCTAGAAAAATATAGTTTTGTAAAATATTTTGCACCCGCTATTTGGGATAGGAGGACCTCTTGGTTTGGCATCGGTTATGCATCTATCACCGTGACACTATTCAAGCGGCGGAAGTCTATACATATCCGTAGGGATTTATCCTTCTTCCGCACTATGACCATATGGAATGAATATGATAATTCGGATAGGGAGATAACACCTAAGTGTAACATATCATTCACTTTTTTCTCGACCGCAGAAGTATATTGTAGTGGAAGAGGATATGGTCGCACAAGAATGGGCGCGCTACAGGCCAGTTTGATATCGTGCTCAACCAAATCAGTTTTTTAAGGAATATCCGTGAGTGACCGCACTTGTTGCCTCTGATGCTGCGAGAGAGATGCAGAGACCTCAACATGACTCCAAGGCAACCAGGAGCAACCGTTTTAGGTGGAGGTTGACCTCCTCACCTTTCTCTCCATCCTCCTCGATGACAGATGCACTAGCTACATTAACCCTACCGTCAAAAACAGCGTTCACAACCGGTTCCAGTTCAGTTGGACGTACTATAAATGGTTTTAGCATATTAAACTGGAAAATCTTCTCCTTCCCTCGTACTAATGTCAAATAATCCACGTCGGTAATCCGCTTGTTTACTTGAAATGGGCCCTGCCTTCTGACTAGCAGGTGATTTTCGTTGGTAAACAACAACAACCATACCTCGCTGCCGGGACTGAGGGATACAAGTTTGCTATTCCTATTGGCGTACGCTCTATACCTTGCACCCGATAACTGTAATGCCGCTCGCGCTATCGAACAAGATGTAGTTATGCGCTCTCGCAAGTCAACGACATACTCATAACTTGACCTGACGCTATCATCGGCGTAATTCCCTGTCAGTAAGTCACTCAAAATTGTCATAGGACCCTGAGGATTTGCCCCAAATACTAGCTCAAACGGTGAGAACCCTGTGCTCCCCTGTGGCATCTCCCTGTTTGCAAACAAAACCGCTGGAAGGTATCTATCCCACAACTGCGGAAAATCTCCTGTAACCTTACCTAGCATTCGTGTCAGTGTTCCGCTGAGCCGCTCGCAGGCCCCGTTGCTCTAAGGATGATAAGAGGTGGCGAATACGTGGGCTATGTCTAGCAGTTTAGATATGTGTTTCATCTCTTCTGAAATGAATTGTCGGCCCCTGTCAGAATTATATCTCTTCAGGAAATCCTAATCTGCTAAATAAACTCATTAGTGCCTCTGCTATATCCTTTGATGTGATGGATTTCATTGGCACTGCTTCAGGCCACTACGTGCATAGATCAACCAATGTTAGAATAAATCTATATCCCCGATCAGACATAAGGGGAAGGGGCCCAATAATGTCTATAGCAACCTTCTGAAAAGGGTGAGCTGCCAATTCCGTGGCTACTAATGGTGCCTTGGGAGTCCTTCCTTTCTGACTTGTCTTCTGACACACTTTACACGACCGACAGTAAATCTTCACATACCTGTTGTATCCGCGCCAGTAAAACTGGGCGACACTCTCCACCACTTCGTTCACAACAGCTCAGTCATGCCCGTGAACTTAACATCAGTGCTTACTGCTACTAATACATTCATTCTTCTTCTTCTTTGATCCTTAGCCGCTGACCGTCAAAGCAATCAGTGGCCATTACGCCTGGTGGCGTCTTGTAGGGCAACAACAAATTGATTCCACCTTGCTCGGTCGGCGGCAATCCTTCGTACAGTGCCCCAACTCTGGTTCATTCTTTGCATCTCAGCTTCCACAGTCCTCCGCCAAGTTGTTTTTGGTCGGCCTCTCTTTCGTTTTCCTTCAGGGGTCCATAGCATAGCTGTTCTTGTGATGGCATCGGGGTCTCCTCTGAGGACATGGCCAACCCAGCTCCAGCGTCTGCCAGCTATGATGGTGTGCATGTCCTCTTGCTTGCTCCGAGTAAGCAGATCTTGGTTGGTGATGATATTCGTCCGAAAGATTCGGAGAATTTTTCTTAGGCATGTTGTGTGAAAAGAGGACAATTTCGACATTTCCTTCTCTGTAACTCTCCAGCTCTCCGCGCCATAGAGAAGCACAGAAAGCACACAGCTCTGATATAATCCTAATTTTGTGCTTGTGCTGTACTGAGAGGACTTCTAGATGTTGTTAAGACTAAAAAAGGCTGTTCTTGCTTTGTTCATTCTGTTGTTGATGTCTTTGCTTGCTCCGCCGTCTGGTGTTACTATGCATCCTAGGTATGTGAAGGCGTCTGTCAGTTCCAGTTGCTGATTCCTTACTGATATGGGCTCAGGGTTGCTCACATTGAGCGTCATGACCTGTGTCTTCTTTAGGTTGATGTTCAAGCCCACCTGCTGGCTATACTTATTAAGTCTATCCGTTTTTTCCTGGATGTGTTGATGTGAATGTGCTAACAGTGCAGTGTCATCTGCATATTCCAGATCTTCCAATGTAGAAAATGTAGTCCATCTTATTCCTCTTGGATTGCCCTCTGTTGTCTGGCGCATCACCCAGTCTATGACTGTTAAAAATAGAGTGGTTGATAAGGGGCATCCCTGTCGTACTCCTGTCTTCACTTCAAAGGTTAGGTTGCTCTGCCCAATGCTGCACGTAAAGTTGGCATAAAGGCTTTTTATGATTGACGCTATGCAGCTTGGAATTCCATAAGCCCTCAGTATTTTCCATAAACTGTCCCTATGTATACTGTCAAAAGCCTTTCCAAAATCAACAAAATTAATGTACAACTGTCTTTGCCATTCTGAGCACTGCTCTATAATGTTCCTGAGGGTAAATATATGATCTACACATCTTCAGTTCTTTCTAAATCCTGCTTGTTCTTTCCTCAGTTTGTGGTCTACTGCTTTTGAGATTCTCTGTATAGTTATCCTGCCTAGTATTTTGCTGGGAACTAATACATTCATGCCCACAGTCAAACTTAACATTCACTCACTTCAACTCACAACTTACTAAACCACATCTAGCTCCCGCCGGAGCATGAGTACTGACATTCATTCTATAAACAGTTCATGACATATATATATATATATATATATATATATATATATATATATATATATATATATATATATATATATATATATATATATATATATATATATATATATATATAGATGCGCAGGGTGTCCATAAAAGAATGTACCTATTTCTTTTTTCCCACCTACTTGACCAGTGCGTGGAGAGACATGTAACAATTACCGGTTGCAACTCAACTGCGAAAGTTTCACTTGAAATACCCGCCGTGTGCTTGCGCATTGTTTTTGCTAAATGGCACCGACCAAACAACTTGTGCAGGAACTCACTGAACCAGACAAAGCACTTCGCACGGCCTTCAGCGAGAACATGCAGAAATTGCTTGAGAATGATGATTTCAGGGCGCGGCTCGTGTTCGGTGATGAGGCGACCTTCCACATCAGCGACAGAGTCAACAGACACAACGTACGGATCTGGGGTTCAGAACACCCTCATGCAGTCATTGGGCATAAGAGAGATTCTTCAAAGTTAAACGTCTTTGGTGCCATATCCAGAAGGAAGCTTTACGGGCCATTTTTCTTTGCGGAAAAAACCGTTACTGGACTCTCGTACCTGGACATGCTCGACAATTGGATGATGCCCCAACTTGAAGAATACTCGCGGGATTTCGTTTTCCAACAAGATGGAGCTCCACCCCACTACCGTGGAGCAGTGAGAGGGTACGTCAATGAACATCTCCCACAACGGTGGATCGGTCGCAGTGGCCCTGACGATGCAGTGTTGCTGAGATGGCCCCCGAGGTCCCCAGACATGACACCATGTGGGACCCAAAGATGCAGCAATAGAGAATGCAGTCAGCGACCCATTGCTTGCCTGCTTGCGTCAGGGTCAGCGAACCAGAGCTGACCAAGACCCTACTCCACCTCCACGTGGTGGTCCTGGAAACAGGCTGCATCACTGCAGTCTGGCTGAGAGAGTAGGGATCGAAGAGGGAAGGCAAACCCGGTCCCAAAAAATGCCGTGCTGAAGTCGGATGTGTCGGCCGAAAGGCGCAGATATCGCAGCTCCGCTGTAAACAGACACAACGCAACCAACGTTTTTTTCAGGACGAACGAGGAAGAAGAAGGAAGAAGAAGACACCATGTGATTTCTTTTTGTGAGGCTTCTTCAAGGACGGAATCTTTGTCCCACCGTTGCCTCGAGATCTGGTGGAGCTGAGAGAGCGGATCATTGGAGTCTTTGCTGCTGTTACAGGAGACATGCTGATTCGAGTGTGGGAAGAAATGGACTATCGACTAGATATCTGTCGCGTCACGAAGGGTGCACATATTGAGTCTTTGTAAGGTATGCTTAAAAACTTGCAGAGATTATCTTACTTTTGTGATAGAAAGCATCCTCGTACCGCATCATGGGGCCGAGAATAAATTTTTTGAAAAGGGTACAATCTTTTATGGACACCCTGTATATATATATATATATATATATATATATATATATATATATATATATATATATATATATATATATATATATATATATATACCATATATATATATTTGATATATATATATATATATATATATATATATATATAATAACACACGTGAAGAGCAATAATAAAGCACTGTTTCTGAAAAAAAGTTTCTCTTTCCGCACATGGCCACTGTCTAATTTTGCATATGGCTAGATCTTATATTATAAGCTTTCGTGACCGTTAAAACACCGTAGCATACAGAGACACAGATCTGGGAGTCTATGAACAACGACATTGACAGTAGATAACGACTTGCAACACTAATTTTTATTGCCACTGTGAAAGTTGTCAACAGTCATATATTTTACTTATGTTCATCTTCGTTATTTGCAACTTGGCATCATCATCACTGTCGTCGTCATCATCATCATCAAGCACCATGCTTGGTGGCGTAGGTGATGTCTCTCCATAACTTCTTGTCACCAGTACTCTTCATAAGTTCTATTGTTGACATCTTTACTTGTCACGATGTCAAACGTGTCAGTATATTTTCTTAAATAACACATAAGGAAGGGAAACCCGAGGCCTGTAAACAGTAAATTAATATTAGACAAACATAAAGGTATGTTTTCAGGCACTCGTAAGAAATAAAGAAGTAGAACACTTGGACAACAGAAAAACAACAGACGTGAGTGGCTTACCCAGGAAACACACAAGATAACACCGGAAGTATACAGTGGGCAACTCAGCCCCTTAATGACGCAATCACTTCTGTTGTTCCCCTATTAACAGTATGTGTCAGTCCAAACAAGACAAAGACCTTGATACTGGGTCCAGTAAATAGTAGAAGACTTAAGGACAGTAGTAACACCAAGTGTTCTACTTCTTTATTTCTTACGAGTGCCTGAAAACATACCTTTATGTTTGTCTAATATTAATTTACAGTATATTTTCTCTTTGGCGTCTATTTCTGTTTCCTTCAGTCTTTCGTGTCATCTTTACCATTTGATGTTTATGCTTTCTAGCATTTTTATAAATATCATCATGTTTCGCCTTGTCAGATACCTTGTGTAGATTATAACGCACAAGTACATATCTGCGTTTACTTTTATAGCTCTTTCTGTCAATGCTGTAATAATATATGGCGTTGTTAGCGCCTTTGCCTTCTACACATCCACACTGTTCATCACACGTTTCTGGTTTTATTCTACTTCTCTCTACTTTTATTCTACTTCATTCAGTCGCAGACTTTCCAAATACACAATGAGTGCAGATTATATGCCACCCTAATTTAGTTATGTTCCTAAATAATTATATAACATATGTAGGTTTGTTTTAAAGAAAATTTTGCCCTGTTCAGTATTAATTGTGATAAAGCACTGTAATGTTGTGTAACTGTTATTGTACTGTTACAATGTTTGGATTTTATTGTATTGTATTTTATTTAAAAAAAAAGGTAAAGGTAAATGATCCCGTCACACGCCCATTGGGAATATGGTGTTAGGCCCATATTTTCTTGACCATTGTCACATTAGGGGTGATATAGCCAGTATCACGCCGTCCGCCTTAACTTCCCCGGAACTGCTCTGGTACCCAATTTATGATGCTGGGTCGACCCCAGAGCCGTTTGTGGCTACCGTGGTTCCGTACATTTTATTATTTAAGTAATATTTAAGATACAGGTGAAAATAAATGGATTCAGTATGGAAGACGAAAGAAAGGAAGGTCAGAATGTTAGACAGACCTGCGTGCCCAGTTCTAAACCCTTTGAAAATTAAGTTCGTTCGTTCTCTTCACATGCTAATTCTTAACTATAATTAAGTCATGTAACTTATAAGACCTATTGTGCGATGGTCATGCCATTTATTGCCTTCAGGTTTCTTTGGCAAAGCTGTGAATGTAGATTTTAGTAGAATATCAGGTGTATATCCGCGGTTGTAGTCATTCTACAGCTTTATCACATCTACTCCAGATTGTCACACAGCCCCTGCTCCTTCTATATTTATATCGTCTGACCCAGGGCTTTGCTTGCTTCTAGGGGCGCATGACATCTACTTCTGCCACTAGTATTGGTGGTCCTTCACAGTTGTATGGACATTCCGTTCTGACCTTTCATCATCATAGAGCGCTTTCATGTATTCTGTCCAGCTTTCTGTTACGCTCTGTGGACCCATTATTATTGTTCCTTCATATTTTAGACAGCCACAGTGTGCATACCATTATCAATATCCTTTAGCTCCCCAAAGGAGCATAGGTCAACAAACAAGTCATCCTGTCACGAGCCATCGGCTCAAGGTCTTTCTAAGTTATACTCATCATTTTCCGACAACCCAGACTCCTTTCGGCTTTCTCTGAGGTGCTTCACGCGCCTCCTTTCCAGAGGACCGACTTCTGTCTTAAGCTACTGAGTTGATTTATATTCTGTATTTGACTTATCCATAGTGTTTGTTATCCCTCAACGCTTGCAAATCGTCTCCAGCGTCGACAACTGTTGACCTTTGTTTCGGGAAAATGTCTGCTGTCGGCTCTTGAAAAGGGCACTAACTAGACTGGAGCTCTTCACAAAATCATCTTCTGGCAACAAGTGTGTTTCGTGCCATGAAGCTTGATTGATTGAATTTACGTCGTGCAATACACGGTTAGAGTATATGAATTCACATTATGCACTGACGCATTGAGTAGCTGAACTTGCTTCACGCAATAAGCTTTCAAGTGATTTGAACTTGATATATCTAGACGAATCAACTTCGTGAGTGCTTGATCTTGCTTCAGGCAATACGCTTTCGAGTGAGTTGAACTTGATATATAGGAGAATCAACTTGTGCGCGCTCTAACTTGACTCAAGCGGTAAGCTTTTGATTGCGTTGAACGTGATACATATCTGTGGATCAACGTGTAAGAACTTGATAAACATATGAATAAAATGCTGCATCACCAACGTTTACAAACGCGGGCGTGGACTTGCTTCATTGTAACTTAGGAAAAGTATGATGTTCTATCCTGTGAATCCTGCTATCCGTACGTACGCTTTACTGGCTTCTTCCCGATAAGACGCCGAATGTGTAAATTCAGATTCAGCAGGACTGAAGACACAAAGAGCTGTCATAAACGTTTCACATCTGTAACTTATGAAAAGTATGATGTTCTGCATCACCAACGTTTACAAACGCGGGCGTGGACTTGCCTCATTGTAACTTAGGAAAAGTATGATGTTCTATCCTGTGAATCCTGCTATCCGTACGTACGCTTTACTGGCTTCTTCCCGATAAGACGCCGAATGTGTAAATTCAGATTCAGCAGGACTGAAGACACAAAGAGCTGTCATAAGTTTCACATCTAAAATGAAAAGTTGACTTTCTCTGTCTTATTCCTCACTGTTGCTTCTTTATAACTCATCACTCTGTTTTTAATTGTCATAGTCGACGTGAGACGCACATGATAGTATTTAAAATAGTGAGCATGAAAGTGTGTGCCCATGTTAGTCTGTAGTTATGATCTAATATAAATGATGGTGAAGTGTATAACTGTAGGCTTGTGGTAAAGTGGGATGATATAAATATTTATAAGGGACTTAGTGTAATGACTGAGATCAGCTGTGAAGGTATCTGTATCTAATAAGTGTGGCGTATTACAGATGACCTTACTTGCTACCACATTTATACCTCAGTCAGAATTATTCTGGAATATTGTGATGACTACGTTGAATGTCTAGGGTTATGATAATGATGAAGTGTAAGTCACAACAACAACAGACAGATAAACAATTTAATTTATTCCACAACACTTTACAACACTGTGACACTCACACACATATAACACTCTATAAGACTATCTTAAATGAGTCAAGTGTTAAAGTTTAAAAATATATGTATTAACTCCTTTCAATAATAGATATCCTGATTCAACTACACAGTGAACCAGGAATCACAATCAAATGTAATTACAAGTTGTATGTACACAATTTATAGATATGATCTTTGTATTGACATATTTTATTATTATTATTCTATGTGTGTAAGTTGTGATGTAGTACTATGAGGTAATACTGGCTTGTTCAAGCTTGGTTGTTGTTTGTCATCATGACTTCAAGTGTTTGCTTATGGTGGAAATCGTATTGGGAAAAGTTCACAGTTCCTGTCATTTGAAACAATTTATTGTCCCTCTTTGATTAATGTACTGTCAATTTTAGAGGGGGGGGGGGGGGGGTGGGGTGCACATAGGATTGAGCTGCTCTGGCCACAGAATCTTATCTTCTGTGATGGCGGCAGGAAACAGTCTCCTCTGCTCGCTTGCTTCACTGTGTTCTTGAGACACCTCACTGGTCGCTATCTGGACCAAGGGGTATGCTATCAGCCTCTGGATTCAGCAAAACTCAGACCAGGTGCTGCTTCAATAAGTTAGGACCACGGTCCCTGAAACAAGAAGGTTGTACCTCCTACTTCAGAACTAATTTATAATCTATTTCCACACTGAACACAATACATAACAAACACTGTGTTCAGAGCGGTAGGCCAACTGCTAGCTTCATCTGAAACAATTTACACCAGTATTCTTCTCTTTAATGGTTACTACGCCTCTGCAATTCCAGCATTAGTTCCTTCTAGTCAATAAGATAGGTGTCAGTGTACTATTTGGCGATCCCATGCAGATATACTTCTCTCCGACAAGTTTTGTTCAGGTTGGAGCAATATCTAGGCTTTGCCTCATGTTTGCTACTGAACCACACACATATACAGACATAAATTATCAATTCACATTCAATTTTCATCAAAAAGATATCAAATATGTCAATCTTACCACAATTCATGGAAATAATAAACAAATACGTTGACTGGCGATGAATTATGGCACAAATTCCGATCTGCCTCTGTCCCAGGCTTTTATTTAGAAAAATATGAGCTGGATCTCAACGCACTGTTTCTTAGTAAGTTTATTTTAAAATGTGGCACTGAACAGACGCTCCTAATTGACTATATCCACGGGTCTAGCCAATAGGACCATGTTTACACAAGCTTTTGAAAAAATTTACCCTTCCTACGTTTCCCCTAACAACCAAAAATAGTATTTGCAGTCCGACTAATCATGTTTCGTCTTACATATACTTCCCGCCAATCAAATCGGATTTAACATGTTGGCCTATTTCCCGTAAAATGGTGGTTTCAAAACATGCCACTGTGCGATTATGATTTGGTGCTGTCAGACACCCTCACTATTTTCTTTTGGCTATAATTTGTTAATTCCTAGACTATTTGCGTAACACTTAACATATTCTTTGTCAGCAAGTCATAAGGAACCCATATATATAAATTTAATGGAGCTAAGTGGCTGCGTTCAAAATATGCATTTTCTTCTACCTCCCATTCACTTCGATACGATGTGGTACTGTCAGTGTCAGGCTTTCAAAGCCAGACATAAAAAAACAGTTTTATCTGTCATTTTTTACTTAATTCGCGATTAAACATTGGTGGTTCTTACGCAGTCAGTTGCTTTCAGACATAAAACAGTATAATGTCATGTTTACTATAATAAGCATTAAACAGGTTTTTAAACCTAACCCTCGTATTGGTAGTGTTTTTTATCACTGTCTATTTGAAAAAAGTTAGTGCTTCATGCCTTACGCTTGGGGTGGCATTAATTTTATATCGCGAGACGCGTGTTAGTGTTGCCGGCGTTCCTCCGTTCAGCCCTCTCTCTTTCTATCCTAAGTCCATCTGTCTTTTCATTACGCAGTGTATAAAATGAAATTAATGCTAGTATTAATCTAGGTCAATAATCAGCTTGCGTATCTCAAGGTTTTCTTAGAAATACAGTACACGTTTTATTGTTTTGTTGAAACGCGTGTATGCTGCCGTAGGCTTTACTAGTAAACGTGAAAGCGTGAGAATATTGTCGTAGATTTCCGATAGGAGAATTAAGACTAGGTTTGGTCCCTTCTGAATAGGTTTGAATAGGTGATAGACTCAGTGAGAGTTAGTGAAAGGTAATAGAATTTCCACACACGTGAGATGATAGATTTTGATATAGTGGCTGTCTCTGAAAGCGAAAAGAATTCTTCTCTCTCTCACCTATCTTCTACAACAGTTGTTACAACGTCAGACAGACTACACCAATATACATATTACGTATATTTCTATCACTCACAGGCACGCACATACACGTGACGACAGGTAAACACACAGACGTGGGAAAACTATAACAATGATATGAGCGATTTTAATATCAGGAAAAATCGGCTCACAACATCAAAGAAAGTACATCAAGGAAAATACATATACACATAGTCATAAAAAATCTAGGAAATGGAAATGTTGCAAGGATGATAGCCCCGTTATAGTGTTAACTCTAGGTTTAGCCCGGCCCCGTTAAGAGAACAGATGATGGCGCCCGAGTCACAGATACATAGGGTTTGAGTCTAAGAGTTTTTCTTTGTTTTATCTCGTAATTATATGCACAGAGTTTGAAAAAAAAATCTGATTTAACCTAAGACAAAAAAAACAAGAACTCTAGCCTTAGCAACAAATTATGCAGATTGAAAAAAAAAACAAATAGGACAGCAACAGGGTGTCAAAGATAAAATAGTGGAAAATATCACTCAAACCAGCGTACACTCATTCATTCCGCCATGGCTTCTCAAACTTGTACTCACGACTTTGCTTGCTGCCTCTTGGAACACATTGATTTTAGATTTTCACACAGACTCAAAAAATGCAGTCTTCTGCCAAGAAGTCCCCAGTTCCAAAAGACGTATTTAACTTGGAGTCTCCGGGAACGACTACTTGGGTATGCAAATTTGTTCAAAATGTCTGATTAAGTCACCTAACAATTATTCCAGGCGCGGGAGTTAGCAGAGCACAGTGTCAATAGCGTAGGTTTCTAAAAAAATGATGAATGTCAGGTCGGTGCCTTCCCTCAGTATAGGATTCACTTTAGTCACACCACAGATTTGTCCACAAGATATAATCTAGTCGGGAAATGATTGTTAATATTCACGCCACCAGGCAGCAAATTATATAGAGTTTCTAGAAGAAATTAAGTGCTGGCTCCAAGGTCCAGTATTTATCATTACAGTCTTTGAAAACCCGTTATAGGGATATTAGTATTTCTGTCTAACTTGCACCGTCAGATCAGTGTTACTTGAGAAAACCCACGTGGTTCAAAATAAGGACTGTCTATTTCTTCACAAGTATGGAAACTACTACTAGGTGCTGGTAAAGTTAGGGTCACCCCAAAACTTTCACTGTGTGGAGGAAAAATAACACATATAATATAATAAACAGAATCTGTACTGGTTAAAACTTACATTTAAACTTGCAAGCAGAGAGCTTTGCTTATCATTTAAACTTCCCGTGACGTAAGTTATATTTAAAAATCAGCAATCCTCATAAATTAAGAACACGTGCGTATTCCGTCACCATTCATGAGGCTGGATTCTAGAGTTTATACGTTAGTTTAGAAAAAATACACTCGACTGAGTATTAGCAGTTAAATTAAATTTATAAATAGCTACAATTGCCGTTATAAGCTAGAAATTTTTAATTTTATTCTGCTTTCCACTGAATGCTTCCCTAGAAAATATAATAGCCTACCACTTTATTTCTCTTCTGCGCTAAAGAAATAGATTAAAATGAATTAAGCGATTTAACACTTTAACACTCACAAAATCTATATATCTATCATATTAATTACCTCAACCACAGAATTACAGGTAGTCGCACAACTTAAGAATAAAAATGCTGAAAATATTTCTGGAAGTCTAGAAGTTCGACAAATTGCCGAACAAACTGAGATCTTCGCTAACAGCTATTCTGTTTTCGAGCGACCTATCTACTGTGGAGTCTATGAGCGAGAATGAAATTAAAGTTTCAAACTTGGCCAATATCTTAAAATCAGACAAAGGGCCCAAACTATTTCGCCACGCGAAATTATCTCCCCTACTCCCAACATTTACGTCCGCTTAACGCGTGTCGTAACTGTCACCTACTGACCACGATGTACGCGTGTCAGTTTCAAATCCCAGACAGCCTGACTCCATTTCAGGGCAGTTTTCACACTACAGCTGACCATGGCCCAAGTGGGCGCCGTGTCAGTTTGGGATTTTCGAGACAAATGTCTGGATACTGACCGGTGCAGATGTAAAGTATCACACCTCACCGGGACTATGCCGAGAAGAAGCTCGCGCGCTCGGTGAGAATGTAGACGATTTGCTACGTCCTGTGTTCAGCGAACCGACTTATCACGCCTTCTGACGCCCTGCAGCCCTGACATCTACGTAATATCGTCCTAGCGCGATTCTCAGTTTTAGAGAAAGGAAAACAGGTAAAGTTTGCGAATTATATTGAAAATAATATTCGCAAAACGAATGGATGAAAAATATACGGGAAAAATGAAATACAGAGATAATAAAAGAGAGAATATGGGTGAACGAATAGGAAGAAAATGTAGGAAATTAAATGAATATAAACCCTACGTGACAGAGCCTCCCCCCTTTAAGATATGGAAGCACTCCATGTCTACGTTATGGAGTTTAATTTCCTATAACCGTAGCTTCGGGGTGTCTGTCCTCTTCCCTCTCATCTTCCCCCTCCATCTCTGTCCAATTCCTACTCAAGTCCACTCCTCAAAGTTTCCTTCCCCTGGAATGTCTCATATGCGCGCTTGAAAGAGCGTCGCCGCTGCTGACATTTTTGAAAGATTTCCTGTGATAGCGGTGGAATATCCCTGCCACTATCGTCATCTTCGTCAGTTTTGGCGATCGTCAGGAGATGGTCGGAGGTTGGCACTGGTTTTTTCCAAGTATCTCTTTAAGAGATTTAAATGGAAAACCTTCTCCTTTCCTTCAATAGAGATCTGGTAGTTAGCCTTAGAAATCTTTTTCAGGACGGTAAACGGCCCTTGCCATCCGATCTTCAGTTGGTTGTTCTCGGTAGGGAGCAACACCAAAACTTTCTCTCCTGCTTCCAGTTCTCTCTCTTCCGCGACTTTCCTGTATCGGTTAGCGTGCTTGGTGCGTGCTCGCTTAAAGTTAGTCGTTGCTAGGTCCCACCCTAGTTTCAACCGTTCCTTTAAAACCGACACATATTTACTGGCTGAGACAACTGTCTCATCAGCCTTCTCGTCTGTCAGAGACTGAAGTAAGGCTTCAAGCGGGCCCTTAATGGGTCTGCCGAATAAGAGTGTAGCTGGCGGAAATCCTGTGGAAGTATGAGGAGATTCTCTGTAGCCAAATAATGCTGCAGGAATACAGAGATCCCAATCTTCAGGTTTCACTTGTGCCAGCTTACTTAGCATCATGGTGAGGTTTCCATTAGCACGTTCCACGAGCCCATTTCCGGCCGGAGTATATGGCTTAGTGTGGATGTGCTGGGTCCTCAAGATCTTAACGATCTCATCCATCAACAGGTTTCGGTATGGAGATCCATTATCCGTCAACACTTGCTGAGGGAATCCCAACCGAGTGAAAATCTGCACGAGGGCTTCTGCGACATGCTTGGCATCTGCGCATGTTAGCGGTATAGCTTCTGCCCATAAAGTGCATGTATCGACTAAGGTCAGGATGAACCTGTTCCTTCTTTTAGTCCTGTCGAAAGGCCCTAAAATGTCGATCACAACCCGTTCGAATGGTGTTCCCATTATTGGCATTTCACCCATGTGGACTGGGGGTGTCCGTTGCTTGGGTGGCACACGTTGGCACTGGGCACAGGATTTGACGTACCTGATAATATCAGTGTTTACTCCTGGCCACCAATAATGAGTGGTTATACGTTGGTTTGTGGCGTTCTGTCCCATATGTCCGCTGAAGGGAAGAGAGTGCCCCATTTCTAGGATTTGGCTTCTGTACTGTTTCGGTACTAGGAGCTGGTTGTAACCTTGGTCAGGCTTGCCCGTTCTCCGATAAAGTACGCCATCCTCAGAAAAAATGTCCCCGTGCTGTTTGGGTTCCTTAGCCATGGGCAGTTTCCTAAAGCAGGGTGCCAAAGTAGGGTCCTTGTATTGCGCTTCTTTAAGTTCCATAGGTAACAAATTTGGCGCAGGCTCCCGTTCCTTCTTGGTTTGCCCTCTTGTAGTTACTGCTGCCACAATCGGCTCTTCCGGTTTCCCAATACACACGTATCTCCCGCCAAGTATGACTGGGTAGATGGGATCATCCATAACAGCCGCTTTGATCACACCTCTGACAAAGTCAGAGTGTATCTCCACCAATGCGATGGGAAGCGCTGTAGGTGCCTCACTCTTACGAACTCCACAAAGTTGGACGGTCTCTGCTGTCTCTTGACCGGGTTTGACCAGGTTCTTGGCAACAATGCAATCATAAGAAAGCCCCGTGTCAAATAAGCAAGAAGTTTGAGAACCGTTCAAAGTAACAGTACCTCGCGTTGAGGGTCTATCCCCAACAGGTTGGGAATCACTGTCAATAATTCCGCCTTGCGAGACTGTCAATAAGCATCCGATGCGTTTCGGCTCGGTGTGCTCGGTCTGATCATATGTCCCGTGCTCAGGGGTTCTCCCTTTGCCACCTTGTCCTTTCTGGCTGCGCTGCCATGTAGGGCGGTCGGGTTGATCAGACTGTTTGGGGTGGTTGGGGTACTTGTTCTTGTAGAACTTGGATTTTTCAGGAGGGGGGTTTTGAGGTCCAGTTTCTCTGTGGTTGTTTTGGTTAGAAGCCTGAGAAGATTGCTCTAGGTTATGTTTTCGAAAATGCTCCTCTGTCGGTTTCCGCTTTGTGGCCGGTAGTTCAGCCAGCGCATTGTGATAACGCTCAGACTTTTCCAAAATGTCTTCAAGTTTTTCTGCCCCCTGCTCAGCGAGAAATCTCCGGGTATCAGCAGACAAAGTGTTCTTTATTTGTTCAGTTAGAACAAGTTCCTCAAGACCTTCATAGGTAGAGGGGAGCTGCGAAAGCTCAAGGCACTTTGTTAGATATCCCTTAAGACGAGATGAGAACTGGTGAAAAGTTTCAGAATTCTCTTTCCGGCTGTTGCGAAACAGTTGCAAAAAACTTGCGAGCGTTCATTTCAAAGCGCTCCAGTAACGCTTTCTTCAACACATCGTAGTCGTCTTGTTGGCTACTTTCCAGCTTAGAATAAACATCATAAGCAGACCCTTTTAGGGCCTGGGAAAGTTTCATATTCCAACGCGACCTCTCTAACCCGTACAGAGTTGCAATTTTCTCAAATTTTTCTAACCATGTGTCAATCTTCTCATTTGGACAAGGAAAAGATTCAAGAGTGAAAGACATAGCATTTAGTTGAAGGGATTGAGTGTTAGCAGGGTCAGTTAAGGAAGAATGAGGAGAAGACTCTCCATTGCTGGAGGTAGAGGCAGCACCACGACTTTGGAACTCAAGAGTTTTAAGCGCCAACTCGTGCTGTCTCTCCTTCTCTCTTTCCTCCTGCTGTCTTTCCTTCTCTCTTTCCTCATGCTGCATCCTGCGAATTTCCATTTCCTCATCCATCTTCTTCTGCTGTAAAAGACGGTCTTCCCTTTCCCTCTCTCTAGCTTCTGCTTCTTTCCTCTTGAGTTCTTCTTTTTCCTCTTTAGCTTCAGCTGCTTTCCTCTCCGCATCATATCTCTCAAGTTCGTCTCTGACAAAAGCTTTCGCTTCCTCTCCTTCCAGTCCCTCCTCTCTCGCTTCGTCCCTGAGGAGTTGTCTAAGCTTTGCCCTCTCGGCCATATTATGTCAGTGACTGAGACTGTTGGAGAAAGAAAATAGGAAAAAGAATAACCTGGTTCCTACCACTTACGAGAAAAAAAATTACCAAAAAATCAAAAGATGATATATTTAACCCTGGGATACCTCCTCCAAAATAAATCTAACTATCGCTGCTATTATCGGCAATAAAGCACTCAATGCAAAACACGACTACGCCAAATAAATGGTAGTTAAGATTACAACTGAAAAATAAGTTGCTACAGTGGAAAAGCAAAAGAATATTGCAAAAATTAAAGAGAAAAATAATCCCTTAATTTTTAAAAATCCACTATAAGTTCGCCCCTGAAGTCAGATCGGGTAAGGGAGGGAATTAATCTGGACAAAAAGTCCGAAACACACTCCTTAACTTAGTTCAAACGCCGTTCTGCCTCAGTACCCAGTGAATGTTATACACTCACCACTTTACCAGCATTTAGTATTACAATCAGCAGTTAACATATATCCCGACAAAATCAACCTGTAACCAAAATGTATATTATTCAAAGATGCTGTGGAAAAAAAAAAACTTATTAGTTTGTGTGGTCAGCACGCCCGTAAACAGATCGCTAGTCTAGGGGGTAATTATTTTTAAAAGATACACAACTCACAAGACATCACACTCTTACTCTATTACAGAATAAGAATCATAAATACAAAATCCAGATAGACGAGTCCACGTTTGACGTACTCGTCTTCCTATTTTAAGTTCAAAGACCGGAAACGAGCCCTCATTTGTCGTAGATTTCCGATAGGAGAATTAAGACTAGGTTTGGTCCCTTCTGAATAGGTTTGAATAGGTGATAGACTCAGTGAGAGTTAGTGAAAGGTAATAGAATTTCCACACACGTGAGATGATAGATTTTGATATAGTGGCTGTCTCTGAAAGCGAAAAGAATTCTTCTCTCTCTCACCTATCTTCTACAACAGTTGTTACAACGTCAGACAGACTACACCAATATACATATTACGTATATTTCTATCACTCACAGGCACGCACATACACGTGACGACAGGTAAACACACAGACGTGGGAAAACTATAACAATGATATATATATTCTAGAACGAGCTGACCAAACACGATTGTTTAGTTCAAGAGCGATTTTAATATCAGGAAAAATCGGCTCACAACATCAAAGAAAGTACATCAAGGAAAATACATATACACATAGTCATAAAAAATCTAGGAAATGTTGCAAGGATGATAGCCCCGTTATAGTGTTAACTCTAGGTTTAGCCCGGCCCCGTTAAGAGAACAGATGATGGCGCCCGAGTCACAGATACATAGGGTTTGAGTCTAAGAGTTTTTCTTTGTTTTATCTCGTAATTATATGCACAGAGTTTGAAAAAATCTGATTTAACCTAAGACAAAAACACAAGAACTCTAGCCTTAGCAACAAATTATGCAGATTGAAAAAAAAAATTAGGACAGCAACAGGGTGTCAAAGATAAAATAGTGAAAAATATCACTCAAACCAGCGTACACTCATTCATTCCGCCATGGCTTCTCAAACTTGTACTCACGACTTTGCTTGCTGCCTCTTGGAACACATTGATTTTAGATTTTCACACAGACTCAAAAAAATGCAGTCTTCTGCCAAGAAGTCCCCAGTTCCAAAAGACGTATTTAACTTGGAGTCTCCGGGAACGACTACTTGGGTATGCAAATTTGTTCAAATGTCTGATTAAGTCACCTAACAATTATTCCAGGCGCGGGAGTTAGCAGAGCACAGTGTCAATAGCGTAGGTTTCTAAAAAATGATGAATGTCAGGTCGGTGCCTTCCCTCAGTATAGGATTCACTTTAGTCACACCACAGATTTGTCCACAAGATATAATCTAGTCGGGAAATGATTGTTAATATTCACGCCACCAGGCAGCAAATTATATAGAGTTTCTAGAAGAAATTAAGTGCTGGCTCCAAGGTCCAGTATTTATCATTACAGTCTTTGAAAACCCGTTATAGGGATATTAGTATTTCTGTCTAACTTGCACCGTCAGATCAGTGTTACTTGAGAAAACCCACGTGGTTCAAAATAAGGACTGTCTATTTCTTCACAAGTATGGAAACTACTACTAGGTGCTGGTAAAGTTAGGGTCACCCCAAAACTTTCACTGTGTGGAGGAAAAATAACACATATAATATAATAAACAGAATCTGTACTGGTTAAAACTTACATTTAAACTTGCAAGCAGAGAGCTTTGCTTATCATTTAAACTTCCCGTGACGTAAGTTATATTTAAAAATCAGCAATCCTCATAAATTAAGAACACGTGCGTATTCCGTCACCATTCATGAGGCTGGATTCTAGAGTTTATACGTTAGTTTAGAAAAATACACTCGACTGAGTATTAGCAGTTAAATTAAATTTATAAATAGCTACAATTGCCGTTATAAGCTAGAAATTTTAATTTTTAGTCTGCTTTCCACTGAATGCTTCCCTAGAAAATATAATAGCCTACCACTTTATTTCTCTTCTGCGCTAAAGAAATA
Organism: Oreohelix idahoensis; assembly: GCA_024509875.1. Lineage (NCBI taxonomy): Eukaryota > Metazoa > Mollusca > Gastropoda > Stylommatophora > Oreohelicidae > Oreohelix > Oreohelix idahoensis. The sequence goes on along the minus strand of JAMPIV010014432.1, from coordinate 183,419 downwards.
GATTAAAATGAATTTAGCGATTTAACACTTTAACACTCACAAAATCTATATATCTATCATATTAATTACCTCAACCACAGAATTACAGGTAGTCGCACAACTTAAGAATAAAAATGCTGAAAATATTTCTGGAAGTCTAGAAGTTCGACAAATTGCCGAAACAAACTGAGATCTTCGCTAACAGCTATTCTGTTTTCGAGCGACCTATCTACTGTGGAGTCTATGAGCGAGAATGAAATTAAAGTTTCAAACTTGGCCAATATCTTAAAATCAGACAAAGGGCCCAAACTATTTCGCCACGCGAAATTATCTCCCCTACTCCCAACATTTACGTCCGCTTAACGCGTGTCGTAACTGTCACCTACTGACCACGATGTACGCGTGTCAGTTTCAAATCCCAGACAGCCTGACTCCATGGCAGGGCAGTTTTCACACTACAGCTGACCATGGCCCAAGTGGGCGCCGTGTCAGTTTGGGATTTTCGAGACAAATGTCTGGATACTGACCGGTGCAGATGTAAAGTATCACACCTCACCGGGACTATGCCGAGAAGAAGCTCGCGCGCTCGTTGAGAATGTAGACGATTTGCTACGTCCTGTGTTCAGCGAACCGACTTATCACGCCTTCTGACGCCCTGCAGCCCTGACATCTACGTAATATCGTCCTAGCGCGATTCTCAGTTTTAGAGAAAGGAAAACAGGTAAAGTTTGCGAATTATATTGAAAATAATATTCGCAAAACGAATGGATGAAAAATATACGGGAAAAATGAAATACAGAGATAATAAAAGAGAGAATATGGGTGAACGAATAGGAAGAAAATGTAGGAAATTAAATGAATATAAACCCTACGTGACAAATATGCAGACGAAGCAGAAAAAGGGGGATCTCGAGTACAGTCATTGTGACAGCACTGTTCTTTACCATTCTTCTTTTCCTTTTATTGAATGTATGTGTTAGGCTTTACATCTACCTTTTAATTTATATATGTGGATTTAGAATGTTTCACGACAAGGCTACTTCTTCATATTATACGTCATAAAAAAAACTTTGGCTTGATTAACCATTAACGAATAAAAGTAATGAAAAAACAGTCGTCTGCACATTTAGCTATGAGGCTACGTGCAAAAAGCAGTAACTAATAATGAAAAAGAACAATAATTTTTCTAAAATCACAACCTCGTTTTTCTATTTCGCGAATTCCCTAAGAACACCTATGAAATTACATTCCACTGGAATGAAATATAAATCCACACTGGAATGACATTAAGGAACAGGCTAGGATCTTGTAAACTTCACAGATACTGACTTCAGTCGAACGTATCGTTATATTCCGTGATGGATAATAGTTGATAATTCTTAGGTGGCTCCTATAGCTCCGACGTCTGATCCACTAACATTTTTTCCAGATTGAAATGTCACCTCTGAATGCTGACTTACCCAGCCAGTCCCTGTCAATCCTAAAAGGTAGTTGAGTTCTCGCAGCAAACTCTTCGCCTGCTTGTTTGATGTCAGGTGACAAGGAAAATTATGGCTTGTGATTGACCGCCTAATGATGAAATGAAATTAGGTACTCCTTTTCACAAAATTATCTTTTTGTCGCCTTCTTAGCGCGCCGTCTTTTGTTTCCTTGTCTTATGACTCAGGAGTGGTTTTCCTTTAATCTCTTCCGTCATTGTCCCACCACTTACTCGACATCATTTTTACTGCCGTCAAAATTTATACAGTCTGGTAGCAAGAACTCCTCTGCGTTTCGCAAGTCCTTTGTTTCAATTGCTCCAGCTGGCCCCTGTTGTATAAAAAATGTGCGAACATTGGCTTATTTACACATGGCATTAAGCTATCACACTAATTCTTCCCATTGCCCATTGCCGTAGCCCTTGCTGGACAGCGCTGTCTAACGAAGCCAGTTGTGCTCTAAAAGATAACGCTTTATCAAAGCGTTAGGTTGGGAAAACGTACACGTAAGTTCAAGGTATGATAAAATATTAAAGTTACACTTAAGTACAAACCGTGATTAGAAACGATCACGTAAAAAAACAATAGAAAGAACAAAGTCGGGGAAGGAATAAAATAAGAATGATGATGAAAAAGGTGAAAGACAATGGAAGAATAGGACCGCGTTATTACACTCTCCACACATTACTTTCATCTCTCCGCAAATTAGTTTTATCTCTCCAAACATTACATTAATCTCTCCATACATTACTTTCAGATCTTCACACATTACTTTAATCCCTCAACACATTACTTTCATCTCTCCACACATTACTTTCATCTCTCCACACATTACTTTTATTTTTCCCCACTACATTTCACATCTATGCAATTAACTTTAACATCTCGACATTTCACTTTGGGATCTCGAAGTAGACTTACATGTCTGCACACTTCCTTTTCGTCTCTACACACAATACTTCTGTCTCTACACACTTTATTTTCTGACAGTCTGTCTTGTTTTCCACAGCATACTCGCATTTCCATCTCTCCATTAATCATTTGTATTCAGACATCACACCCCACGCTTCTGTTATAAAAATCGATACTTTCCACTGTCCATTAATCATATCTCTTTCTCTCCTCTTCCCCCCCCCCCCCCCCCCACCACCACCACCACCACCACCCGGCCAGTCCCTCCGTACATCCACACTTAGTTTATACTGTAATAGCATTTTCACTTCCTAGACCACTTTCACGCTGCTGTTGAAAGATTCCATAGTCCGCAGTCAGACAATTCGTCATGGCCTCAAAACCCAGCTCTTGCAGACCCAAGTGGAACAGTCCCAATTACAATAGTTTAACCATGTCTGCAGAATGGGAGAAGATCGGCTACAACGACAAATATGGGAAACCAAAAGCCAGGGATCCAGACCCCCAGGACACCCCAGAGTTCGCCCGGAGGACAACATTAGACAGTCTCTGAAGGACCGAGGACTAGATTGGAACTAGGCCAGGAGGAATACAGTCAATATGATAGTGTGGCGTTCTATCTGGCAAACCTCTACATCCCAGGGTAGAAGAGGAATGAATAAGTCAATAACTAAAGTTGAAAGAAACCCCCTTATTTTCTGCGCACACTCGCGCAAAAACACAAAATATATTTCAGACGAAATACAGTGTTAGGTTTTATGATTTCATGTTATCATGGAAACCACGGAAAACGAGACGTGAAAAAACACTATAATACTGAAAAAAAAGTGGAATACGGTACGTAGAGTTCGGGGCTGGCAAATAGTGCGTGGAAAACTGACGGTCTTGCCATAAAAATGTTACCGTAGACGTTCTGAAGGAAGTGAATCATGAGTATCATTGCCACAGTGTAACTAGCATAAGTCAAGGAAAGTTTCTCCGGAAGATGTTGAGAAGGGATCTTATTGAAAAAGGTCATATAGAAAGGTTGCAGACAGGAGATGGGAGACTAATGATGCATAATGAATGAAGAAAAGTCCGCTTTGGCTCTCAGCTATTTTGTGTTGTGTGTGTGTGTGTGTGTGTATGTGTGTGTGTGTTTTGTTTTATTTTTCTGCATTGTTTTCTACACAAACAAGAAGGTAGAAGCGAGGAGGAAGAAGATAATAGATTGACTGACGTGTGTGTACTACTCTGTTCTTGTTACCCCAAACACTGACAATGCGAAATTATAATTCTATCAGCTGGCTTCCTCAATGTATGTCGTGCCCATCTGTTCTGAGAAAGCACCCATTGATGACAGTTTGTAACTTCCTGGCTGTCACATTTCTTGTCCTCCGTGCTCCGGATGTAAACAGTAGGATTGCTTTGACAGTTGAGTTGAAGATCCTTATTTTTTATGTTGTGATAGATTTATTAGATTTCCAAATTTTCCCGATAATAAAAGTCTTTTATGGCTGTTTTTAGATTTATTTTAAATTGACTAACCGTTCTTCTAGTTTGCTTATATTGCTTTTAAGACACATATGTGAATTACTATCTGATGCGTGATGCCATATGATGATGGATGGTATCCGCATGTCTGGTTTTGTGTAGTGTGCAGATGTGTTCAGTCAAACAATGTTCATACAAAAATAACAGGGCAATCCACATAGGACGTCAGTAAACTCACGACGTATAAAGTCAATGATTCTTGTAACAGCCGTTGACGTTTTTCTTCATTATTTATTGTGGACGCCACAGTGACAAAATGGTTACGCGAATATGTAGGCACATCAAACAGTCATTATCACAGCAACATTCAATACAGCAATAGACGGTAGACAGCATTACAATGATGAGTCAGATGCATGTTATATTTCATAGTGCTGTAAATGTAGTCAGGTGAAAAACTCCATCCTTTTCTATAACAGCCAGGAGATAACCAGATGTATGAGATCAGTTCACTCTCCTTAGTCTGACTTCAGCAAGACAGACACGTCTGCCGAAGTATAAATAATGTCCTCAAAAATATCCTCTAGATAATAAAGGTTTTCCAAACCTAGTTCATTTAACAAAGTAGCAAGTAATGGTCCTTGGGACATGCATCAACCGATGCAGTACAATACAGCGACATGTGAGCTGGGAAAACATCTCGTGACGACGACTTTTGAAGACAGGCTATGAATCGAAATCGCTCACGACCCAAAATCGATAGAGTTAATGAAAAGTCAATTTACCTTGCCTTCAGGAAATACACAGAAATATCACGCCTCCCGACATGTGGGAAACACTAGAGGTATTATCTCGAATAAACGAAATATCCATTAAGAGGACTACACATCCCTGACAGAACAAAAAATAGCGGAGATCCCCTCTTCAACGAGGCATCTCTTTCGCCATTCAAATCGCTCACTCCACTAGTGGTGGGCGGAAACCGATCGACCAAAAAACAAGACCAGTCATGCGCAGTCCAGCGCAGAAAGACCACAGCTCAAAACTTAACTGCATTCAATACCAACGCGGGAAGACAAATGCTTACCGAGAAAAGTGACTATAAATTTCAAGCAGTTGTTGCCCTTGCGTTATAAAATAGATATTGTAATAAAACGATGTTGCGAGAATTTATCACGCAACACTATCATTTAAGGATTTTTCTCCAATTGTAACCTGGTTGTCATTTGCTGCAATTTGCAATAAGGAAAACATATGAAGACGTGAAAAGTGTAATTCCTCACGACGGACAAATTCCAGAGCTCTATAAGTGCAGCCAAGATGCTTCTTGTTACAATATCTTTTCTTACTCGCTATAGACTGGATTATGAAAACAACATCAGAAATAGAATTTAGTGGGCTCTGACAGTCTGGATTTGGCGGACGGCCTGACTCTTTATTTATGTCTGTTTTCTGTGTTTTCATACTCAGCTGCCGAGGCCTCTCGTCAGTCTTATTTCGTATTGCATTTTGTCATTTAGAAGAGGAAGGTCATTGACAACATTTAAATCGTCGAGCTGTTTGTGATAGTCCATTGTATTCCATTTTTGTTGACTAATGCTGTTTGACATTCCAAACTAAAGCTAGTATGAGAAGACATTCTGAAAAGAGTCAATCCTGCCACATTCTAGTCCGTATCAGTAAATTGTCCTTCATGAAGAATTCTACATTTCACGACTTCGTTTTTTTAAGTTAATGAACTCACGGGAGACTCTATAATGTCTCATCAGTTTGTGTGTATTATGCGGAAATTGTAAGTTTTCAGTTCAGATTTCAAAAATTAAAACCCACGAGAAATGATATTTATCAAGAAAGCAATCCTTTGCAAATTGCAGAGATTCAAAAGACTAGTGGAGCAACATACCTGATGATGACATAAATAATGAAGATATAATTCGTCTGCTCAGGTTTGCAAATTGCATAGCACCACATTACATACATATCCGAACGCCTAAAGTTGTATTTGCAATATCCGCTAGTACACGATCCTGTGTATAAGAAGGCACAAGGCATTAATGACATAACAGTGACGTGAATATATCAGCAATGTTAATAATGTTTTATTGTAATACCCAGTTTTGAACGTGCGCTGTTAAACGTGTACCGCGTTGGAAGTGAGAGAACAACAAGTAGGTTTTCAACAAAACAGATACTATACCCACATATACAAGTATGTTGTTCCACTCGCCTATTAAATCTCCGTGCAAAGCTGAACAAAACGTGAAATTGAACTCATCACTTTTCATAGGGTATGTGGACCATGAAATGACAGTTGAAAGCTTAGACAGAAAATCGGTCTGGAAATTGATGAGGCATTATGGTTCATTAACCTAATACGGAAAACATATGAAGACGTGAAAAGTGTAATTCCTCACGACGGACAACTTCCAGAGCTCTATGAGTGCAGCCAAGATGCTTCTTGTTACAATATCTTTTCTTACTCGCTATAGACTGGATTATGAAAACAACATCAGAAATAGAATTTAGTGGGCTCTGACAGTCTGGATTTGGCGGACGGCCTGACTCTTCCGTCCCATAACCGCAACCATATGTGTGACAAAACGAGAATAATTTATGAGAGGTCATAGCAGTTGGATCTGAAAATACTCAGATAAATTACAATGATTGTGCGAATGCGGCAGATGATAGCCAAATTTCACTTGGAGGTGGTCCAAGGTGTGGACTTGTAAGAACACAAAAGGCAAAAGGAGCCTTAAATGCTTGAGGATATATATGGAGACCACATGAGATCAAGTCCATCACAAAAATAAGAATCTTCAACTAAAGTGTCAAGGTGGCTTTATTGTATGGTTCTGAAACATGGACGACCCAAAAAAAAAAAAAATGACAGTCAGGAAGTTACATGCTTTCATAAATGGGTGCTTGGGCAAAGTAGAAGTAAAATAGTATAACAAGATAATCAGTATGAAAAGTAAGAAAAGGCGCTTACATTCGATGGGGCCCACGTTTCGAAAATCTGTTTCCGAAATTAATTTGCCTTTCAACGCTGTCTTTGTTCTGCAATGCCCCAGGGTAAGAGAAATAGAAGGTAAACAAAAACACACGACGAAGGGAATAGAGGGACAGAAGTGATGTGTATGAAGGTAGAGTTGAAGGCAAACATACAAGAGGAAGACAGCGTTATAAGTGGGAAGATGTCACCAAGAGACAGGCTGGAAAGAGTCTGTCAGAGTGCACCATTAAGACAAGAGACAGAAGACGCTGGAAATCCATTGCAGCTGACCTTTGATGTGAAGATGACACCTGATGATGATAATGCTGTTATATGTATAAATAACACATGGAAAGAACGGGCACAGATAGCACAGGATAGAATGGCGGGAAGCGAACTAGTTGAAAACCTGTGCTCCACTGAAGATGATGATGATCATAGTACATACAACATACGATTATATGAATCTATCATTGACCAAAATCATCATTGGGAGCAGGTGTATTCAGCCATTTGTAATAATAGTTATTAGCAAAGCAAGCGATAAGTCCACGTTAAAGATAAGAATAAATGGGAAAATCCTGCAACAAGTCAATAGTTTCTCATATCTTGGTCATGTAGTAACAGAAGATGGCAGATTGTCACAGAATGGATTGGGGCGACCCTTTCTCCTTCCTAATCTTTGTTTCACTACGGTAGTAATCGGTACATTGGTGGTACGGATTTTATTGCGATTTTTCCGAGTTGCACCCTTTTCTTTCTCTGTCCACGGGAGCAGATATTTTGTATCTACATTCTTTCGCTACTTTCAGTTTATTGTGTCTTGTCTGTTTATCTGACACTCCTGGTGGATCCTGTCAAACAAGTCAATCCGTTTTCTTCCTTTTCTGTTCTATACATGTCCAGATTGTCACGATAATTCTTTCTAAGTTTATTGTGTCTTGACAGGATCTGACACTCCTGTGGCTGATAATACTAAAACATTGAGAAGAGAATATAATCGACAACCACGTTGGTTGATCGCAGGCGCGGCCGATATCAGTACAAAGATTAATACGTACATCGCCCAGCGCAATCTGCTTAATCACTGATGAGGCACGGGTGCGTCTCCGCCAAGGTTGTAAAGAGACGGATTTTGTGTGTGCTCAAGCAACAGATAAGACATTACTTTAGCGAAAGTAATAATTTATTACATCTTACACACATTGTCGTGTGAGGTTACCGATATGTCTGTGAGTTCGCCTGCCGGCAATCGGATGTTTACAGCCTATTTTCAGAAAAGTAATGTTTGAAATTTTGCACTAGATGAGTCATGCAAAATATTCAAATCAGATTGTCTGATCATTTGAGCTCCATAACAAACAGAGCGGGGTAAGACAGTGAATATAACCTGACACATTTCAGTGTTTTTTCACTGTGAGATTCACACTTGCCAAAGACACCTGACTTGCCAGTAGTTAGGATTCAGAAGTTCCATTTATCAGACCGGACACCTTTTATTGGAGTATTCATCAGGACTTACAATTCAGCCCAGGATATCTCTATCATCATATTAATAAAAACCGCTGTCTGAGGAAACTGAAGGAAACACACGGAGTCATAAAGGGAATTAAAGTTCAAATTAACGACCCCAAGTACACGTGTAATAAGGCATCTGCAAGTTCCTTTTATTCATCTGAGCAAAAAGTCTGTTAGCCAGGATTGGCGTAAGTTGTCATTTTTCATTTAATATTTCTCATTACTAACATGTGAACTACTACATATATTTTACCATGTGAATTTTAATCTGTGAAAATCGGTAGTAGATGGTCATTCGAGGATGGCAACCTCAGCGTATAGAATGATGATTCATAAACCACCACTGCTAGGGCTGGTGATTGCTTTATTGATAGTTTCGTAAGGAGAACTAAAAGCGTAAAGTAGTCCCAGATTCCATATGGAGCAGGGAGGGAAAGATGAAAGAAATGATGTACATTCTAAGTAATAATACTTACATTTTCAAACCAGTGTAAATTTCTATGTGAAAATATTCATTTTAAAATTAATGGAAGTTTCAAACTTTTCAGTCAGTGTAAATATAAACGAAAACATATTCAATTTATATTTTGAACACTTTTTAAACAGTGGAAATGTAAATGTAAACACATTCTATCTGTATTATGAACCTTTTCATATAAATGTAAAATCAACATATATATAACTATTCAATTTAAATGTAAAGAAGGGAGCCGCGCTGGTGTAATGGCTTCGGCGTTGTACTGGCGACCAGGTGTTCATGGTTCAAACCCGGGCGTCAGCGTTTGAAGAAATGTTTACCGCCGGAAATTTGACTGAATAACCTGAACGGCTCCTGTGATAAACCCTCTGTGGATGGGAAGGAGCGAAGCTCCTGACCGGGTTGGAAGGAAAGTCCTCAGGTTCCCCAGCCTCGCAATGACATGTCATTGGGCCGAAGGGCTGAAAGCCCAAGTGTCGCTGGTTAAGGAAAAAAAAAAAAAGTGTAAAGAATTAAAGAAAGGTTTCTTTCGAGAACTTAAGTTTAATACTCATCGAGAGTAATTCTGCGTTAAATAGGATGGTCAAATAGAAATAGGCGGGCACATCACTATGTGTCGGAAGACACAATGCGTAGGAGAGCGTTTCGCTTCTATTCTTTCATCATAGTTATTGGTGGTACCAGCAGAAAGTACTATCTCTGGAACAAGAAGGGAACAGTGGCCTAAGCTTTAAGACGAAGGACCAACTTTGTAGACTCTCCCTGACATTTCTGGGAAACGAGCTACACCCGACAACCTTGACCAGCGACAAGCGTGAGCAGTGTAAAAAGAACCAACCCATCAGAAGGAGCAGAACCGTCATTGGCAGCTAAGTTCAATATATGCTGCCACTTGAACTTCTTGTAACAATTTACCTCCTATCACGACCGTGATGATAACTTTTTCTTGATCCATAACTATTCAAATTATTTTTAAACTGTTAAAACTTAAGTGATTATTAAATTTTGTTATTTGTAAATATACAAATTTAACTTCGATTTAATCATTTTAAAGTTACTGCATGTTTGTCTCAGTCAATTTACTACACACACAGAGCTATACCAGAATAACGAGAATTCCACTGAGTAAATCAGAGGTGGGGGCTTAACGAGCTAAAATTAATCATTGCTTAATTCACAAAAGTGGTCGGCAGATTCTAGAATTAACGTGCTCAGCCAAAGCAGCATTGTTTTCGCGTATCTGAATATCTTGTGAAGACTCCCTTTGTGATAGAAGTGTCATTACCCTTCTATCTACATCTCTGCCAAGAGTAATCATGTGAGACGGTAGACACCTTTGAAGCCCATATTAGATACTCTTGAGTTTTGGCCACTGTTGGACCACTACTGCAAAGCAGGGCAGGCAATACCGTCACACAGATGTAAAACAGGAAGGAAGAAAAGAATAGAGAATAGGAATGGCCATAGCTACATTCAACAACATGAGACTGATACTAACATATAAACAGACCAATTCACAAATTCAAACTGATAATCATCAAATGCTATTTATGTATAAGATGATAGGAAACTATATAGAGCGATACAACAGGAGAAAACCTAATCATCAGATGTAGTTCGCGTCGATCAAGTGTGTTTCGGCCCCTTAATCTCCTTTACACTCTAAAAAAAGGGGGGGGGGGGCGCGGGCCCACTTGGGTCATGATTCCCAAGTGTCAACCTCCTGTTGTCTTGTGCAGATAATTTAATCCACTCCACTTTGGTTGCAGCTTTCCACTTCACTTCTGTTTTTCTGCCAGCTGGAGGTAATTGTGAAAGTAATCCTTATTTTGAAAGTATGAGTTATACAGAATTCTATAGCCTTTTGCGGTTGTTACACAGCAAGCACGATGCCCTTTCCACAGTTTCACTGAGTCTCTTAAGTGCCCATATTCTTGACCGTCTTTCAAACACAACAGTTTCCGTAGATCATACACTGAGACAGCCACTAGATCTCTTGCATCTACATCAACAACCTTGACCTTTGCAGTGAACCCGTCATGTCTGAGCATCATCAGACTTTCCCAATCTCAGAAGGTTTGCGGACGATGGTAGGAGGCCATACATTGATCTGATAATGAAGTGGAGTCTAAGAGGCGCCATATGCCATATATCATTCGATGTCAAGGACCTTTGCAGGGCTCCTTCCCATGTAGTCCATTGAACTTAACGGGCTTGCTACACCGCTTTTTGCATCATCTTATGATTCTCAGCTTCTCGAATTTCCAGAATTACCATGTCTAGTCTCTGCATTCCTCGTTTGATGCTTGGACCATCAGCGGATGTCATCATGGCCAAATTCCCGTCTATTAGTCTGTGTGTATCCGATCACCTCCTTCAGCTTGAGCGACTCTTGGGCAGTGCCAACAGCTTCATCCATTTTCCACTTCCTTCCAGTTTTCAGTGTGGGCTGAATGGACTCAACTACGTCACCTGTTGACTCGCAATATCTTCTTGTTACTTGTACATATTGTAACAATATCTTGACACTATCTTCTCGTTACTTGTACATATTATAACAACATCTTGGCACTATCGTCTCGTTACTTGTACATATTGTAACATCTTGGCACTATCTTCTCGTTACTTTTACATATTGTAACATCTTGGCACTATCGTCTCGTTACTTGTACATATTGTAACAACATCTTGGCACTATCTTCTCGTTACTTGTACATATTATAACAACATCTTGGCACTATCTTCTCGTTACTTGTCCATATTATAACAACATATTTGCACTATCGTCTCTGTGGTGAAGTGGGATGTTATAAATATTTATAGGGGACTTAGTGTACTGACTGAGATCAGCTGTGAAGGTATCTATATCTATTAAGAGTAGTGTATTATAGATAACCTTACTTGCTACCACATATCTATATATCTCAGTCAGAATTATTCTGGAATAGTGTGATGACTACGTTATGTGTCTAGGGTATGTGTATGATGAAGTGTAAGTCACAACAACAGACAGATAAACAATTTAATTTAATCCACTACTCTTGACAACACTGTGACACTCACATACATATAACACTCTATGAGAATATCTTAAGGAGTCACTGATAACTTTTTCAAATAACAATATGTATTCATGGTTATCATAAAGGTATATGTGTCCTGATTCAAATACAAAGGAACCAGGAATCACAATCAATTTTAATTACAAGTATATGTACAGACTTTATCAATATGAATATTGTAGTGACATATATTATTAAACTATCCTATGTGTGTCAGTTGTGTAGTGGTAATATGAGGTAATACTGGTTTTGTTTTGTTCAAGCTCTGTTGGTATTTGTCATCATGACTTCAATAGTTTGTCTTTTGGGACTAGTATTGGAGATGTTTTCAGTTCCTGATATTAAGACAATTAAATTCCCCTCTGAATGTTATTTTTATAAAGTCATTTCAAGATGAGGGGGCATAATGTTGAGCTCAGCTGGCCAAATCAGCTTATCTTGCGTGATGGCGGCAGAGAAAGACTCCTCGGCTCGAATTCTCCTCTGGGCTCTGGAGACACCTCACTGATAGCTAAATGGACCAAGGAGTATGCTGTCCGACTCTGGATTCAGCAAAGCTCTGACCAGGTGCTGCTCAGTACCATCAAGACCACGGTCCCTGTAAACAAGAAGGATGTACCTTCTACTTCATAACTAATTGATACTCTAGTTCTACACGGAGCACAATACAACACAAACATTGAGTTCAGAGCGTTAGGCCAACTGTCAGCTTCATCTGAAATACTTTATACCAGTATTTACCTCCTTAATGGTTACCACGCCTCTGCACTTCCAGCATTATTTCTGTCTAATCAATCATCCAGGTGTCAGTGTACTATTTGGCCATCCCATGCCGTTTTACTTCCCTCCGACACCCTCTGTTCAGGCTGGAGCATTATAGGCTTTATCTCCTGTTTGCCACTGAACTACACATATATATACAGGCATAAATTAACAATTTACATTCAATTTTCATTAAAAGATACTGAATGGTTCAAGCTTACCACAATTTCATGGAAATAAACACAGATACGTTGATTAGCAATGAATTCTGGCACAATTACTGGCACAAATTCCCATCTGCTTATGTTCCAGGCTTTTATTTAACACAACCATGAGCTGGCTTCAACGCACTGTTGCTTTATCAAGATTATTTGCACTAGTGGTCTCGAACTAACGCTCCTAAGTGAGTATATCAGCGAGTCTAGCCAATGAGGCCACGTTTCGACAAGTGTTTGAAAAATGTTTACCTTTTCACGTCTCCCCTAACAACGAAGATAGTATTTATAGCCCGACCAATCGTGGTTAGTCTTTCATTTGTTGCGCTCCAATCAATTTGGAGTTTACATGGTAGGCTAATTCTGTAACGTAAGATTTTTTTCAAACACGTTATAAAAAAATTTTATGAGCAGAAATGATTCCATGCTGTCAGGCATCCCCACTATTTTATTTTGGTTATAATTTATTAATTCCTGGACTATTTGCGTAACGTTTTACATATTCTTGGTCAGCAAGCCCTAAGGAACCCAAATATCCAAATTTAAAAGAGCTACGTGGCTGCGTTCAAAATATGTATTTTCTACCTCCTGTTTCGAAGATGTGCTGTCTGGGTACTGTTATGTGCAGTCTGCCTCTCAATGTTTTTCCAAGAAATACAGCACACGTTTCATTGAAGAAAGCGGGTATAATACAGTAAGCTTTTACTATCAACGTGAAAGCGTTACAATTTGCAGACGAAGCAGAAAACAAGGGGGATTTCGAGTACCTTCTTTGTGACAGCACTGTTATTTACCATTGCTCTTCCTTTATTTATTATATGTATTTATTAGGCTTTATATTTACTTGATAATTTTTTTATGTGGATTAGAATATTCCACGACAGTCTCGTTACTTGTACATATTGTAACAACATCTTTGCACTATCTTCTCGTTACTTGTACATATTGTAACAACATCTTTACACTATCTTTTTGCTACTTGTACATATTGTAACAACATCTTTGCACTATCTTCTCGTTACTTGTACATATTTTAACATTATCTTTGCTGTTTCCACTTTCCTTTAAGCCAGCCATCTTGGTCTGCCCAGTCTTGCAATCCCTAAGGGAATGTGTTGTTTTACTGTTTAGTTGTTTCCTAAAGATTAGTCCTGTCCGTTTCCACTTTTTCCACTTTCTCTCTTTACTTTTCCACTGTACTGGTTCTTGTCTGGCTAGTTCTGTTCCACAGGTCCTCTGTATTTGTTATTGCTTCTGACTGTTTGATACAGATAATGCCACTGACGCATCTATTGGTGAATGTCTGTAGTGTGGGTGTGATTCTGTTGGTGACGCGATACATGCTACGTTTACCTAAGCTGTAAAGTTGGACAGATTTTACTGTCATGTTCAGCAGCCATAGTTTGTTATCTCGGGAAAGAGTCTGCAGATTTCCAAACTGCTTTGAGGAAGTTGAAGGGAAACCTGGCTATATTTTTCTTAGCATTGGCATCTTGATTTTTCTCTTTGTCGATATATTTGGAAAATATCATCATCATCATCATCATCATCATCATCATCATCATCATCATCATCATCATCATCATCAAATTTACAGAGCATAAAGCCACCACTGTAGCTGGTTCCATTACAAAAAGCCTGCACCAAAAGTTCACATGCTCCTGCAGCTGTAGTTTCTGTGGCACTTGGTTTGACATATTGAGGTTGCCAGTCCCAGTCCCATACACAACATCATATTAGTCATCTTGTACGACATGCCTGAGTGTGAAGTTGTCATTTTGTGTGTGTGTGTGTGTGTGTGTGTGTGTGTGAAAGACTCCTGGGAACTACACGGTACGGAAAGTATCGTGTCAATAAATTATTATTATAGGTCAGTTCTTCCGTTCCTCTAGTGTAGAGATTTGAAAAAGAGAACGCCATACTATCCCATCGGCTGTCTTCCCCCTGGCCTGGTTCCATTCTAGTCCTCGGTCCTTCATATCGTCCTGGAGGTCTGGATCCCTGGCTCTTAGTTTACCATACTTGTCATGGTAGCCGAACTTCTGCCATTCTGCAGACATGGCTAGACCATCTTAGTTGGGACTGTTCTACTTGGGTCTGCAAGAGTTGGGTTTTTAGGCCATGGCGTATCGTTTGGTTTGCAGACCATGTCTCTTCTTGTTACTTCAACCACCTTCCTCAGATACCTCATTTCTGAGGTTTGGATCTGGCTTTTGTGTGTGTTGCTGGCTGATTATATACTGATGCGAGATGGATACATGGACAATTTGAAAGTATGAAAAAGTACCAAACTGCCCAAGATGACCGCATTGAAATTTGGCTCGAAGAAAATCTGCAGAAAATGTAAGTCTGCGTTCCGCAGGAAGAAAATAGAGTGAGAATCACTGGCAGATCTGTTTATAGGGATACTGGAAATTAACTGTCTCTTAGCAGGTTGAGAATCCTCTGAGTTGACAAGAGCTGGTAGTTTTCCAGACCACTTTTCCCTAAGGTACTGAATTATTAGAAAGAGCCCCCATTAATTAAATACAAATATGACATAACCCTACAGTATTAGACATCACTGTAACATCAAAGAAGAGTCAATAACTAATCTTGATTTTAGAAAATTACAATGAAACCTTACTAATGAAAATAAAAAATATGTCATATATATATATATAGAATATGTAACAATCAAATATGTAAAGAATTTAAGATAATCAATAATGCAAACAATGCAATAGTGTCCATAAAGTTACTGACAGTTTGTCTAAGGACTTATAGAATTTCATTTGAATTTTGTAAACAAAGACTATTTATATCTCATCATTAGGACAATGAAGAAGTTGACTAAAGTTGCGTTAACAAAACTAATGACAGTTCATCACTACTAGTCCTTCATAACACATGGTGTCTGCTAAGTCTCTATCATGTTCCCCAAAGTATTACAAAAAATCACAACTCTTGTTACAACCAGTACTCGATGGTTCTGGCTCTACTCATTATAAAGAAATGGAATGTACAATGATACAAAGCCATTCATATTTCTGTAATATTATTACTATTATTATTATTAAAATGCACCAGCTGCATTTAATTATCTATCTCAATACATTTTGGAAGTGAATTATTCCTTTAAAAAATTTGGAGCATTAAAATACTATCTCAGCACACCCAAAAATTAGCAAATATGCTTTACATATATATGCTTTAACTTCCATTAAGTGGCAAAAAACCCAGGGAAGATAACTCACCCATGAGATTATAGTTAACAATGACATCAAGGGGAGATAATTCATCAAAATAGAAACTAGTCTGCTATGACACTCAAGGCAGATATGTGTCTATCAAATGCACACAACATTCAGTTTGCTTTCATTCGAGTTGAGTTCTTTTCATGACCAAAGTTTTTGGACTGCAATGCCGGAGAATGGTTAGTGAAAATCTTAAATACTGAGATACAGGGAAATCCCATTTTGCTAGAAACAGATTTATTGGACCACACACCCATTTTCCTAGACCATTTCCCATCTTAAATTAACTCCTGGACACTCCTTTCATGTGAATTCGGTCTCATGAAGATACCTTACTTTACCGTATGAAACTCATTACAACTCTACTACCGCGACGATAGTCACCATATATATTTCTTCTTCTTCCTCGTTCGTCCTGAAAAGGACGTCGGTTGCGTTGTGTCTGTTTACGCCGGAGCTGTGATATCTGCACCTTTCGGTCGACACATCCGACTTCAGCACGGCATTTTTTGGGACCGGGTTTGCCTTCCCTCTGCGATCCCTACTCGCTCAGCCAGACTGCACTGCTGCAGCCTGTTTCCAGGACCACCACGTGGAGGTGGAGTAGGGTCTTGGTCAGCTCTGGTTCGCTGACCCTGATGCAAGCAGTCAAGCTATGGGTCGCTGACTGCATTCTCTATTGCTGCATCTTTGGGTCCCACCATATATATTACCTCCCATTAATGACCGAAGGACGCCAGCAACCTGCTATAGGCAACCGATTTGCACAGGTGATTGAAATTGAAACTGTCATCCAATTTTCGGGTGACAGCAACTGGAATGTGTGTGCATGGAAGATTTAATGAACACACACTTTTACTATTAAAAGGTAGGTTGAAAAATAGAAAAAAAAAGAAAAAAAAGAAGAGAAAAATAAATCGAGAGAGCGAGAGAAAAATATCGCTCGTGACAGTGCGTTGTAATCATTTATTGTTTTCACACAAACAAAAATTATTTTTCAAACCTCCAGAAGTCCCTTCATTTCACAGGCCAACTGTTTCCTGACGACCGTGTATTATTTCTGCTGAGTCCGGTACTTCTGAAAATGTTATTCTTCCTTCCTGCAGCAGCGTACGCACTTTCAAGTCAAACTCCAGTCACATAATACATGTCATTTTAATAGACATACATTATATCATTTGTTATGTTGTAGATTGGAAGAGAGTAAATCTTGGAAATGCTGACATTAATCATAATTAGTTTTGAGTTAGCTTTCTGAAAATATAGAAAGTAGAAAGGGAGAGACTAGTTTTTATGGAGGGGGAAAAAAGATAAAAATGGAGGCGTCTAGCTTGATGGCAAGATTAATCTTTGACTAGTTTTCTTATATACTCATTTGTCAGTAGAGATTTATGACCGCATTTAATCCTCTTCTCACCAGAGTTGGTTATTTTGTTATTGCGAACTTAAATTCGTGGGAAACGGAGAGAGAGAGAGAGAGAGAGAGAGAGAGAGAGAGAGAGAGAGAGATGTCGTTATGGAGAAATATAATCGCCTACGCCAGGGGTCGGCAACCAGTCGATCTCGATCTATCCCGATGGATGATTTGTTAGATCATTAGGCGACTGCAGGAATAAAAAAAAATTGACTTTTTAAAATAGGAAATTTCTTTCCAGACCTCTGCCACCGGCATTTAAAATTGTAGTGTCCCCGGGATCAAGGTACTTGTTCCGCATTCCTATTGAAAACTCTCGAGCTGGCTCATCATCATCATGTGACGTATTCTTTCCAGAACGTTGTCTCCATTACGGCTGCTCTGAACGCATCACGATTCTGGGCAAGTCGACCTGCATCAGCCAAAGACAAGTTCAGACTCTCTGTGATGTCCTGGGTCCACCGTCGTCTAGGTCGACCCCTTCCCCTTTTTCCAGGGAGCATGCCTTCCATCACTTTTTTCCCCAGACTATTTTGTCTTTTTATATGACCGAAAAATTTCAGCTTCCTTATTGCGATGGTATTTAAGAGCCAATTTTCCTCTACGTTTAGTGAGTGCAGTACTTCTCTGTTGGTCTTTTTATCTGTCCAGGGTATTCTCGAGTTGGCTACTAAAATATATTTGTAAACTGTATGACATAGGAACGCGATCTTTTCTTTGTAAGGTTCATCATCCCCCCTCCACCTGCTTAAAATTACTCACACACGTGTATGTATCCCTTAAGCTCCTGGGTTGTGCACCCCTGGTCTACGCCATCCGACACTTGATGATTGTCACGGATTTCCCCCCCCCCCCCCCCTTCTTAGCTCTGCAGTAGTGGTCCACCAGTGGCCAACACTCAAGAGTATCTAATATGTTTGTTCAAAGGTGTCTACCTTCGCACAAGATTACTCTTGGCAGAGTTGTAGATAGAAGGATAATGATGCTTCTATCTCAAGGTAGTGTTCACAAAATGTTTTCAGAAGTCAAGAACAATGCTGCATAGGGCAGAGCACTATTAACTTATATCTGATCCGTCGCCTTTCGTGAAGAATTAAGCAATGGTTTTAGTCCGTTCAAGCACCCAGCTGGTGTAAATCCAGCAAAATTCTTTTATAAGTATTTGCCCTTTAGATGTAAATGTATGTCTAGATGTATAAATATTAAAGAGTCTTGCTCAAACGTTTGCTTTCATACCTATAATCACAACTGAATCAACAATGATTGTTTTGTTTTAAAATAACATGTAACAAATTTAATAATCAACTAGTCTTTAACCGGTTAAAATAACGATGGAATGATGGTGTATATAAAATTGTCTTCACTGAGACTTGGGTGAGAATTTATAAAAATTGTCTTTTTGCTGTTTCCTTTAATAAGAATTTAGCTGATCTAAGTGAGTCCTGCAGCCGTAGTTTCGTCAATTCTTTTTGTGATGAGGGCACTTCTTCACAAAACTCGTCCAATGCACGTGGTTAGTGTTGAATCCCTGCTCTTGACTCACAACTAGTGGCGTAGAAACTTTAGTCTTGCAGCTTCGTACCACGAACACAATGGGATATACGATCTCCTCGCACAGATGTATGCACACAGCACTTTGATTAGATGCTTGGAACACTGGTCTGGGACATTTTATTATTCTTCTTATGACTTGATTCTGATTCCTTAAGTATTCAGACTTTGTATTTAAGAATGTAGGTTCTCTTTTAAGTTATAAAGACGCCCAAATACTTTGATCTGTCACTTATAATTTTGGAATTCTTGTCCAATGTCTGTCTGGCTCCTGGGAGTTGCTAATTTGACGTTGCGATGCAGTCTGATTTGTGTCTCCGATTTCGCTACATTATATTTCCATTTCTCAGTTCAAATCCCAGATTGTATTTTAGACCAACTTGCCAATTAAAGTCAAAGTCTATTCCGGCTCTCAAATTAAGCCAATGGTAAGCTTTTTAGAGCTATGTGGGTCGGGGTGTTAAATCCTTACTACCCCCCGCGTGGTTTAAATTTATCACTTTTAACATTTAAACGCGTTACCTTTTTCGTTTATGGCAGTAATACTTCCGATTTTATTTGTACAAAATCACAAACACGTCGGTGGATGTATTTTCCGCCCATATTGTCTCCTGACAGGTTATCTGTAATCTTGATACAGAGATGGTGCAGCTGAAGCGATTACATATATTACCTGTGTTTGCGTACATTCCTCAGACGGATTTCTTATACAACCCATCTGGCTTTCTTTCCATCGATCGTGCGCGACCACCTTGTGTCAACAAAGATCGTCTTAATCAAAGGTGGCTAGACGACGTAAGTGATAAAAGTATTATCCGCTGATCTGTCTAATTAGCCTGGTATTATTACGATTCACCTGGCAAAACGTAAACACGTCTAGGGAGTAGTCATAACAAAAATATAAATGCATAAAATATGCCAAATAATAGGACGGTGAGTGAGGAAAATGAGGAAATGAAGTAAAACTGCCGGAGAGAAAGACAGTTATGAAACGTGCACAACTAATTTCGTCACAAATATGATATTGACGGTAGGAATCGCAAACAAATCGTTACGGACAGTAAGAATTAGAGGGATTTTTTTTGCAGCAAATAATCTCAAATGGTAAGACCACGGCATACGCACAGACAAAGAAGATTCTTGAACCAACATAATATGTGTTTCTTTCTGTTTTTCTTGTTATTTGAGCTGCAAAGCATTGCATGGACGGCTTAGGTAACAAATGAACAAGATGTATACAGGGCTTGAGAAGAGGGAATGAAGACATAAATCACAGAGCAAATTACAGACATCACGAATATAACTCTAAATGCGTATAACATTTTCTGTGTGAGCCTTTGAAGTTCTATGTTAACAAATTATTATTATTTAAAAAAACAATATATTCTCCGTTCATAACTCCTGATCTGTTTTATCTTCCAGAATATGCCATCTCCATTTCTGTGTTCATTTGTCCATGTTGTTGTTGTTTCCAGCCCCATGCACAACCGTATATTAGTCACCCTGTACGACATTACATCAGCATACAGCCGCAACAACATTTCCACCATTACCAGTACAGAAAGTAGCTGTAGATTTATATCAATAATGAATACAATAGCAGCGAAAGTCACTACGCTATGACCAAAGTACAAGGTTGCAGCTATCAACGTCCACGGAACTATACACATTGTCCAGTAATCTCATTTTCAGAAGCAATTACAGAATAATGTATTGAGTTGGTTGGTCTTCCAACAAAACTAGTACATGACGATTTTCTTCACGTCTGCTTCTTTTCTTGTCTATCTTTAAGTGGTGTCCTGCTCGCAGAAAGCTGTTTATTAAGTTTGAGCTCAGCATCGCCAGATCAATTTGTTTAATTGCATCATGGGTCATGTTTCTCCGTATTTGATCAGCCTACTCGTGCCTTTGAGGCGGCAGAGACCATTTTCTGCTTTATGCTCATGCTTGGATCTGCCACTGTGTGCATACACGGATATTGACTTTTTATGGCCCAAGAAGTACTCACAAAAAAAAAAAAAAAACCAACTGAAAATATTGCCGTAATTTTGCTTTTCACCGGGTAAACCGGGCTTTGTTCATCACGTGAGAATCCAGTTTGACGTGGGGTCGCCATTATATCTGTTATCTTTGCCTTTTGTTTTTCTCTCCCGCTAATATTTAGCGGTCAGCCTGTATTACAGTTTGTTTGCCTTTGCTGTGTCACCTCTTTGATGTGTAATATCGTTGCAAACTTTCTTCTTCAATATAAAAGTCTTCTTCCTCTGTTTTTCCTTCTGCCCTCCCATGTTTCTTCATCTCCCTCTTCTTTCTGTTTTTCTTGTTTTCTTTATTTCTTCTTCATCTTGTTCTTCTCCTCATGCTCCTAATCTTCTCTCTTTTCTTCTTCTTCCACGGCTTCTCCTCCTCTTCTTTTTATTCTTCTGGTTCCTTTTCTTTTCTTCTTCCGTTTCATCGTCCTTTTTCTTGTCTTTTTACCCTTCTTCGTAAACATCTCTTCTTCATTGCCCTTAAATTTCTTCCTCCTATTATTTTCCCCCCTTTCCACTTCTTCATCATCTTCCCTTTCATCCTCTTCTTTGTCATCTTTCATTTCCTCATCCTTTTTTTCTTCCACCACTTCTTCTCCCCTCCTCTGATCTCCCCTCCTTATCTTCTTCTTTCTCCATTTCTTTTTCTCTTCTTCCTTTTTTTTTCTCTGTCCCCTCCTCGTTCCTGATCTTCCGATTCCTTCTACTCTTCTTCCTCCTTTCCGACGTTCTCCTCTTCATCCATTATTCCTTATGCCTTTAATTGTCCTGGTGTGCAATCATATTTTTTGCTAAAGATGTCAGCTACTCTCGATCCACCATATCTTATGAAGTTGGTCTGTTCAGTTGAAGTTGTATGGCTGTGCTGCTGGATGATGGAAATTTATCTTCACTAGGCTTTAATAGCAACGTATGTCTTTATTTGTCAGTTCATCCCAGCATTTGTGCTGTTCCAGTAAGGCAATATGAGCTTTCATTGCATTTGGAAATATATGGAATCCATGAAGTAGTCTAGTCCAATACAGAAATCAGAATCTTCAACTCAGATGTCAAGACAGTGCTAATGTATGTTTCTGAAACATGAAGATCACCAAGAAAACAAGTCAACGAGTTACAGACTTTCATAAATGGGTGCTTGCATATAATATAATAGAAGGATTGATAGGGTATGACCAAATCACCAGCGTGGAACTTACAGGGGCCAGGGGAACAAGAGATGAGAAGAAGATGCTGGCCATGGATACAACACACATTGAGGAAGTCTTTTGATAGCATTACAAGGCAGTCCTTGTCCTTGAGTGAAAAGTGTAACAGAGATGAAGAGAAACCGAAGAACTTATGGAGAAGAAAACTGAAAACATAAATCAGAGAGGTACAGAAGACATGTAAAGACCTAGAGCGGATGGTACAGTGCAGGAGGGCTTGGCATGAATTTTTTTAAGGCCTATACACCTTGGGGATCAGAAGGATAATGAATGAATGACTGTATGGCCCAGTCTCTCTGCTTCACACTTGGTCTTTTTCCTTTTTTAATTACGTGTGGCTGTGACTTTATTTCAGAGTGATAGCACAAAAACATATGTAATCACTGCGTTATTTAATTTTTTATTTTTGCTGTCATTTGGATATTTGGTTGCTTCATAATTGGAGTGAACCGTCAGATAGCGTTGTATGAAACTTCTGTTTGCACGTAATATCTTTCTTCTGTGTAAACAGGTTTCCGAAGAAAAAAATAAACTAAATTTGTAACACGCTGTTGTTTAGATCGATATTATCGATTCAGCCTTTATCCCATCCCAACTAACATAATTACCGATGTATATTACGTCGGTTGGTCTCACCCAAAATAGTAACTCGCGCCAGAAAAAAAAGTACGCAACGCACGTTGTGCAACTTGCGCGGCGTGGGTGTTATATAAAACAAATACTTTAGTTTTATTTTTATATATTCTTATAAGCTCTTATAAGCCATGCCAGCAAAATACTATTACAAATCATAATGAAAAGGATGCAACAAAAGCTAGAAACAGAAATAAACGAAGTACAGGCGGGTTTTCGACCAGGTAGAGGCACTAGAGATCATATATTCAACATGAGGATCATCATAGAAAAGTGTAGAGAATTTAACGTTGACCCACATACTTGTTTCATTGATTACACCAAAGCTTTCGATTGTGTACAACATCAGCAGTTATTTGCTATTATGAAAAATATGGGATTTCCAAACCATCTTATACAACTCATCGCACTGCTGTACCAAGAACAACAGGCAGCCGTAAGAATAGAGGGGGAAACATCAGAATGGTTTGAAGTACAGAAAGGAGTAAGACAAGGCTGTACCCTTTCCCCTTACCTGTTTAACATTTATGCCGAGAATATCATGAGAAACGTAAGAGATGACCAAGAACACAGAGTTTGACTCATTTAACATCGGCGGGTACCAGATCCCGGAAATCAGATATGCTGACGACACAGTCCTCCTATCGACCAACCCAGAAGGACTTGAACAATTAATTCTGTCCACCAAAAAACACAGCGAGGCCCAGAATCTATACCTAAACACCAAGAAGACCAAAGTATTGACAACAGACAAAGTAAAGACCAAACCAGAAATTGAAATTGATAACGAAGAACTGGAAAGTGTTAATGAATTCGAATACTTAGGATCAATCATCAACAGCTCTGGCGACTGTGCAGTAGAAATTAAAAGAAGACTTGCAATTGCTTCACATAAATAATACAGATGAAAAACCTATGGCAAGGCACAAGCAAAGAAACAAAGTTACAACTGATCAGAGCATGTATATTCCCAGTAGCAACATACGGCTGCGAGACTTGGACACTCAATAAAACAGTTGCAAAAAAGATTACATCATTCGAAATGAAATGCTACAGAAGGATGTTGAGAATACCCTGGACAGAAAAAAAGACCAACAGAGAAGTACTGCACTCACTAAACGTGCAGGAACATTGGCTCCTAAATACCATCGCAATAAGGAAGCTGAAATTTTTCGGTCATATAAAAAGACATAATAGTCTGGAAAAAACAGTGATGGAAGGCATGCTCCCTGGAAAAAGGGGAAGGGGACGACCTAGACGACGGTGGACCCAGGACATCACAGAGAGTCTGAACTTGTCTTTGGCTGATGCAGGTCGACTTGCCCAGAATCGGGATGCATTCAGAGCAGCTGTAATGGAGACAACGTTCTGGAAAGAATACGTCACATGATGATGATATTCTTTCAGGAAATTAGTAGCGCTCGACACAGAAAAAGTGCGTAAAAATTGGTGTGCATGAGCCCTCACCCGATGTACAAATCATGAAATCTTGAAAGTTTTTGTTAAAACCACGTATTATCAGGGAACACTCTTTGAAAACAATTCCACGCACTTTCACACGAAATGTTGTCATCAAAGAACTTTTAAATTGAATCTAAAATAACATAATTCTCGCTGTGTGTACCTTGGTCACAGCTGAGGAATGCAACCGTGTGGAAACATTTTATTGTTTCCATTATATATACTCTCCCGAAAATAGTTACGATCAACAAAGAAAATCGTTCAAATGACGGTGTTCATGAACAGTTTGATTACACTGTATAATGGAAAGAAACCAAAAACACTCTAAGAATGTACTTCTATCTGCTCATCCGGGAACGGAAACAGCACACTATAATTAAAAACCCGTCAAGTTTGACGGGTTATTGCTTGTACTGTCATAAGTAAATTTGAAGAATTGACTTTTCTTAAATATTTTATATATATATATATATATATATATATATATATATATATATATCTATATATATATATATATATATATATATATATATATATATATATATATATATAATAATAATAATAATAATAATAATAATAAATTCTTTAAGCACCAAACACGGCGCATAAGGCAGAAACCAGTGCTCTCCAGGTTGTACGTTGTGACGCCACTCCTCTTAGCTCTTGCACATTGTTTAATCCCAACGTTCTTCCTTCTCTTATTATTGTTCTTCTGAGTGTTTCTTTTGGTCTTCCTTTTTTCCTCTTACCCTCAGGAACCCAAGTGAGTGCCTGCAATGGTATTCTGTTGTTTTGCATTCGTAGGACATGACCGATATGACATCGTCTTTTCCTTATATAGTTGGAGACATATTTCTGCCTAGAGTATTCTTTTATTTGTCGATTAGTCTTGAATTCTTTCCAACTGATGTTCATGAGTTTTCTAAGACATTTGTTCTCGAATGTATTCAGCTTGTTCTCCAATGATTTTGTTATTTTCCAACTCTCACAGCCGTATGTTAACACTGAGATAACATTTGAATTAAACAGACGAAGTAATATTTTTCACTGTTTCGCACATACGCCCTTCAGACACCTGCAGGGTTTCACATAATTATAATGTTACGAAGTTTTCAGTGAAAAGGTATCAGACTGACCATTCTGGAGATAACGAGATAAAGAAGAGTGAAATAATCAGCCATTCTTGAGAAACAGTAATGTGACCTTGTGCATGGAGCCAGTAATGTGACCTTGTGCATGGAGCCAGTAATCTCGTGGTATCTAAAACATTCTTACATAATCACCACTGCAACAACGCATGACGTACTTTGGCGTAGGTTTTTTACAACCGGGTCAAATACAGTGTTGACCTCTGCGTCCCTAAGGAATGAAACAGAACGAACGAACGTTATTTTCAAAGGGTTGAGAATTGGGCACGCAGGCCCGTCTGACATTCTGCCCTTCCTTTCTCTCGTCTTTTATACTGATTTCATTTATTCTCACATGCATTTTACCCATCAATGTAAAAGAATTAAATAAATATTAGACAAACACATTGGTGATGCCTAGATGGCCGGGAGGATAGTGTGATTCGCTTGCATAGCTAGGCGGTGTTGTCGCACGGAAGGTCCGGGGTTCGAGTCCTGGGTAAGCCACTCACGTCTGTTGTTTTTCTGTTGTCTAGTGTTCTACTTCTTTATTTCTTACGAGTGCCTGAAAACATACCTTTAAGTTTGTCTAATATTTATTTACTGTTTACAGGCCTCGGGTTTCCCTTCATTATGTGTTATAAATGTAAAAGAATTCAACGTTGTAAAGGTAATATAATAGCATACTCACATTCACAGTATCTAATGATAAACATGAAATAAAATATGTTGAAAAGTACAAACTAAGTATCACCATGAAATAAAATATGTTGAAAAGTACAAACATCATTAAACCTACATACGATATTATGTCATTTGTTCGGAAGGAACATTCATGCATTGTATGATCAGCTGTGAGTCTTGTCGTCGGCTTCCTAATCCAGCCAAGATCAGAAATGCATTATTTCGTAGCTTCCACATTTTGGTCAATCCGCCTTCCTATGCGATGAGTCATCAAGTCGGTCACTCAAACTTTACGTGAACCAGCAACTCTTTTAATGAGTGGCAGACATTTCTTAAAGCATTCGATTTGTGGTAGATCGCTCACTGAATGATAACCGTTAGATTGAGGTGAGCGACTGTCGACCATCATTACAGATTAGCAATCAATTCTTCAGCCTCGTGCTGCCTGATAAAAATTGAATACACACGACCATCTGCCGTTGATAAGAACGGGTTTCCTAATAGAGCTGATTTTAAACAAGTTTTCTTGCAACAATGCTGTCCACTGTTGAGCTTACTAGTTGTTGTTTTTTGTTATTGTTGCTGTTAATATAGTTAAGTGTTGTGGAGATATGTGTTTACTGTGTATTTAAATTATGTTCGTAGTCTCCAGATCTGGATTTCTTGAGTAGAAGAAAGCACTCAGAGGTCACATGATCAAGAAGAAAGCACTCAGAGGTCACATGATCAGGAAGAAAGCACTCAGAGGTCACATGATCAGAAGTGACTTCATTCATTTATTATCATTTCCATTGTTGCTCCTTATGGAGCATGGGGTCACCATCCGAAGCTGGCTCCTGTGGAAGCAGGAAGCCGTCACGAAAACCTTCACCACGTATACCGTTGCTGTGGAGGTTTCTATAACAGTTTGTTGTACATGATGAGGCTGCCACCTCATGCACAACTTCATGTTTCACATTGTACGAGATACATGAGGGGTCACTAGCCCTATTCTGTCCTTGTCTCCTCAAACACCCTCGGGAACCATTGCTTACCGTTTCTCACGCTTTTAAGTTTTAGGTTGTCTTGTACACTTGTTAGGTTATTTCCTAGATTCAACGAACATTTCATCATACGCTCTGTAATTATCGTTCCTGTTTTCAGGGCTAGTAGTTTCATAGTAGGTGTAATATTCATATACACTTAGATATGTGGAGCCGCGGTTAGTGCACTGGCTTCCTAGCTCGGTGGTCCATGGTTCGATCCCCAGGTGACATTTTCTAGACCGCAAACGGCTACGGGGTCGACCCAGCCTCATGAATTGGGTCAACCCTAGTGTGCCGATGGTCAAGAAATTATAAGCCTAACACCATATTCTCAGTACGCCTCAATGGGCATGTAACGGGATCCTTTACCCTTGACCTTCCTTAGATATGTGGACACTAGAAGATTAATAGTAATGTGTTGGGAATAAACAATCACAATTGTATGTGATGTCACAAGCTGAGACACGCACACACATTGACGAATGCATACGCACACACACACACACACACTGTTTAATTGCGCGCTTCTGTAATATATTACCTCTGATAGCATAAACTGGCGTCTGCACAGAATTAGGTAACCTCGGAATAAATTTACTGATGTGGAAATGAACGCTGTATCTCTTACCCATGGCGTTAGTAGCTGATCAATACATGTATCAGAGAACTGCCCTCAGAAGATAAGAAGAGGAGTTGAGGATGGACAGAGGATTCATGGCCGAGTCTGTAGAGGAGCGACAGAGGATTCATGTCTGAGTCCATTGAGGAGGGACAGAGGATTCATGGCCAAGTCTGCTGAGGAGTGACAGAGAATTCATGTCCGAGTCTGGTCTGTTGAGGAGGGAAAGAGGATTCATGGCCGAGTCTGTAGAGGAGGGACAGGATTCATGTCTGAGGCCATTGAGGAGGGACAGAGGATTCTTGTCCTAGTCCATTGAGGAGGGACAGAGGATTCTTGTCCTAGTCCATTGAGGAGGGACAGAGGATTCTTGTCCGAGTCTGTTGAGGAGGGACAGAGAATTCATGTCCGAGTCTGGTCTGTTGAGGAGGGAAAGAGGATTCATGGCCGAGTCTGTAGAGGAGGAACAGAGGATTCATGTTCGAGTCTATTGAGGAGGAACAGAGGATTTATGTCCGAGTCTGTAGAGGAGGAACAGAGGATTCATGTTCGAATCTAATGAGGAGGGAAATGGATTCATGGCCGAACCTGTACCACTGTAGTGTGTATGTGTTAGAAGCAGTGGCGCAAAAAACCGGTTTGCAACATTCATTGATATTTCTTCTTCGTATACATTCAGACGTCAGCATGAATAAGTTTAAAGAAAACATTGGTCAATTTGATGTTATTGATATCTACATAGAGTTTCTTCAGGAGTTGTACAGGTGACGGCCATATGTGTTTTCTCTGTTTTTCATGTTGGACACTTTTTACAGCAGATATTCAGATGTCGTTTTATCGGCGCCA
The DNA here is from genome assembly GCA_024509875.1 of Oreohelix idahoensis. Taxonomy (NCBI): domain Eukaryota; kingdom Metazoa; phylum Mollusca; class Gastropoda; order Stylommatophora; family Oreohelicidae; genus Oreohelix; species Oreohelix idahoensis. Next base: position 154,719 of record JAMPIV010014432.1, on the reverse strand, counting down.
CAGTTACACTTATAGGTAATTCCTATCTTTAGCTTGTTGAATGATGCTATCTCAGTTTGTTGTGGGCTGTGTGGCGTCTGAAGGTAACCACTGTTTCCACTTCTGTTAAGCTGGTAATATTTATCGTTCTTGAGTAGTTAGAGCGCTGGTCTCTCGCGGCGAAGGTACCGGGTTCGAAACGCGGTGGCTTCACGATCCAGTTTACCAAGCTGCACATGGGTATCTGTGTGTGCTCTAGAGTTAGGGAAGGATAAGCAGCGAGGAAGGGAACTAGTGACCCCACCTGTCGAAGCTGGACCTAATATATTGAAAGCTGTAACACTTCTCTGTCCTACGGCAGTATTTTCTATGGGACTACCTTGACCTGTTACCTTCTGGTGGTATGGATGCTCTGATTCCCACTTGTTTCCATATCGGAGATCCCTCCGCAATAATTATTAGCGAAGTGACGTTTGGGACCCTGTTGACCAAGGAACATCCCGAACCACGAAATCTGATGGGGCCTTAAGTACGCCACTGTTTAGACAATATGGAAATGCCATTAAGGAATATTCCCTGTTCCGTGGCAAGGAATGTGTCTCACGATATACCCGTGTATTTGTGTGCGCACCTGTCAATTTTCTTTTTCCTAACCTCATTAGCGGTGCTGCACTTCAATAATCTTGTTGTGACAAAATATATGTTCATAAAGTAAATTGATTTATGAGGCGTCATTAGCGCTGTCGCAGCGTGACATCTGTCCTATCTATGGCATTTTGTTACCTTCATGAAATATTTACATCGATTAACACATTTCATTGCCTCGTCTGCCTGTTTGTTAGTCTGTCTGTGTCATTCGTACTCTGTTTTTCTTCAACTGTCGACGCTATCGAAGAACAGAATCCTGTGCAACAAAATATATGATGAGTAAGACATTACTAGACGCGTTAGATTCATCATCATCATCTCAACCCATAACCCGTCATGGGTCGTAGGGGTGCCATGGTGGAAGCATCAGCAGACAGGGTCCTCCACTGCTCTCTATTCTCAGCAATGCGTACAAGTGTGGAGAAACCGTGTCCTGCCCATTCTTTGATGTTATCAGCCCAGGATTTTCTTTGCCTTCCTCTTCTCCGTTTACCTTCGACTGTTCCCTGGAGGATCGTTTTCGAAAGGGAGTCATGACGAGTTACATGCCCAAACCAGGCAAGCTTTCGACGTTTCACTATTGACAAAAGTGGTTCTTGATGGCCTGCATAGGTGTTTATCTTCTCTCTAACATAGACATTTGTTTTGTGCTCTTTATAGCAAATGCGCAAAATCTTCTATAACATTTATGCTCGAAAGCCTGAATCCTTCGCTCCGTATCTGCAGTGAGTGTCCAGCCCTCACACCCATACAAGAGAATAGATAATACAAGTGATTTGTATAATTTGATCTTCACAGGAAAACTGATGTTACTTTTCCAGATCACATTCAACCTTGTCATGGCAGCTGAGGCCATCTCAAGTCTTGTCTTGATTTCTTTATTTGATCTTCCATCACTACATATAGTGGACCCGAGATATTTAAAGGTGTTAACTTCTTCTAACGTTTGCCCATTTAACGTAATGTTGGTCGGAACATGTTTCTTATGGCTATTCACCAATATCTTGCTTTTTTCTATATTAATTTCCATCCCATATGTTCTTGTTACTTTCTCCAGTCTAGAGGTAAGGTCTTGAAGTTCTGATTCTGTTCCAGCTATCAGATCAATATCATCAGCAAAACGTAGATTACACAGAGGTCGGCCTCCAATCGATATGGTTGATTTATAATCGTAGAGAGCCTCCTGCATAATATGTTCTAGATAAATGTTAAAGAGCACTGGTGACAGGATACATCCCTGGCGAACTCCTACAGTTGTTTTGAAAAATTCTCCAATGTCATTGCTTGCAAAAACAGCACTGCTTGCGTCCTTGTATAGTGCTTCAATGATATCTATGATGTTGGTATCAAAATTGAATTTTCTCATTATTTGCCATAAACCTTCATGCCAGACTCGATCGAAGGCTTTTGTGAAATCGATGAAGTTATGGTATAAATCATGTTGATGCTGGAGATGTTTTTCGATCAGTAATCTAATATTGAAGATTTGTTCTGAGGTACTTCTTTTTGGTCTAAAGCCAGCCTGTTCCTCTGACAAGATTTCTTCTGATTTCTGTTTTATTCTGTTCAAAAGTATCCTTAACATCACCTTACTTGGATGACTAATAAGGCTAATTGTTCTGTAGTTCTTGCACATTTTTAGATTTCCTTTCTTTGGAAGCGGTATTACTAATGACTGCGTCCATTCTTTTGGCCATTTTTTTTTGTACTCCATATCTTCTGGCAAATTGTTGTCATGATTTTTACTATATCTGGTCCTCCATATTTCAAGAGCTCTGCTGGTATATTATCCACACCCGGTGACTTCCCTCCTTTCATCGAACATATAGCCTCTTCCACTTCTTCCCGTAGTATTGCTGCATTTCCGAGTTCTCTGTTTTCGCACTTAATGTTGTTTAATATGCCTAAGTCAGTGTCAAGTTTACAGTTATATAATTCTTTACAATATTCTGTCCACCTTCTCATTACAGCTGTTTTTTCATTGAGCAGAGCCCCATTGCTATCTTCTATGACAGTTACCCTGGGCTGTTGGGGTTTTGATAGTCTTCTTAATGTGTCAAAAACTGCCTTGCTGTTACCTTTTATACGTTAGATTAGTGGTTCCCAAACTTTTTTGGGTCACCGCCCCCTTGGGTGCCAGGTCATGTCCCCAGCGCCTCCCCCCGCACTTCCCCACAGTACATAAAAACTATAAAGAGTGAAATATAAGAGCAACTGCTAGTTCAAAACAGTGACGACTAATTGCTCTATTTATTACAGTCTCATATAAAGCTACAGATACACTTATTTATTTATTAAATTTAAAAAGAAAAACTTCAATTACTTAATCCAGTATAATAAACAGCATTATACGAGAGTATATTATACTGTTCAAAAAAAGAAACGCATAGCTACTGAAGGCACACACATAGCCATAATTTTGACATTCAATAACTTTTTTAATTTAATGAGTTAATTGTTCAAATTGCACACAAGAATACCTTAAGGTTCAACCAATCAACTGACAGTTGTTTTGCATCTGGGTCACGAGAGTTTTTTGGCGTACGGGCTTTCCCGTTAGTATGGTGTGTGGCCTCCTCTTGCATCGATCAGCGACTGGCATCTCCTGGGCATGGATGCGATCAGACGTCTGATGTGGGCCTGTGGGATGGCTGCCCACTCTTCCTGGAGTGCCTGGAACAGATCACGACGATTGGCTGGAGCAACGTCTCGGCGACAAACACGTCTGTGCAGCTCATCCCACAGGTGCTCAATCGGACTCATGTCTGGAGACAGGGATGGCCAGGGAAGGAACTGCGTGGTCAACCGTGCACAATGGGGTCTGGCGTTGTCCTGTTGAAACACAGACCTTTGGGCAGCCAAAAGTGGAAGGACATGGGGTCGAAGAATTTCATTGACGTATCGTTGCGCATTGAAGCCTCCTTCAATGTGCACCAATTGACTCCTTCCGTTGTAACTGATCATTCCCCGCACCATTGCACCTCCACCACCGTGCGGCGGAGCTTCATCAACGCAATTTTGGGCAAAACGTTCATTTCGCCTACGGTAGACCCTACGCCGTCTATCATGACGCTGCAACAAAAAGAAAGATTCGTCACTAAACCAGACACGTCTCCATTGATTGTCAGCTGCCCAGGGACGATGCTGGTTGGCCCAAAGAAGTCGATATTGGCGATGGCGGCGCGTAAGAACAGGTCCTCAGTGAGGTCGTTGTGCCCAAAGTCCAGCGTCATGCAGTCTATTCCGGACAGTTTGATCAGACACATGACGTCCTGCAGGCAATGACTGGGCAGTTGAGGAAGCTGTTGTAAACCTGTCTCTGAGGTGACGAAGCCGAATAAAGCGATCCTCCGCTGCTGTTATCACTCTGGGTCGTCCACTGCGATGCCGGTCTTCAACTGGGCCAGTGGCTTGGAACCGGTGCCAAAGTCGACAGATGGTACTCTGATGCACGTTTAGATGCATGGCAACCTGACTTTGACTTTCGCCTGCATGCAGTCGGCCAATAGCAATGTTCCTTAAATTTATCGATAGAGACGCCATAAATGTCTGCTTGAAAATCTGATTTTTTTGTGTGAAGCGTTATCCTTTTATAGGGTTTCAGTTGCGTAGTCAGTGAATAGTGTTCACCCCAAATTTTGTTGCTTTCACGTGCGCGCAACATGAGCTGTGGTCAAAAATTGCGTCATAAACACTATTGACCACTGCGTTGTAACGATTACAAAAACGAACACAATTCAGGTCAACACGTGCATTTGACACTGTAAAGAACATCTGAGGCTGGTTTTTTCATACCCTAGCACCAAATTTTACTTACAAACTCATAAAAACGCGCCCTCGGATAGTTATGCGTTTCTTTTTTTGAACAGTATAGTAACAAACTTGCTTCAGTGTTCTTTTAACTTCAGTGAGATGGATGTGCCTGGTGCAATGATGTCAGCTTCTCAACATCACGCTGAAAGTTACTCAGAAGAATTCTCAGATCTTCGCGGTCAGTAACTTGCAGTCTGTTTCTTTGCTTCGAAAGAAGTTGGACAACCGCGCTGAAACCCGCTCTACTAAATACGATGCTGGGAAGGCAATACAGAACATCTTAACCTTTCCCCACACTGCAGGAGCGTTCAGACATTTCTTTCTGCAACCAAAAGTCTTCATGTGAGTTTTTTGAACATTGGCTTAAGCTCAACGTCATTTTTTAGCGATATTAGTTCCTCTTCCATCCTTCCTAGTTCCTCACTGCACGTGCCCAGGAATGGATTTATTATCCAGTCTGGAATCGTGATCAAAAGAAGATCCTGAAACCTCTGAGACATGTCTTTATGCAGCATATCTAAGTGTGCACAATATACTTGAAGGTTATCATCTGGTATTTTGTCTTTTTCCTCCAACTCTAAGAAGCTGGGAAATTGGATTAGCTTGCAATGGCCAATATTGCTTTTGAATAGCGTTGATTTGGCCAGAAACGTGGATATGACAGATTTGACTTTTCTAAGATTAATATGCTTGCAGTTGCAGATTTATTTCGTTAAACTTTGTGAATAAATCTGACAAATAAATCTGTGAATAAATCTGTCATGCCGGATATTCGTTAGTTCTGTACTGAGCGAAGTATGCGAGTCTTTAAAGAATTCTACCACAGATTCAAAAAGAGCATAAAAGCGTCTCAGACAATTACCTTTTGAGCGCCATCTTACTTCTGTGTTCATCAGCAAGCGTTAAAATTGTTCATCATTCTCATTTATGATTTGCGACAAGATGTTGTCTGTGAATTACACAGTTTATTGTAAATATACCAGGTACAGCTTCTTATAAGAAAGCGATAAACCAGCGGTAACAACCTATTGTTGATGGTACACCATCTGTTGCGCAAGAAAGAATGTTACTAAGCGGAATATCCTTTTCTTTGAAACATTGGTCAACTACACGAAATATTGACTCCCCTTTCGTATATGTCAGTAGTTGCCTTGCAAATAACAACTCTTCAACCAAGCTTTTACTTTTTACGAAGTGAACATACACAAGAAGTTAAGATTGGTTGCCCGGCAAAGTTGACTCATTCAACTGCAATGCAAATTATGTTGTCCTAAGTATGTTGCACAATGTGTCTTCAACACTCTCAGCTATTTCGTCTATTATTCTTTGAACAAAGGTATTGCTGAGCGGAATCGCCTTAATTATTTGTTCAGGTGACTTATGCATAACTTTACTCACAACCTCCCTTATAGCTGGCAGGATCAAGTTTTCTCCGATTGTGTGGCTTTCCAGATTTAGCTATCAGCAATGACATGTTGTATGAAGCTCGCAAACCATCACAGTTTTGTTGTGAAGTGCTGGTAAACATGTTGCGAACAGTTTTACGTTTCTGACAGTTTTCAGAAGTACCTGAAAATATGCCAGGCTTTTGTCTGCTTTATTAGAGTGCATTTTTATCAATGTTCAAGGAGTCTGGAAGGTTTCATCGCCTTATTTAAAAAGGCCTTCTCACACAATAGACACATTGGCAGATGTTAGTTAGTTAGTGCTGGAATACATCTATATTTAAGATATTCCAATGTATTGTCAGCTGTTGGTTAGTTAGTGCTGGAATAAATCTATATTTAAGATATTCCAATGTATTGTCAGCTGTTGGTTAGTTAGTGCTGGAATAAATCCAAATTTCAGATATTCCACGCTGTATTGTCTGCACTTCTTTTTGGTTTGTTCTACTTGTGTCATATTTGTTCTGGATTCTGGAACAAAGAATTGATTTTACAATTTTGCAGATAGAAAAATATGTTTCAAGTATACAACAAAAACTGATTTTAAATTGGCTTTACATAAATGTTTACACAAATGTTCTTACCAGTTACTTTTCTTTTTTTTATAAAGTTTCTTAACCACAAATATTATTACTGTATTAATACAGTAGGGAAAAAAAACACCAATTAGAAAATTTAACACAATCAGCAACAACCACAACAACATTGACGTAACCCAATATTGATGTCATAAAGTATAATAATAGTTATTGCCAGTGCCAAAGCCCATATTAAACTAGTAAACACTCTTTATGAATGGTTTTTACCTTCTGTTCAATGACAGACTTCTCGCTGGACGTTTCTCTTTTTTCAGGAGTGACCGAAAGGACAATATGTGTTTCGTTATACCCTCTTTTGTAGCAGTTTATGATCAACGATGGTTACCTGAGCTCAGAATGGCACGTATAGGCGAAACTTTGCATTGCTTAATGATTCTAGTAATACAATCATCAGCATCATCCCCGCTGTGACAAAACGGGGCGGCCCCTATCGATCTTTGTTTCACTCCAGCAGTATCGGTACATTTGTGGTACTGATTTTTATTATGTGCTCTCAATTATCGCACATTTATTTCTTTCTTTCTTCGTTATTTTTCTGTTAAGTAGCAGATATTTGAGTATTGTCGAATTGTTTGACACTCTTGTAGGTGACAATAATCACATTTGCTTGACGATACCCAGATTTGCTGAGATACTTACTCGCAGTCGCAAGGGAGCTGCACAGCTTGGCTAAGATTAACACAAGATCTCGTGTACGCGGCGGAAAGTTATGACATAAGCGTTTCCTGTTCTACCTGTTATGACTAGAGTACTTTCTGGTAAAGTAATGATAGTTCTGTATTATGTCACCACTACTTTTTGGAATAGCTATTGATTGGGTTATGAGAAACTATACCCACAATGAACAATTGGGTATAAAATGGACAAATGGAAAATTCCTGGGGGACCTGGATTTCGCAGATGATGTAGCATTCTTAAGTTCAACACCAAGACAATCCCAAGAAGCAATAAATAATTTGTGTCATCTCTCTCGGTTAAAATAGGTCTCCAAATAAATGCCTCTAAAACTAAAGCTATGAACTTTTCTAACGAGACCTTTGATATCATCTTGAACGGGGAAAAACTACAGAAAGTTGAAAGTTTCAATTATTTAGGCAGTAAAATGACTCAGGATGGTGACACAACAAGAGAAATTCATACTAGAATTGCTTTGGGCAGCTAGCGCCTTCAATAGATTATCTAACATTTGGAAATTACGATCATTGAATATACATACCAAGCTTCGTCTGTTTAATTCAAATGTTATCTCAGTGTTAACATACGGCTGTGAGAGTTGGAAAATAACAAAATCATTGGAGAACAAGCTGAATACATTCGAGAACAAATGTCTTAGAAAACTCATGAACATCAGTTGGAAAGAATTCAAGACTAATCGACAAATAAGAGAAGACTCTAGGCAGAAATATGTCTCCGACTATATAAGGAAAAGACGATGGTCTTATATCGGTCATGTCCTACGAATGCAAAACAACAGAATACCACTACAGGCGCTCACTTGGGTTCCTGAGGGTAAGAGGAAAAAAGGAAGACCAAAAGAAACACTCAGAAGAACAATAATAAGAGAAGGAAGAACGTTGGGATTAAACAATGTGCAAGAGCTAAGAGGAGTGGCGTCACAACGAACAACCTGGAGAGCACTGGTTTCTGCCTTATGCGCCGTGTTTGGTGCTTAAAGAATTTATTATTATTATTATTAATGATAGTTACATTTTGAACACGCTGTTGTATGAGTTTACCGACCTGTCTGTAAGTTTGTACACAAGGGCATCGGATATCTTATTACCATATATGGGATTTGACCTCTGCCTTACGTTCAAAATTATCCGATGTCGGAATATTTTTGAAATGACCCCATAACCCGCCTGTTTGAATATGATTGGAGTCTTTGATAGCTCATTACAAACGAAGGCGTGGAAAGGCAGGGAATATAATCTGATCATTTTCTCAAGCTATTTCACTTGAGAAATCGCTCGCCAAGACACCAGACTGCTGCAGTGAAGAATTAGAATTCAGAATTCTATCTTAAAATACCGGACACCTTTTATTGGAGTATTTATCAGGATTTACAATATAGCCCAGGAAATCTCTAACATTTTAAATAAGGAAACCGGGACTGAGGAAACTGAAGAACCACACACGAAGTCAGAGAGGGGACTTATTAAATAAACAACACCCTAGACGCGTGATGAAGGCCGATTCAAGTCTCTTTTATTCACCTGAGCAAAAATGTCTGTGAGTCAGGATTGGCGTAAGTTGTGATTTACATTTCATATTTTATTACTAACATGTGAACTAACATATATATATATATATATATATATATATATATATATATATATATATATATATATATATATATATATATATATATAATATATATATATATATATATATATATATATATATTACCATGTGAAGTTTAATTTGTGAAACTCGCTAGTGGATGTCAAAGTCATTTGAGGCTGGCAACCTCAGTGTATAGAATGATGATTCATGAACCACCACTGCACGAGCTGGTGATTGCTTTATTGCTAGTTTCGTAAAGAGAACTAAAAGCATAAAGTAGTTCCAGGTTCCTATGGAGCAGGGAGGGAAAGATGAAAGAAATGATGTACAATCTAAGTATAATACTTACATTTTCAAAGCAGTATAAATGTCCCTATAAACATATTTCACTTTAAAATTAATGTAAGTTTTCAAGCTTAAACCAGTGTAAATGTCTATGTGAAAATATTCATTTTAAAGTTAATGAAAGTTTCAAACTTTTCAATCAGTGTAAAACATAAATGAAAACATATTCAATTTATATTGTGAACACTTTTCAGTCAGTGGAGATGTATATGTAAATAGACTCTATCTGTATTATTAACCTTTTCATTTAAATGCCATGTAAAGCTAAAGCTATTCCATTTAAATGTAAATGAAGTTTTATCCCGAGGGATTAAATTTAATTCTCATCGAGGGTAAAGTCTGAGTAATTGGGATGGTGGTATGGGATGATAGGAACCCATAACTATGGGGTGGAAAACGCCATACTCAGAAGAGCGTTTCGTTCTATTCTTTTACCATAGTTATTGGTGGTACTAGCAGAAAGTACTATCTCTGGAACAAGAAGGGAACCGTGGCCTAAGCTTTAAGACGAAGGACCCACTTGGTAGACTCTCCTTGACAATTCTGGGAAACGAGCTACACCCGACAACCTTGACCAGGACGAGCGTGAGCAGAGTGAAAAGAACCAACCCATAAGAAGGAGTAGAACCATCATTGGCAGCTAAGTTCAAATCTATGCTGCCACTTGAACTTCTTGTAGCACGTCAGAATCCTTAAAGACCATGATGATAACTTTTCTTGATCCATAACTATTCAAATTATTTTCCAACTGTTAAAACCTAAAGTGATTATTAAATTTTGTTATTTGTAATTTTACAAATTTAACTTCGTTTTAATAATTTTAAAGGTACTGCATGTTTGTCTCAGTCAACTTACTACACACACTCTAAACAGAGCTATACTAGAATAATATAATTCCACTGAGTAAATCAGGGGTGGGGGCTTAAACGAGCTGAAAGTAATAAGTGCTTAAATCCTTCACAAAAGCGTCGGCAGAAATACAGAGTTGACATACTCAGCCAAAGCAGTATTGTTCTCGCTTATTCCGAATATCTTGTGAAGAATTCCTTTGTAATAGAAGTGTCATCACCCTTCTATCTACATCTCTGCCAAGAGTAATCTTGTGCGAAGGTAGATACCTTTGAAGCCCATATTAGATACTCTTGAGTTTTGGCCACTGTTGGACCACTACTGCAAAGCAGGGGAGGCAATATCGCCACACCCGCCTCACTGATGTTGTCTCACAAATCCACAACTCATTTCCTTCCCTCACGTACCGAATTTAGCCTGTCAAATCCTGAACCACCCCTTACTACTGAATGCCCCCTGTTTACTACTGAACGCCCCCTCTTGCCCCCTTTTTTCCGTATCGCCCTCTTGGATACTCCCAACGCCCCCATGGGGTGCGGTACTGCCCACTTTAGGAACCACTGAGATCGATGGTTACAATACTTGACTTGTATCTGTGTAAACTTAGTTCTCATAATAAAATTGTCAATTTTTATATTGGCGTGCAAAATATCGGTGCCTGTATTTCATTTCTGTGTCCTTTAAAAAAAAAAAAACTTGCTTCCGCTTTCTCGCGTTCTCTTAATGTGTCCGTCTGAGTCAGTTTAATGCCACGTTCAAGCTCTAATTTTTACATGCACGAGTCTTGATGCACTGAGGATGTTTACTGTACGATTAGGTTGTACAAATTGATCTGTTTTTTTTTAAAAAAAAAAAAAGGATCTTTTATTGAGTTCTCATCCTTTAGCTGATCTCATTTAACCGTGTCTTTAACTTCATATATAAATATGTTACTTACTTAGTCGTTCCTCTTCTACCCGGGGACGTTGAGGTGTGCCAGATAGAGCACCATACTATCCTATCGGCTGTCTTCCTCCTGGCCTGGTTCCAGTCTAGTTCTCGGTCCTTCAGAGATTGTCTGATGTTGTCCTCTGTAGTGAAATTGACAGAGATACAACGGTAAAATTCCTCCAAGGATAACATTTAAGGATAAAAACATAATGCGTAGGCTGCTGATGTACATGATCGCCTAGACCGCGGGTCATCATCCCCATAAAATTGACTTGCTAGACCGGAGGGGAACGGAGTATCAAAAGGGAAAAAAATATGACTGGAAAGGCTAAAGAGACGCAATTGGGGGGGGGGGGGGGAAGGGATGAAAGTAAAAAAATTCAAGCCCCCCAAATTGACACGAGGTACGGAATTGGACGTTTTGCGATACCAAGCGCTTGATTTGAATTTGAGCGGAAGAACGCAGATGTCTGAAAAAAATTACAAAAATTAAAAAAGTAAATTTTTCTTAATATTAATGTTAGGAATATAAAAATTAGCTGGCCAGATGGCCTATTCTGAGCAGTGAACTAATATGGTCTTAAGTTTACAGACGGATAGATAATATTGAAAATAATGACAAAAGACAGTGTAGTTTACATCAGCCACAGACTGCATTGAATCTAACATATCGTTATTTGCACACAAAAACACGACCTTGGACACAGATGTTCAAATTTACTTGGCATAGAAGTGAAGGGACATTGGTGGTAGCTGTGTCTAAATATAACTTTTTACAACAAAAATTTGAAGGGGAGAGAACGGTTGGGTCAAAAATCGAGCACAATTTTGTAGAAACACAAGTAGAGACGGACAGACTAACAGATAACCATCCATACGTGACTGAAGCTTGACTGAAATGACTTTAGTGAGGAAATTTGAAATTAAAAATAAACCTCGGCAGTGATTGGCCACAGACAATCATATCATTAGCGCTCAGAGCGCATTTGGGGTCATTCTTCAATAATTGTTCAGTGTTAGACACAGATTTTAAAGTGTGGTGTTTTCCCATATGAAAGACAGTGAGTTAAATTTAGGGACGCCATCCTATAGCCAGCAGCTCAGCTGAGTTTTGCTAGCACTTCTGTGTTAATTATTCATAATCTGGTAAGATTGAAATTAGTTCTTTATATATTTTGAATATTGTTTCATGTTCGAGTGATTTGATACTGCCATATCATAATCTAGCCTTACAAACAAGTAGGGATTTTGCTCTAGACCCCCCGCCCAAGTCAGGGTCTAGGGACTAACAATGTACCTAAACACCAGCAAGGATTATGCAAGACAGATCAAGAGTTGAGAATAAGGAAACATATTACCTATCCTCTTTTAGGGTAGAAAACTAATAATTATTTTTCAGAATCTATAGTCTGGGAGGATCTATCGGATGTAAACCCACCATGGTAACTGTGCTGTTTGGTCAGAGAGATCTGACCTGTCTGTATAATGTGGTTGGTGTGTCAGTGTGGTGTCCAGACGTGGGTAGAGAATAGATTTTGACACATGGCCCATACTTTGATTGCAGAGCTGCGAGTTTCTGTCGTCAACGAAGCAGTATCTATTCGGGTGGTGATTTACACAAGTGTATCTGTGCAGTCCTTGTGACAGAGACCACCATTAGTGCCCGCCAGCACGGAGAGGTGGGACCGCCTGATTTCAGCACCAGAGCTACAAATACCAGATGAGTGAGCCTCTGGTCTGCTGGATATTCACCAACCCCATTTAGTTGCAGATACCCCATAAAAATTCCCACCATTTTCTGGACATTGTGTAGTCAATATAGACAGGTGTGATGAGACCACCCCAACAGCACAGACAATAAATATCCTCCCTAGTAGCTGACTACCAGAACATTTTAATAAAACTAACTATTCTAGTACTTAAATATGTACACCTTTGCATTTATTATGTAACATTCCATGCATAATTTTTCATAAATTTTTAAAAATCCTTCTTTTAAAACAAGTTCTGGTCAAAATAAAACTTGATCCAGAACAAATAAATGTAATATAATTATATCAAAAACTTTACACACGTGAGTTAGTTCAGTGTATTTTAACACTGTTAATCTTATTAGTCTTGTTAAATATCTATGGGTATATTTATAACTATCACACCACAGTACACATCATTACCCTAGACACATCACGTAGCTACATTCAATCAAAGAAAAATAAGTGTGAGGTCGTAGTGGTAGCAAGAAAGGCCTTCTGACAATTCTCATTACATTTTATCTCAGGAGCCTTCACAGCTGGCCTCATACAATTTACATGTAGTACCATCATCATCATACAATACCATCAATACCACTACATATATTGGGGGCTCGTCCGGGATAATTAGCCCAACAGTAATATTAAGATCTCCTGGTGGGAGAAATAAAAGTAGGGAAATAAATTGTAAAATTTCCTTTAAAAGTAAAAGTGTCCCTGCAGATAAAAGTTGGTGAATCTTCACAGCCAGTAATAATTAATTAGTTAACTGGTTAGTTAGAATTAGTTAGATTATAGTCATAAGAAGTACTTAGCTTGTATATTATTATATTGTCTGAAAAGTATGGCTGAGCTAGCAAAGTTTAGATCAGCTGCTGTGCTCACTGCGAAGGAGATGGGGATGGATGGTCAAATTTTAATTCAATACGTAACGACTGAATGTGATAAATATATTGAAAGGGAAGATAGAAAGGTAGCTGAAGAGAAGAGGTTACAAATTGAGGCTGATAGAGAAATTAAGAGGCTGCAGATTGAGGCAGAAGAAAAACGACAGCAAAGGGAGGCAGAAGAAAAAAGGTTGACTGCCGAAAGGGAGGCAGAAGATAGAAGGTTGCAGAGGGAGCACGAATTACGACTAAGGGAGCTGGAATTACAAGGCCCGGCCCCTGAAAATGGTGCCAGCCCTTTTGCCTCAGATGCTACGCCCAGTCTGGGAGCCTCAAACTCAGCTATGGGTTTTCATTTAGACCATTTTGTTGAAAAAGACGATGACATAGAGGGGTACCTAGGACGTTTTGAGTTATTAGCTACTACATATGGGTTAGAGAGAGAGAGGTGGAGTTTAAAGCTATCACAGGGATTGAGGGGTGCTTCTTATGAAGTATTTGCCAAAATGAACAGGGAAGACCAAGACAATTATGACATGTTAAAGCAGGCTTTGTTATTAAGGTACGAGAAGAATGGTGAATTTTATCGTAAGAAATTTAGAAATGCCAAACTGTTGTCTGGGGAGACATACCACCAATTCTCTGCCAGACTAGAAACCTATTTGGAGAAATGGACGGCTCTGGGGAAGACCCAAGATCTTAAAGAAATGATCATGATTGAGCAATTGAGAGAGTCCATGGCTCCAGACATGAGAAAATTTCTCATGGAACAAGGTGCAGAGAAGTTGGGGGAAATTTTAAATGTTGCTGAGAGGTATCAGGCAGCCCAGGCAGAGGTAAGTGGTGCTAAGAAGAAGCACATAGACAATTTTAAAGCTCCACAGCAATTTAATAAATTTGATAATAGAGAGCAGGGAAATAAAGGTAGGACAAACTTTGAGCGGCCAAGAAATGACTATCGCGACAGAAACTCACAGTTCAATGACCAAAAGTTCAATGAAAGAAAACCGTTGAACCAAGGAAAAAGATGGTGTAAATGGTGCAAGAAGGATAACCATAACACCGAATTTTGTAGAAGGAAACCTTCAAACATTGCTGCAATGAAGTCGGGGACGCAAAGATTAAAGGTTAATCCTAAGGGACAACAGGAACCTTATCACCCCCCAGTTTGTGAGGATGTTATTTGTAATGGGGTCACCATAAGGTGCCTTTATGATACAGGTTTGGATTATGATTCAGTTGTGAAGTCTAGCCTAGTGGACCCAAGTCAGTATACCACAGAAACAGTGGAAATACAAGGGGCGACTAAGGACATACCACTCATGACACTTCCCATCGCAAGGATAACGGTGAAAACTCGCTATGTGGAAGGAGAAATCAGAGCAGCAGTGATAGATGAACCAATCTACCCTCTGATATTGGGGTGTAGATACGTCTTCTTGGGGAATCCCGAGAAACCTGTGATCATGGCGACAGTGCAGACCAGGTCACAGAAGAAGGAGGAAGAAGGTGAACCTATAAACGCTCATCCAGAGGAGATGAGGAAGGCGCAGGCTGAGGATAGGACACTCAAGCCCTGTTTTAAAAAATTGCCCAAATGCCACACACCTCCGAGCAAGGGGGAATATTTCATGAAGAACAAACTCTTATACAGGAAGGCCGGAACTGGAACAAATGGTCACAACCAGCTGGTTCTTCCCATTGCATATAGAGAGAAAGTGATGGAACTCGGACATGCAATCCCCTTCAGTGGTCACATGGGGATCAGCGCCACAGGACAGCGTATAGCTTGTCATTACTTCTGGCCAGGGATAACGGAGGATATAAAAAGATATGTCAAATCCTGCCCAGAATGTCAAAGGGTAGCTCCAAAGCACTGGACTGCCCCTGCAACTCTAGGGGAAATGCCCATAGTGGGAACACCTTTTGAGAGGGTTGCAGTGGATATTGTAGGACCTCTCACTCGGACCAAGAGGAGGAACAGTTACATCCTTACTCTGGTGGACACTTGTTCTATGTGGGGAGAGGCGGTAGCCCTGCCATCAATTGATTCAAAACATGTAGCAGAGGCACTACTTACAATATTTACCCGATTAGGATTCCCGCATCAAATCTTGACGGATAATGGTTCTCAGTTCAAGGGGAAACTAACGGAAGAAGTTTTTAAGCTATTTTAAGCCAGGCACTTTCATTGTAGTCCGTACCATCCACAAGGGAACGGCCAGGTAGAGAGGTTCAATGGGACTCTCATTTCTATCCTGAGAAAGCTGGCACACGAAAAACCGGATCTGTGGGATCAATTCCTGCCCGCCGCATTGTTTGCGTACCGGGAGGTACCACATAGTTCAACCGGGATGGCTCCCGCAACTCTGCTATTTGGGAGGCCAATAAAAGGTCCATTAGAAGCTCTATTAAGGACCTGGACAGATGAGAAGGCGGAAGAGACTGTTACCTCATCGTATCAATATGTGAACGAACTGACCACTCGTTTGAAAGCTGGATGGAAACTGGCAAATGATAATTTGAAACAAGCCAGGAAGAAACATGCAGCATATTTTAATAGGAAGGCAAAGGACAGGGAACTGGCAGTCGGAGAGAAGGTGCTGCTTCTACTACCGGGAAGCCAGAATAAATTACAAATTGGTTGGCAAGGTCCATATACGGTTCTAGAGAAGGTGTCTAGAACAAACTATAAAATTGACAAAAAGGGGAAGGAGAAAGTTTATCATGTAAACCTGTTAAAGAAGTATCTGGACAGACCACTCCAGGAAAGCACCCCCTTATTGACCTTGGCTATTGCAACCCCAGATGCAAAAAGAACCACTCACCTCACATGAACTGAAAAAAACATTTTTTATCATTGTAAAAAAAGTTAAAAAAGTCCTGTTAAAGAAAAGTAAGTATCTGGACAGACCACTCCAGGAAAGCACCCCCCTTATTGACCTTGGCTATTGCAACCCAGATGCAAAAAGAACCACTCACCTCACATGAATACCCATTACATCCTTGTGAAACAGCAGCACAGTAAAAGTCAGTAAGCACCTGACTAAAAACCAGAGGGAGAGAGTTCAACAAGTTCTGGAGGAACATACAGATGTATTAACAGATAAACCAGGCCATACAAATTTGCTACAGTATGACATGAAACTGGTAGACTCAAACCCAATCTGTATGAGAGCCTATTCTATTCCGTTCGCGAAGGAGAAGGCATTGAAGGAAGAAATAGATTATTTGTTGAAGGAGGGGATTATTTCGCACAGTGAATCATCTTTTAGTTCTAGTGTCGTTTTTGTTGAGAAAACCGTCTGGGGAACACAGACTGTGCATAGATTACAGGAAACTGAATGCTGTCACAGAAGGACAAGTGGATCCATTACCAGACACAAAACAGCTATTTGCCAGACTCAACAAGGTAATATACTTTTAAAAGGTGGATCTTAGTAAAGGCTATTACCAGATCCCAGTGAAGCCTGAAGTGAGACCTTATTTGGCTTTTAGCACTTCGGATGGACATTATGAATTCAATATGCTACCATTCGGACTGAAAAATGCTCCGAGTGTGTTTTCAAGGATGATGCGCGAATTGTTGGATCCCCTGAATAACCCATGTATCACGAATTTCATGGATGATATTCTCGTCGCCACAGAGACATTTGAAGAACACATTGAAGCTCTGGAGATGTTGTTTGATAGACTTCGGGAGGCGAACTTAACTGCTAGGCCAACAAAATGTTGTATTGGATGCAAAGAGTTGGAATTCTTGGGGGCACACTGTATATCAGGGTAATATGACCCCTGATCCTAAGAACTTGGAAAAACTGCAGAGAGCACCTAGGCCGCAAACAAAAAAGGACGTGCGATCATTCGTGTCGTTATGCGGATTTTATCAGAAATACATCAAAAAATTTTAACGCCATTTGTGCTCCTCTGACTGATCTGACTCGCAAGGGACTTCCAGATAAAATTATTTGGACTGCACAATGTGAATTAGCGTTCCAAGAGTTAAAGGAAAAACTCACTAGCAAGCCTATTCTCAAACTGCCTGATTTGACACAGGACTTTGTCTTAAGAAACCGATGCAAGTAATGTGGGACTAGGAGGGGCTTTGTTTGCAAAGATCATCTTCACCTGATGGGGAACTGAAACCAGTCGCTTATGCAAGCCGCAAATTGAATAAGGCGGAACAAGGATACTCCACAAGCGAAAAAGAATGTTTAGCATTAATCTGGGCAATAAAGAAGTTTCAAATCTATCTGTATGGTAGGACATTTGTGGTGGAGACGGATCATCAGCCTCTCGTGTTCTTGTCTCAGGCTAAGCATGAAAACGCAAGATTGCTGAGGTGGTCTTTATTGCTTCAACCTTATCAGTTTAGTATCCAATATATCCCAGGCAAATTGAATGTCGGTGCAGATTTCCTCAGTCGGCACCCCTGTGATCAAAATTAGAGTAATGGCAGACGTGAGGAGTAATTTTACCTATGTGTATCGCTGGTTTTGGAACTTGCCATAGGCATGTTTTCAGGTGGGGAGATGTGTAGTGAAATTGACAGAGATACAACGGTAAAATTCCTCCAAGGATAACATTTAAGGATAAAAACATAATGCGTAGGCTGCTGATGTACATGATCGCCTAGACCGCGGGTCATCACCCTCCATAAATTTGACTTGCTAGACCGGGGGGGAACGGAGTATAAAAAGGGAAAAAAATATGACTGGAAAGGCTAAAGAGCCGCAATGGGGGGGGGGGGGAAATGGATGAAAGTAAAAAAATTCAAGTCCCCCAAATTGACACGAGGTACGGAATTGGACGTTTTGCGATACCAAGCGCTTGATGTGAATTTGAGCGGAAGAACGCAGATGTCTGAAAGAAAATTACAAAAATTAAAAAGTAAATTTTTCTTAATATTAATGTTAGGAATATAAAAATTAGCTGGCCAGATGGCCTATTCTGAGCAGTGAACGAATATGGTCTTAATTTTACAGACGGATAGATAATATTGAAAATAATGACAAAAGACAGTGTAGTTTACATCAGCCACAGACTGCATTGAATCTAACATATCGTTATTTGCACACAAAAACACGACCTTGGACACAGATGTTCAAATTTACTTGGCATAGAAGTGAAGGGACATTGGTGGTAGCTGTGTCTAAATATAACTTTTACAACAAAAATTTGAAGGGGAGAGAACGGTTGGATCAAAAATCGAGCACAATTTTGTAGAAACACAAGTAGAGACGGACAGACTAACAGATAACCATCCATACGTGACTGAAGCTTGACTGAAATGACTTTAGTGAGGAAATTTGAAATTAAAAATAAACCTCGGCAGTGATTGGCCACAGACAATCATATCATTAGCGCTCAGAGCGCATTTGGGGTCATTCTTCAATAATTGTTCAGTGTTAGACACAGATTTTAAAGTGTGGTGTTTTCCCATATGAAAGACAGTGAGTTAAATTTAGGGACGCCATCCTATAGCCAGCAGCTCAGCTGAGTTTTGCTAGCACTTCTGTGTTAATTATTCATAATCTGGTAAGATTGAAATTATTTCTTTATATATTTTGAATATTGTTTCATGTTCGAGTGATTTGATACTGCCATAACATAATCTAGCCTTACAAACAAGTAGGGATTTGCTCTAGACCCCCCGCCCAAGTCAGGGTCTAAGGAATAACAATGTACCTAAACACCAGCAAGGATTATGCAAGACAGATCAAGAGTTGAGAATAAAGAAACATATTACCTATCCTCTTTTAGGGTAGAAAACTAATAATTATTTTTCAGAATCTATAGTCTGGGAGGATCTATCTGATGTAAAACCACCATGGTAAATGTGCTGTTTGGTCAGAGAGATCTGACCTGTCTGTATGATGTGGTTGTTGTGTCAGTGTAGTGTCCAGACGTGGGTAGAGAATAGATTTTGACACATGGCCCATACTTTGATTGCAGAGCTGCGAGTTTCTGTCGTCAACGAAGCAGTATCTATTCGGGTGGTGATTTACACAAGTGTATCTGTGCAGTCCTTGTGACAGAGACCACCATTATTGCCCGCCAGCACGGAGAGGTGGGACCGCCTGATTTCAGCACCAGAGCTACAAATACCAGATGAGTGAGCCTCTGGTCTGCTGGATATTCACCAACCCCATTTAGTTGCAGATACCCCATACAACTTCCCACCATTTTCTGGACACTGTGTAGTCAATACAGACAGGTGTGATGAGACCACCCCAACAGCACAGACAATAAATATCCTCCCTAGTAGCTGACTACCAGAACATTTTAATAAAACTAACTATTCTAGTACTTAAATATGTACACTTTTGCATTTATTATGTAACATTCCATGCATAATTTTCATAAATTTTAAATCCTTCTTTTTAAAACAAGTTCTGGTCAAAATAAAACTTGATCCAGAACAAATAAATGTAATATAATTATATCAAAAAACTTTACACACGTGAGTTAGTTCAGTGTATTGTAACACTTGTTAATCTTATTAGTCTTGTTAAATATCTATGGGTATATTTATAACCTATTACACCACACTACATATCATAACCCTAGACACTTTACGTAGCCACATTCATTAAAAAAAAAAAAAATTAAGTGTGAGGTCGTAGTGGTAGCAAGAAAGGCCTTCTGACAATTCTCAATTACATTTTATCTCAGGAGCCTTCACAGCTGGCCTCATACAATTTACATGTAGTACCATCATCATCATACAATACCATCAATACCACTACATATATTGGGGGCTTGTCCAGGGATAATTAGCCCAACAGTAATATTAAGATCTCCTGGTGGGAGAAATAAAAGTAGGGAAATAAATTGTAAAATTTCCTTTAAAAGTAAAAGTGTCCCTGCAGATAAAAGTTGGTGAATCTTCACAGCCAGTAATAATTAATTAGTTAACTGGTTAGTTAGAATTAGTTAGATTATAGTCATAAGAAGTACTTAGCTTGTATATTATTATATTGTCTAAAAAGTATGGCGGAGCTGGCAAAATTTAGATCAGCTGCTGTGCTCACTGCGAAGGAGATGGGGATGGATGGTCAAATTTTAATTCAATACGTAACGACTGAATGTGATAAATATATTGAAAGGGAAGATAGAAAGGTAGCTGAAGAGAAGAGGTTACAAATTGAGGCTGATAGAGAAATTAAGAGGCTGCAGATTGAGGCAGAAGAAAAACGACAGCAAAGGGAGGCAGAAGAAAAAAGGTTGACTGCCGAAAGGGAGGCAGAAGATAGAAGGTTGCAGAGGGAGCACGAATTACGACTAAGGGAGCTGGAATTACAAGGCCCGGCCCCTGAAAATGGTGCCAGCCCTTTTGCCTCAGATGCTACGCCCAGTATGGGAGCCTCAAACTCAGCTATGGGGTTTCATTTAGACCATTTTGTTGAGAAAGACGATGACATAGAGGGGTACCTAGGACGTTTTGAGTTATTAGCTACTACATATGGGTTAGAGAGAGAGAGGTGGAGTTTAAAGCTATCACAGGGATTGAGGGGTGCTTCTTATGAAGTATTTGCCAAAATGAACAGGGAAGACCAAGACAATTATGACATGTTAAAGCAGGCTTTGTTATTAAGGTACGAGAAGAATGGTGAATTTTATCGTAAGAAATTTAGAAATGCCAAACTGTTGTCTGGGGAGACATACCACCAATTCTCTGCCAGACTAGAAACCTATTTGGAGAAATGGACGGCTCTGGGGAAGACCCAAGATCTTAAAGAAATGATCATGATTGAGCAATTGAGAGAGTCCATGGCTCCAGACATGAGAAAATTTCTCATGGAACAAGGTGCAGAGAAGTTGGGGGAAATTTTAAATGTTGCTGAGAGGTATCAGGCAGCCCAGGCAGAGGTAAGTGGTGCTAAAAAGAAGCACATAGACAATTTTAAAGCTCCACAGCAATTTAATAAATTTGATAATAGAGAGCAGGGAAATAAAGGTAGGACAAACTTTGAGCGGCCAAGAAATGACTATCGCGACAGAAACTCACAGTTCAATGACCAAAAGTTCAATGAAAGAAAACCGTTGAACCAAGGAAAAAGATGGTGTAAATGGTGCAAGAAGGATAACCATAACACCGAATTTTGTAGAAGGAAACCTTCAAACATTGCTGCAATGAAGTCGGGGACGCAAAGATTAAAGGTTAATCCTAAGGGACAACAGGAACCTTATCACCCCCCAGTTTGTGAGGATGTTATTTGTAATGGGGTCACCATAAGGTGCCTTTATGATACAGGTTTGGATTATGATTCAGTTGTGAAGTCTAGCCTAGTGGACCCAAGTCAGTATACCACAGAAACAGTGGAAATACAAGGGGCGACTAAGGACATACCACTCATGACACTTCCCATCGCAAGGATAACGGTGAAAACTCGCTATGTGGAAGGAGAAATCAGAGCAGCAGTGATAGATGAACCAATCTACCCCTCTGATATTGGGGTGTAGATACGTCTTCTTGGGGAATCCCGAGAAACCTGTGATCATGGCGACAGTGCAGACCAGGTCACAGAAGAAGGAGGAAGAAGGTGAACCTATAAATGCTCATCCAGAGGAGATGAGGAAGGCGCAGGCTGAGGATAGGACACTCAAGCCCTGTTTTAAAAAATTGCCCAAATGCCACACACCTCCGAGCAAGGGGGAATATTTCATGAAGAACAAACTCTTATACAGGAAGGCCGGAACTGGAACAAATGGTCACAACCAGCTGGTTCTTCCCATTGCATATAGAGAGAAAGTGATGGAACTCGGACATGCAATTCCCTTCAGTGGTCACATGGGGATCAGCGCCACAGGACAGCGTATAGCTTGTCATTACTTCTGGCCAGGGATAACGGAGGATATAAAAAGATATGTCAAATCCTGCCCAGAATGTCAAAGGGTAGCTCCAAAGCACTGGACTGCCCCTGCAACTCTAGGGGAAATGCCCATAGTGGGAACACCTTTTGAGAGGGTTGCAGTGGATATTGTAGGACCTCTCACTCGGACCAAGAGGAGGAACAGTTACATCCTTACTCTGGTGGACACTTGTTCTATGTGGGGAGAGGCGGTAGCCCTGCCATCAATTGATTCAAAACATGTAGCAGAGGCACTACTTACAATATTTACCCGATTAGGATTCCCGCATCAAATCTTGACGGATAATGGTTCTCAGTTCAAGGGGAAACTAACGGAAGAAGTTTTTAAGCTATTTCAAGCCAGGCACTTTCATTGTAGTCCGTACCATCCACAAGGGAACGGCCAGGTAGAGAGGTTCAACGGGACTCTCATTTCTATCCTGAGAAAGCTGGCACACGAAAAACCGGATCTGTGGGATCAATTCCTGCCCGCCGCATTGTTTGCGTACCGGGAGGTACCACATAGTTCAACCGGGATGGCTCCCGCAACTCTGCTATTTGGGAGGCCAATAAAAGGTCCATTAGAAGCCCTATTAAGGACCTGGACAGATGAGAAGGCGGAAGAGACTGTTACCTCATCGTATCAATATGTGAACGAACTGACCACTCGTTTGAAAGCTGGATGGAAACTGGCAAATGATAATTTGAAACAAGCCAGGAAGAAACATGCAGCATATTTTAATAGGAAGGCAAAGGACAGGGAACTGGCAGTCGGAGAGAAGGTGCTGCTTCTACTACCCGGAAGCCAGAATAAATTACAAATTGGTTGGCAAGGTCCATATACGGTTCTAGAGAAGGTGTCTAGAACAAACTATAAAATTGACAAAAAGGGGAAGGAAAAAGTTTATCATGTAAACCTGTTAAAGAAGTATCTGGACAGACCACTCCAGGAAAGCACCCCCTTATTGACCTTGGCTATTGCAACCCAGATGCAAAAAGAACCACTCACCTCACATGAATACCCATTACATCCTTGTGAAACCGCAGCACAGGTAAAAGTCAGTAAGCACCTGACTAAAAACCAGAGGGAGAGAGTTCAACAAGTTCTGGAGGAACATACAGATGTATTAACAGATAAACCAGGCCATACAAATTTGCTACAGTATGACATGAAACTGGTAGACTCAAACCCAATCTGTATGAGAGCCTATTCTATTCCGTTCGCGAAGGAGAAGGCATTAAAGGAAGAAATAGAGTATTTGTTGAAGGAGGGGATTATTTCGCACAGTGAATCATCTTTTAGTTCTAGTGTCGTTTTGTTGAGGAAACCGTCTGGGGAACACAGACTGTGCATAGATTACAGGAAACTGAATGCTGTCACAGAAGGACAAGTGGATCCATTACCAGACACAAAACAGCTATTTGCCAGACTGAACAAGGCAAAATACTTTTCAAAGGTGGATCTTAGTAAAGGCTATTACCAGATCCCAGTGAAGCCTGAAGTGAGACCTTATTTGGCTTTTAGCACTTCGGATGGACATTATGAATTCAATATGCTACCATTCGGACTGAAAAATGCTCCGAGTGTGTTTTCAAGGATGATGCGAAAATTGTTGGACCCCCTGAATAACCCATGTATCACGAATTTCATGGATGATATTCTCGTCGCCACAGAGACATTTGAAGAACACATTGAAGCTCTGGAGATGTTGTTTGATAGACTTCGGGAGGCGAACTTAACTGCTAGGCCAACAAAATGTTGTATTGGATGCAAAGAGTTGGAATTCTTGGGGCACACTGTATATCAGGGTAAAATGACCCCTGATCATAAGAATTTGGAAAAACTGCAGAGAGCACCTAGGCCGCAAACAAAAAGGACGTGCGATCATTTGTGTCGTTATGCGGATTTTATCAGAAATACATCAAGAATTTTAACGCTATTTGTGCTCCTCTGACTGATCTGACTCGCAAGGGACTTCCAGCTAAAAAAACATATTTGGAACTAGCAAAATCCAACTGAAACGCAACAATGTGAACTGATCTGACTCGCAAGCGTTCCAAGAGTTTAAAGGTGAATTAGCGTTCCAAGAAAAAAACTCACTAGCAAGCCTATTCTCAAACTGCCTGATTTGACACAGGACTTTGTCTTAAGAACCGATGCAAGTAATGTGGGACTAGGAGGGGCTTTGTTGCAAAGATCATCTTCACCTGATGGGGAACTTAAACCAGTCGCTTATGCAAGCCGCAAATTGAATAAGGCGGAACAAGGATACTCCACAAGCGAAAAAGAATGTTTAGCATTAATCTGGGCAATAAAGAAGTTTCAAATCTATCTGTATGGTAGGACAGTTGTGGTGGAGACGGATCATCAGCCTCTCGTGTTCTTGTCTCAGGCTAAGCATGAAAACGCAAGATTGCTGAGGTGGTCTTTATTGCTTCAACCTTATCAGTTTAGTATCCAATATATCCCAGGCAAATTGAATGTCGGTGCAGATTTCCTCAGTCGGCACCCCTGTGATCAAAATTAGAGTAATGGCAGACGTGAGGAGTAATTTTACCTATGTGTATCGCTGGTTTTGGAACTTGCCATAGGCATGTTTTCAGGTGGGGAGATGTGTAGTGAAATTGACAGAGATACAACGGTAAAATTCCTCCAAGGATAACATTTAAGGATAAAAACATAATGCGTAGGCTGCTGATGTACATGATCGCCTAGACCGCGGGTCATCATCCCCCATAAAATTGACTTGCTAGACCGGAGGGGAACGGAGTATCAAAAGGGAAAAAAATATGACTGGAAAGGCTAAAGAGACGCAATTGGGGGGGGGGGGGGGGGGGGGGGGGGGGGGGGGGAATGGATGAAAGTAAAAAAAATTCAAGTCCCCCAAATTGACACGAGGTACGGAATTGGACGTTTTGCGATACCAAGCGCTTGATTTGAATTTGAGCGGAAGAACGCAGATGTCTGAAAAAAAATTACAAAAATTAAAAAGTAAATTTTTCTTAATATTAATGTTAGGAATATAAAAATTAGCTGGCCAGATGGCCTATTCTGAGCAGTGAACTAATATGGTCTAATTTTACAGACGGATAGATAATATTGAAGATAATGACAAAAGACAGTGTTGTTCACATCATCGACAGACTGTATTGAATCTAACATATCGTTTATTTGCACACAAAAACACGACCTTGGGGACACAGATGTTTCAAATTTTGGCTTGGCATAGAAGTGAAGGGACATTGGTGGTAGCTGTGTCTAAATATAACTTTTTACAACAAAAATTTGAAGGGGAGAGAACGGTTGGGTCAAAAAAATCGAGCACAATTTTGTAGAAACACAAGTAGAGACGGACAGACTAACAGATAACCATCCATACGTGACTGAAGCTTGACTGAAATGACTTTAGTGAGGAAATTTGAAATTAAAAAATAAACCTCGGCAGTGATTGGCCACAGACAATCATATCATTAGCGCTCAGAGCGCATTTGGGGTCATTCTTCAATAATTGTTCAGTGTTAGACACAGATTTTAAAGTGTGGTGTTTTCCCATATGAAAGACAGTGAGTTAAATTTAGGGACGCCATCCTATAGCCAGCAGCTCAGCTGAGTTTTGCTAGCACTTCTGTGTTAATTATTCATAATCTGGTAAGATTGAAATTATTTCTTTATATATTTTGAATATTGTTTCATGTTCGAGTGATTTGATACTGCCATATCATAATCTAGCCTTACAAACAAGTAGGGATTTTGCTCTAGACCCCCCGCCCAAGTCAGGGTCTAGGGACTAACAATGTACCTAAACACCAGCAAGGATTATGCAAGACAGATCAAGAGTTGAGAATAAGGAAACATATTACCTATCCTCTTTTAGGGTAGAAAACTAATAATTATTTTTCAGAATCTATAGTCTGGGAGGATCTATCGGATGTAAACCCACCATGGTAACTGTGCTGTTGGTCAGAGAGATCTGACCTGTCTGTATAATGTGGTTGTTGTGTCAGTGTGGTGTCCAGACGTGGGTAGAGAATAGATTTTGACACATGGCCCATACTTTGATTGCAGAGCTGCGAGTTTCTGTCGTCAACGAAGCAGTATCTACTCGGGTGGTGATTTACACAAGTGTATCTGTGCAGTCCTCGTGACAGAGACCACCATTAGTTGCAGATACCCCATAAAAATTCCCACCATTTTCTGGACATTGTGTAGTCAATATAGACAGGTGTGATGAGACCACCCCAACAGCACAGACAATAAATATCCTCCCTAGTAGCTGACTACCAGAACATTTTAATAAAACTAACTATTCTAGTACTTAAATATGTACACCTTTGCATTTATTATGTAACATTCCATGCATAATTTTCATAAATTTTAAATCCTTCTTTTAAAACAAGTTCTGGTCAAAATAAAACTTGATCCAGAACAAATAAATGTAATATAATTATATCAAAAACTTTACACCCGTGAGTTAGTTCAGTGTATTTTAACACTTGTTAATCTTATTAGTCTTGTTAAATATCTATGGGTATATTTATAACTATCACACCACAGTACACATCATTACCCTAGACACATCACGTAGCTACATTCAATAAAAAAAATTAAGTGTGAGGTCGTAGTGGTAGCAAGAAAGGCCTTCTGACAATTCTCCATTACATTTTATCTCAGGAGCCTTCACAGCTGGCCTCATACAATTTACATGTAGTACCATCATCATCATACAATACCATCAATACCACTACATCCTCCTAGCGGACTCTGGGTCGTCTTGAAAGTCTGGATCCCTGGCTCTTAGTTTACCTATACTTGTCATATAAATATATCTGATGTTAATGTTCCTCCTCATCAGCAGAATTTTCTTTTTATTCTCCTAAATCATCTCTGCTTTGATCGTAGACGTTCAGTTACGTTAGTTCATGCTCATCATGTATCATCCGTTCGTTCTTACCATGTTTTCTTTGTTATTATTAGGTTTCTTCATTCGTATTCTCAAGGTGCTTCTGGGCGTCCTTATATTTCATTTCCCCTAGTGTTTTGGTAGTATATCGTTTTAATCCTACGATATTGCGCAGATACCGATATTTGAAAGTGTATGTTTCCGGTGCAATGTTTCCCTAAAGCACTAACACCCCCCCCCCCCTGCCATCAGTTTCCGTTACTGCAGCGGTGTCTTTCTTGCTCCTAAGATATATTCAGCAGCGGTTGCATTTTTATTTTATTTAAAAAATATTACATTTAGCCGTGTAGGACGTAGAATAGTTTTCGAGTACAGCTGACTAGATTGCTGGACGTAGAATAGTTATCGAGTACAGCTGACTAGATTGCTGGACGTAGAATAGTTATCGAGTACAGCTGACTAGATTGCTGGACGTAGAATAGTTATCGAGTACAGCTGACTAGATTGCTGAGAATCGACGCATTTGCCAAAGAAGTAGGTTTAGGTCCTTGTTTTACCACCCGCCTCCCCCATGATTTCATGTGACAGTATCGGAGCATGTTGTGTGATGAGTAATCGTGATTCTGTACACTTCAGAGCTTGGGTGTCAGTGATGATGATAGCCGCAATTTACGTGGATTGTCCGTGGATCTTCCGACATCCTGCACATAGAGCTTTCCTTTCACTGAGCATCCTGCCTGCTGCTTCGGACACAAAAAACAATAATAATACAATAAAATCGTAAAACCTGAAAGAAATACCGAAACAAGAAAGTAAATAATCAACGAAACGAAAAAAAGAATGAACAAAACTTCGGAACAAGTAGAAGGTCACTTAGCTAGATCCGTAGATGCTTGGAATAGAACACTGAGGTAGCTTGTCCAAGAAATCGTCTAAGGAAGTAATAAATAAATAAATTTATTTATTTATTTTTGTCATAGTATTCTGTTTATTGTAGCAAGGTTTAAAAATGTGAAAGGTATACCTCTGACTTATAACGATAAATAGCTACTGTCGTGCACAAAAGTTTATCTCTTGCGAAAAACGGTTGCACTTTTTAAGGCCTTTCCTTGTACATGGACAACATAGACAATGATCAAACAATTGGAAGATGGAATTGAGGTCACTGAAAGGTGTTTATATACATATGTCGCATCTCACGGAACGAGAAGAAATAAAAAGAAGTCCTAGAAAAGTAGAAGTGACGTGAGAATTATCATGACCATTTCAGAGAGTGGTCAATGAAAATATGTGCTGCACGAGGAGATGCATTAGTGTAGTTATATATTTATGACATGTGAGTAGATGAGCTGAGAAAACGTTGACAGTGCTATATGGTTCTTACTTGAATTGTTGTGAGCTGTTTGTTGCTAAATGAGAGCGAGGAAACGTTAGAATCGTGTGGAGCCTGACCACTGAGTTGTTTGTTCCAAGGGAGACACTAGGGAGTGAAGTAGCAAGTTGTATGGTGGGGTTAGGTAGTAGCAGTTGCACCAGTGTTGCAGTTTATTTTCTTTAGCACTGATGTTTATATATAGGTTCTCTATAACAGGCCACACAGGCCATCACTATACGTTACAAGTTATTAAGTGGCGTAGGAAGACAATGTTAATATCTTTCGCTGATGAAGGCAATCAGCTTATGGTCGGGCTTACGTATGGCCGACAGGTGTATAATGTGGTATGTATGCATACGCGAATGTTAAGGGTTCGGGCATACCTGCACCAACTGGAACCACACACCACAGTAAACATAAGAGTCAGGAATGATTGAAACTAGCTGTAACGTTTCACACAGTTTATTAACATCACAGTCACGTAGACATCATGGTAATAGCACACTGTCACAGGTTACAGAACACGGCAAATCACGAAGCATCAAGTACAAAATATCCATGGAAAAAGTGGATGCAGAACATAGTATCAAATATCCATTACATTGGTTGCATAAACCACAGGCCTCAGCACAGTACACTTGTTACAATAAATATCCCTCAGGAACAAACTTTCCAACATCTTAAATCCATCAAAGGGAACAACATCATAATTCTTATAGCATCAGCGCTATTACATCCATGGGAACAATATCCATCAGAGGAAATATGAATCATGATAATCATAATAGCCGGTATAATCCATGGCCTGAAAATATTTCTTCAGTATAACAAATTCTCTCTTTCATAAAATATCCTGGAACACACTAGCGAAATGGATAACGTCCATTTCCCAGTTCTCCCAGAAAACGTACTGTCACGAAAAAATAGCTGCTCAAAACAGCTCAGTAAAATTCATTCAAGCGCAAACTCGCAGCTTGAGATGTGAGCTGAATTCATTCCCCCCCCCCAAACTAATTAAAATATTACAACAGACTACACCGACCCCGGGGAAAAAATGATATGATCATTTTTTTAAAAATTACATTGAACAAAAAGAAAATTGAGGTCGATGCAATCCTAATATCCACACATAAGGATTACCCTATGTTAAGTCATGTTAACCAAAAAAAAAAAAAAAAAAAAAAAAAAAAGAGGGATAGAAGTAAGTGTAAAGTAAAGAAAAAATGAAGTATAGAAAGATAATGAGATAAGCATACGAAGATCAATAAATTCAAAGAAATATGAAGTATATCAAGTATAGACTAGCTATGACATCATAAGTGAAAAGTAAAAAGACCAGATGAAGTACAAGAAGAATGAGCAGACAATGATATATCAGGGTAAACAATAAGTTAACAATGCATATTTATATCAAAAGACAAATAACTAGGTACCGTTTTAAAAAAAAATAACATAATGTGCATGATAACCAAGTTAATAAACTTATAAAGTACCAATGATGAACTTATTATAGACATCAATTAATAATATCGCTATACATAGTTACCCCTAGCGCACAATCAAGCGCTGGGAAAAGACAAAATACGTCACAATGTCAGAAAAAACACTTTTCCTAGTCTTCATATTTTTTTAATTAAAAAAATGTACAATACCGAAATGTATTGTAATGATAAGTTAAGTTACAATAGTATGATCATTACAATCGTCAACCGCTCAACGTCTATCAAAACCCAGTAGTACAAGAACAATATGGTAATGAAATGGTGCATTATCAAAACACAGTCATATAAAAAATAATATGGTAATGAAATGGTGCATAAAGATGAACCAACATACTATCTTAAAAAAGTTATATCATATCCTAATACAATACTATCTAATATACTATACTATACTATACTAATAAACAATATTATCTACTTTCCTAAATAAGTTACATAGAAAGGACAACTCTAGTAGTCTTGGACCATCCTATGCACACGAAGATACCAAAAACATCTAGAGTGGCGTCAAACTGCCGACTGGCTTCACTGGAACAGCAAGTCTAGCGATAAATACCACAGCCTACTCAATCAATATAGCAGCTCTGACTCTCATTGCAAAGCCGTCGCTGTGAAAAAAACACAAATGAAAATCTCTGTTTGGTAAAGGTAGGATTTTATGAAATACAACAGTTAATTTCAATTCTAACCTATCAAATGTGGCCGTGTAAACTTCCGACCCCTGTACGATGTTAATCAAACCTTCCTCCGTTACACAAGAAAGGGTAACAGAGAAAGTAGCTCAGATGAACTTAGGATCGTGAATTAAACTAGGTCATAAAAGTGTTCTACCAGTGTGCATTAATGTATAATAGAGTCGTGGGTATATAAGTAACCCCGAAATCTAAAAGGAAATCTGGAAGATGGTAGTGATGACTAAGAGTGTCATGATGGCTAACAATCTGAGATTTTGCGCAAGACAAAGGAAATGCAGTAGACAAAGGCGTACATCTTAAACGCTGAACTGAAGTCATAGCCTGTGTACTGGGCAAAGAAAAAAGTAAGAAAGATATAATAAAGATGTAAAAGCATACAGTAGTAAACTTGGACCTACGTCGAAGTTTAAAAGGAGCGCAGTGAGTGCGACAAAAAGTCGTAAAAGACGAAGATACCGAGCTAACCGGTCCAGCAAGAAAGCTAAAGAAACTCATAAGGTACATATATGTACTAACTACTAAGTCCGTACATGTGGCAAAGAAAACGCTAGTCATTGCAGCAAAGAAGTTGCAATCAACGTGACTAGATATAGATTCAGTCGTAGCGATAGAGTTAGTGTGTATATCAGACAAAACAGAAGGATCTTCTTCTACTGCAAAATTTCACCAAATCAGCAGAATGTATCATGTTAGCAGAATGTACCTGGTGATAAGACCGAGGCATAGCCCCTAAGGTTGAAGCAATAAGGTTATGTTGCCGTTCCCAAGCAGCAATTTGTACTGGCGTACACACCTTTACACCATGTATCTGTCCGACAGTAAGGTCAGCGATAGGCGCTCTGAGCATACATGCGTGTATATAACCAGTGAAAAACGGTGTGGCAATGTGGACTATGGCAGTCGGAAAAGTCTCAACTGTCCCACCAAATGTCACACATTTCACTATATTACCTGTAGCGCAAGATGGATGGACTAGAGACTGTCTAATCCCAACAGTTGTGCATCCAGAATCAAAGAGAACTGAGACTGGATTCTTATTTACAAATCCTTTATGTAGGGTAAAAGACCCTCTTCCGTCATGCGCAGCTAAGGCAGGAAGAGTGGGTAGAGGATGACCGCAACTCAAGGTAGTTATAGCTGTAGGTTGGAACAAAGTTGTGCACTCCGGGCACTGAGATGCTCTCTCGAAATCGAAAGCAGAGCAAGCAGTAGCATTAGAGACACTATTATCATTGTTACCTTGATCATTAATAAACTGGGGCTCTTGTTGAGCAGAGTTAGCATGGCGATGCGATCTATTATTTGGAGATCTACCGTCATATCGCGATCTATCGTGACTATTATCTCTATTGGGAGCATTGTTATTTGCTCTATTGAAACTATTGTTCTGATTTGAACCCCAGTTAGCATTGTCGCGATTACTATTTCCCCTTTGATCAAAATATCTATTCGATGGATTTTGTTGTCTCCGAGAAAAATTATTGTAGGGTTGATAATTTCTATTGTAGTTACCCCTTCCAAAATTTCCATAATTGTTGGAATAAAATTGTTGAGGACCGTTAAATTGTCTCCAGTTCCTTGAAGAAGGAGAATTACTACGTGATGGACCCCCTTGGTGCTGTCCAAAATCACGATTATCTCTCCTACCAAAATTGCGATCCGCACTTAGAGATCTGCGGCACAAATTAGGACCATATGGTATTGCTGAAGCCACAGGTAAACCTTCTCTGACCTCAGAGTGGCTAACAGTCACATTTGGGTGTGCAGTGGCGTATTAGCGACAGTATTGTTCCATATCTTTCAAGTTTGTAGGTTTTCGCTCATGTAAAAAAAGAAAGAAAAGAAGCGTTTACAGATGACATGACTTTGTCACGAAGCAATAAGTCCATGAGGGCTTCGTATGTATGTTCAGTTTTTGAAAGTTCCACCCAACGTGAAAACGTAAGGCGAATATTTACTATAAAGTCTGAAAAATCTTTCCCTGTCTCTGGCAATAGAGACTTAAAGCGTAGGCGATAACCGTCTTCATCCAGTTGGTATTTTTTTTAACAAGACCGCTCTGACAACATCATAGTTATTCTTGTCAGGGCCCTCCAACATACTCACAGTGTTCATAGCTTCACCCTTAAGTATTTCCATAAGCCGTGCACAATATTCCGACTTGTCTATCTTATGAGATTCGCATGAAAGTTCAAATCTATTCAGATAGAATGAAATATCGTCATAGGCAGAGTTGAAAGTAGGCAATCTGATTTTATAAGAATTAGTATTTGCCTTATTAGAAGTTGTTTGATTGTTTGTCTCATTTTGTGTATTACCAATATTCACTACCTTTATTTTCTCCAGTTCCATAGATAAGATCCTTTCCTCGTGTAGTCTTTGGTTTTCTTCAGCTTGCATCTGAAGCTTTTTTCCTTCCATTTGCATTTGCATTTTTTTCTCTTCCATTTGCTGTTGAATTTTTCTATCTTCAACCTCTAATTTCTGTTTTTCAGCCTCTAATTTATGTTTTTCCATTTCCATTTGCTGTTGAATTTTTCTATCTTCAGCCTCTAATTTCTGTTTTCATTTTCCAACTGAAGTTTTCTCTGTTCTGCCTGCATTTGCAATCTTCTATCTTCAGCCTCCATTTTCTGTTTTTTTTTTTCTTCTTACTTCTGCGCCTTGGCATATTCGACAAGTGCGAATTCTTTTACTTCCTCGGTAGTCATACCAAGGGATTTCCCTTGTGTAATGAAATAATCCAAACTAGACATTCTGCTGTATTTTACAAGATATGTAAGTAATGTAAATATCCAGGAGACACTCACTCTATCCCAACTTCGTGGGTGACAAGTTCTTGCTTAAGACCTTGTACAATTACCTTTAATTGTTAATAATGTCATTAATTATCTATATATAAATTATGCATTATAATATTGACAGTGCATGACAAAATAGATAGTACAAACAAGAGTGACAAAGACAAGATATAAAGCACAAATGACCACGTTCGCAGAATCAACTAAACCTGAAAGCGAAACCAAAGAAAAAATATTGCAAAGAGTACAATGACACTGCGAAAAGTAAGACAATACAAGCAACAATACAGTGTATAAAAGAAAAATTTGTATATAAATCAAAGATAGTAAGGGGAGGAAGACACTCACAAACAAGTTAATCAAAAAAAAAAAACCTAAGGTACAGAGAAAAAATATAATGACAACAACACTGAGACGTTTCGCCACACCTAAACAATTACTGTCGTGACGGACAAGTAGCGATGTGAACTTCGGCAAGGTTTTTAGCCTTGAACCGGAATTACCGCTCAATTGAGACTCACAAACTGGATCCTATAGACCGCTCATGGAGGCCCTGGGTAAACTGGGATATTTCCTTCATAAGTCACCACTCTAACCTCCCACTTAAACATGAAACATATAACGTAGAATATGACATAGAATAAATAGATTATGCTCTGAGGAAGGCTCAATTACACCGAACAGTGGTACAGTTTACAACACAAACAAACCACTTATCTTCAAAAGGAACAAAATCCCAGCCTCCGCAGCAACAACAAGGATGTAAATCAGGTATCACACAGTCTGAATAAATCCAATGGTGATAGCGGCTTCCGAATGTAGCAAAGTTGATTTTGCTGGGGAGGTTATGATGGTATCCTGCAAAGAATGAAAAGGTGTCTGCTATAACCGTGTGAGGTCATGCAAATGTAGGTTTCTGACTCTATAGATGATGATGATGAATTATGTGCAGAGAACCTAACGCTACCTCCCTAGGTCTCACACGGTCAATCTTCTGGCTCTAGTGTATGGTGTATGGTGTACCTAGGGTCTAGGGGAGAAATGAATGATGGTACACAACAATCAAACACTTTAAGTTTCTATAAAAGAAGTTAATAACTAGCAGTTAAGTTTTTCTTTGAACGAATATTTACAATTTATTTTGCCTGTCCATTCATAGCTTGTGGACAGGTCTTTGAAAATAAGGACAAGATAGTTTACAGAAAAGGAACAATTAAAACTGTTGGGACAATCTGCCCAATAACTAAAAGTTATTATGTAATTATAAATGTTCTTCCTGTATGGAATATTAAATTAGTTCACTTTAGTATCTAATTTATAAATGTCCTTCCTGGATGAAATATTACAGAGTTCACTTTAGTTATCTACCGGGAGAGTCACTGTATATGAGGGCTGTAGTTTCTCATACCCCCATAAAATTCCTGTGTAATATTTTGAAACACAAGAAAATGTCAGAGATGCCCCCAGATGTTTTACTTTTCACCTGAGAGTCCTTGTTGTAAGATAATACGATGGGTAGTTGCAGAAATTTCAAGTTCAACAATCGCCAAAGCTCCTACTGGATATTCGACAGCATATAAGTCTGGTTGGAGACTGGTTGGCTTTTATAAGCACTCAGCAGGTTTCCTGTCACCCGCCGGCAACAGGAACAAAGACCCTCTGCAACAAAAGGACACCCTGGCCTTTTATCTCTGATCATTTATTTTAACACTTAATTCCCTACGTGGGTATGGGGTCAGCCTCGCGTGCCTTACAAATGCACTCGCCCCTAATTGTACAGGACTCCCACCTGGTCGTGACCACACCTCAAGTCCTTTTAGTAGATACGCCACTGTACGTTCACATACTTTTCCTCCATACAATAATGTGGAGTAACCTCATTTCCTGTGATATGCTCTTCTCTTCTTTTCTTTACACTTATATTTGCTTCAGGCATGTTAAACAGTGTTCATTGAACACAGAGGCTTGCTAAACTATTTTAATACAATAATATGTCAACATAATTATAACAACATACATCAGTCAGATACCGTTTAATGTGTGGACTCAACAATGTCTGCTTCCGACATGTCCTTCACTTTTTCCCAATAGCAGTATCTAATTTTGTAGTTGGACCAAACCTATTAAATTTCATAAAATATCCTTACCACAATCAAGAAATATATAAACAAATGACGCTGATTTTGTGAAGAAATGACCTCAGCTTCCTCCGAACTGCACAGACTGTGAATTTATTCTTTATTTAAGTTTAAAATTAACACAGCTGTTTTTCAGCGTATCTGTATACAAATTTTAGTTCAACTGGCAATGAATAATCAAAGCCTTTACTAATATCTACCAGCACTAGCCAATCGTATCGTTCTACTACTTGAATTCAAATGCAGTTTGAATGAAAAACCCAAAATAATTTTGAATAATGGTGGTCGATTGGCTAGTCTGCTCTAGTCATGCCAACTACAAAAGATATCACGTTTAGGATTACATTTCTCTTACCGTGTTCCTTTCCCATTCATACTCTGTTCACCTCAAGCTAATTTGAATGTACCTCCCTTTCTCTTTTTCCAACTCGCGTCCCCCTAACGTTACCAAAAACATGAGCAGGAACGCCAGTGTGTCTGGTCGTGTGTTCTTAGAGATTAGTATTTCTTCAATAACTTCTCTAATACTGGGAATATCATATATTTTAAAGTACATTCTTACTCAGCCAACTCCACGTCATACTACCATATAATTCTTATGGGGAACTTCCTAATGGTTTAAAATTTCCAATTTATTTCATCGTCCATCGTCCAATAAAATTTTACACAAGTCCGCCATCTTTCCCCTCCTTCATCTTGCGAGCATGTATTTTTTCCAATAACTACTTGTTTTAGTTACATCAGAAATGCTACCACGAGGAGGAAATTAAACTGTCTGCGTGGTTATGCCTTGGCTGGCTTTTTCGCAGTGTGAATATATACGTTGCAGACTGTGTCATCGAAGCGGGGTAGACGGGGCGGGTTTAAGAATTTGCGTTACTAGTTAGCATTGTATCGTGTAATATTACCAAAAAATGTAAGGATTTCTACTGATTTTGCTACAAAGTTGACAAAAAGTGTTACTTCAGATAGCTATATTGCGGCACTCTTCCGCCAATAGTTAATTGTAAGGCTAGATTACAAAGTGTAATCAGCAGATTGGGCAAAGTTAAATAGTAGTAGTGTCTCTCGAAAACGAAACTAAAGCTGTCAGACTTTTTCCGTGAAATCGTTCTCTAGGCTTAGCACTGTGAAAAAAGCAGCGGTGCTGGCTTCGAAGATGCCAACCGTCAGACACATGCGGGCGAATGTATTTATTATCGTTTTATGCCTGAATCGTACTGAATTGAGCGTTTATTCTCGCATATTTTGTTACACCGAACGAAACTCATGACATCGGGTGCTGAAATCATAAATTAGCGCATGAGAAGAAGGACTGGAACACTGCAACTCTTGACTTGAATAACTTGTGCATAACAGTCAGTACTGAAAACACTGTAAATCCAGTTGAACTTCTGCTAGATGGCCTAATTCCCCATGAAACTGGCCAGCACTTTCTGCTGCAGTTTATTTTCTTTAGCACTGATGTTTATATATAGGTTCTCTATAACAGGCCACACAGGCCATCACTATACGTTACAAGTTATTAAGTGGCGTAGGAAGACAATGTTAATATCTTTCGCTGATGAAGGCAATCAGCTTATGGTCGGGCTTACGTATGGCCGACAGGTGTATAATGTGGTATGTATGCATACGCGAATGTTAAGGGTTCGGGCATACCTGCACCAACTGGAACCACACACCACAGTAAACATAAGAGTCAGGAATGATTGAAACTAGCTGTAACGTTTCACACAGTTTATTAACATCACAGTCACGTAGACATCATGGTAATAGCACACTGTCACAGGTTACAGAACACGGCAAATCACGAAGCATCAAGTACAAAATATCCATGGAAAAAGTGGATGCAGAACATAGTATCAAATATCCATTACATTGGTTGCATAAACCACAGGCCTCAGCACAGTACACTTGTTACAATAAATATCCCTCAGGAACAAACTTTCCAACATCTTAAATCCATCAAAGGGAACAACATCATAATTCTTATAGCATCAGCGCTATTACATCCATGGGAACAATATCCATCAGAGGAAATATGAATCATGATAATCATAATAGCCGGTATAATCCATGGCTTGAAAATATTTCTTCAATATAACAAATTCTCTCTTTCATAAAATATCCTGGAACACACTAGCGAAATGGATAACGTCCATTTCCCAGCTCTCCCAGAAAACGTACTGTCACGAAAAAATAGCTGCTCAAAACAGCTCAGTAAAATTCATTCAAGCGCAAACTCGCAGCTTGAGATGTGAGTTGAATTCATCCCCCCCCCCCCCCCCCAAAAAAAAAAAAAAAAAAAACTAATTAAAATATGACTTAACAACCAGTGTGTGTCCATTGTTGATGAATTGCTTGATGTTGTAAGAAATCAGAAGTTGTAAAGCTATTTACTGTTTTTTATTGTCCCCGCCGTGGTGTTGTATTGAGGGATTTGCGGGATGTTTTCCTGCATAATGTTGTACTATTGAAACAGTTGTGATAATGTACTAGTTAAATAGTGTAGCAGGCAGCAGTGAATTGTTGAATAGAAGTATCTTTTCCACCACTCTGTCCATTTGATGATGTTGTCGTGTGAAATTCTAATCCACATATATAAATTAAAAAGTAAATGTAAAGCCTAACAAATAACTTCAATAAAAGGAAAGAAGAATGGTAAAGAACGTTTCACGTTGAGCCATACGAGAGTTAGGTTTTAAAAACCTGAAAAACGCTTATTAGGAAAATGCATTATACTGGTTTACTTGAAAGCAGCCCCTTAGCCCCATAAAAGTTTGTATAGTTGGGTTCCTTTTGTAGGGTTCTTGCTGACAAAGAATATGTTAAACGTTACGCAAATAGTCTAGGAATTACCAAATTATAGCCAAAAGAAATAGTGAGGGTGTCAGACAACACCAAAATCAGAATCGCTCAGTGGCAGATTTTGACACCACCATTGTACGGGAAATAGGTCCCCATGTTAAATTCTATTTGATTGGTGGAAAGTAAATGTAAGGCTAAACACGATTAGCCGGGCTACAAATACTATCTTTTGTTGTTAGGGGAGACGGAAGGAAGGGTACCTTTTTTCAAACGCTTGTGAAAACATGGCTCGATTGGTTAGACCCGCCAATATAGTCACTTAGAAGCGTTAGTTCAGCACCACATTTTCAAATAAACTTACTAAAGAACCAGTGCGTTGAGCGCCAGTGCATATTTTTCTAAATAAAAGCCTGGGACATCGGCAGATCGAAATTGTGCTATATTCATTGCCAGTCAACGTAACTGTGTATTATTCCATGAATTGTGGTAAGCTTGATATATTCAATATCTTTTTAATGAAAATTGAATGTAAATTGATAATTTATGTCTGTATATGTGTGTGGTTCAGTAGCGAACATGAGGCAAAGCCTATATAGTGCTCCAACCTGAACAGAAGGTGTCGGAGGAAAGTAAAACTACATGGAATTGCCAAACAGTACACTGACACCTATCTTATTGACTAGAAAGAAATAATGCTGGAATTGCAGAGGCGTAGTAACCATTAAGGAGGAGTATACTGATGTCAATTGTTTCAGATGAAGATAGCAATTGGCCTACCGCTCTGAACTCAGTGTTTGTTATGTATTGTGTTCAGTCTGGAATTAGATTATAAATTAGTTATGAAGTAGGAGGTACAACCTTCTTGTTTCAGGGACTGTGGTCCTAAAGTTATTGAGCAGCACCTGGTCTGAGCTTTGCTGAATCTGGAGGCTGACAGCATACTCCTGGGTCCAGATAGCGACTAGTGAGGTGTCTCCAGAACACAGGGGAGCAATCGAGCAGAGGAGTCTTTTCCTGCCGCCATCACGAAAGTTAAGCCTCTGTGGCCAGTGGAGCTCAACATTATGTGTCCCCTCAAAAATTGACATTTTAGTAAAAAAGAGGGACAATATCTTGTTTAAATTGACAGGAACTGTGAACTTTTCCCCCATACTATTTCCCAGATAAACAAACACTTGAAGTCATGATGACAAATAATAACATAGCTTGAAAAAACAAAACCAGTATTACCTCATAGTACTACTACACAACTGACACACATAGGATAATATTAATAAAATATGTCACTACAAGGTTCATGTTTATAAATTATGTATATATAAATTGTGATTACAATTAATTGTGATTCCTGGTTCACTTTGTAGTTGAATCAGGATATATATTGGTGAAAGTAATTAATACATATATATTTGAAACTTTACCAGTGACTCATTTAAGATAGTCTTATAGAGTGTTAAATGTGTGTGAGTGTCACAGTGTTGTCAAGTGTGGTGGAATAAATTAAATTGTTTATCTGTCTGTTGTTGTTGTGACTTACACTTCATCATATACATACCCTAGACATTTAACGTAGTCATCACAATATTCCAGAATAATTCTGACTGAGGTATAATGTGGTAGCAAGTAAGGTTATCTGTAAAACACTACACCTATTAGATACAGATACCTTCACAGCTGATCTCAGTCAGTACACTAAGTCCCCTATAAATATTTATAACATCCCACTTTACCACAGTTGTGATATGTTGTATAATGTATTAAAAGCATGGAGATTGACTGGGCAGTTGTTATGGCATCTCTTTATTTGATGTGAGTTAGTGTCCTGCTGTAAGTTATGATCTTAACCCCTGGACGTCGAGTCTGACAAGATCTAATTTTTGTGGCTGTTCTGATTGTTTAGGCCTGTACGTTCCATGTCAAGAATTAATTAATGAGATAAAAATTCGACAGATAAAATATTTTAGTCATGTAAAACCACATAACACCTTGCAGAAAATCATAATGAAAGGATAAGTTGAAGACAAACATGCAAGAAGAAGACATCACTGTCAATGGAAAGATAACATCAAGAGATGTCTGAGATGTCTCTGAGAGCCTGCCATCAAGGCAAGAGACATAAGACGTTGGATGTTCACTACAGGCGACTTTCGGTACGAAGAACGCATCTGTCTAGTCTGTTGTTTGTAGAAACGTGTGGATGTATATAAAGTTACTGATTAATCTTAGAACATTGCTGAAAAACTACACTACATCATTTATATGTAAAAGCATTCAGTGACATAACAGTCTTCGAGGATTCGCTGTTGTCGTGCCAACTGACAAATGCTATATATATATATATATATATATATATATATATATATATATATATATATATATATATATATATATATATATATATATATATATATATATGAAGTTTAGTAACATGCTTGTATAATAACTATGTACACCATGATATCATCATCTACTTCCTGCTCTCTATAAAGTCTGGGCCAAGCCTGCTGTTGGTTCCTTATGAGGGAACCCGCACGAAGCAGTCACTATCTCTTGCAGTGGTGGTTCATATGTCAAGTTATTTTCAGTGATGAGATTGCCAGCCTAAAATGCCACCTTACATCCATCAACAAATTATACCTGTAAAAAATGCAAAGTTGAAATGATAAAATACATATTACAACTTACCTCGAGGTTTTCGGGCGAATTAAACACAGACTTGTTGCACAGGAAACGTCCGAATATTGTCGAGTAACTGATTTAAGATGCCGTCTCTTCGGGTGATTTAGGTGTTTGCACTTGAACTAGGATCCCAGAACTTAAGGCAGAAAATGATCTCTCCTGCTTTACTCTTTTCTAATCATAGAATTGACGCCCAGTCTTCTGGCCTGTCATATTTTCAGGTCCTATTATTCTGTGTTCCTGGCTGTCTTATGCTTTCTGCTTGAAGAAATTTGAAGTCAGTGAAGTAGCTTACACGGTGCTAGGTTATAACTAATATTTTCGATCACACACCCATATGGATTCGTGAACGAGAAGTGCAATGAAGAGCAGCCTATCTAATGCATCTCAAATGCCGAACAAATGGTAAAAAACTGTCTGATTTTGATATGGGGTCTATTTCCCCTACCCTCATCTCTCATGTAGAACATTCTACATTACACATAAAATATTGTTTTAAAACTCCCATTACCTTATAAGGTCTTTCTACTTCCGTAGGTATTTATCATTTTTACAACTAACTACCTCACAGATGTGTTACTGATAATCTCTGTCAAGATGTCACTTTCTTGTGATTATTGATCACAACAAGGTCTGGGCGGAAGCGCATACGTATTTTCCGTGCTCGAAAAATCGCATTTTTATCTTACTGTCCGTATCTTAATCGTTACCAAGATTGTCATCGACAATGTTTTTGGGTACTCCATATTTGCTAACTGTGCCTTATATCCAAATATTGAACCACTTCGAATAATATGTTTGTGTATCTTCCTAGACAAGAAGTCTGGATTAACAATAGGAATGTCGCGCAGTGCAGACTTTTACTCCGTGTGGAGCTAGCGGCGAGACAAAAGTCAATGTGGCAACTTCACTTTGCACAATGTCAGTGTTGTGTCAAAACATGTCCAGCGATCAAGGTAATTAGTAAGGCAGTAAACGATTAGAACAAGATGTGATTTTAAAAAAACCTTGAACTATTAAAGCATAAACAACAAATACTGGAAGGTTTAATACGTAGAAAAAGAGGGGGATAAAAATACCGGAGTGGAGAGAAAGAACATTTGCATAGACTACACACGTGTAGGTGTTTTATTGATTATTTTGCCATGCATTCATTTCCACATGATG
Source organism: Oreohelix idahoensis (assembly GCA_024509875.1). NCBI lineage: Eukaryota > Metazoa > Mollusca > Gastropoda > Stylommatophora > Oreohelicidae > Oreohelix > Oreohelix idahoensis. The sequence goes on along the minus strand of JAMPIV010014432.1, from coordinate 112,266 downwards.
TTGGCTGTATATTACATTAGAGCAAGCTCTTTACCATCACTATTCGTTAGTAATATTTAGCACGTGTTTTCTCAGATAGTTTAACTTTACAGTCTAGGAGACCAGTATTTGCAACAACTCCTCATTTTTTTTTTTTTTTTTCAAAACTGAATGTCGCACGTTTGTTTGGAAACCTTCCCTGATATTTGTCACTGATATTAGAGTCTTGCAAATGAAATAACTTTCACATTAGCTTCTGTTAGGAACGTTGATCGCATCAAATCTGTCTGTAAATAGCGGTTTCGCTGGACACATTTTATTGTTGTACTGAACATAATAATACATGCCATACTTGTCAGGTCAGTGGTACCTCACCTATCATTGTATGTGGCAGCCCCTGAAGAAACGTTTTTAGTCCTTTCTTTTTACATATATACAAAACACACTGTCGCCGTACACATATACACATCAGTCATTTAAAAAAAAACATAGAACTGATTTAAATGTGCTTATTTTATGTACCTCTTAATTTTCTGTTATTAAAAACGTTTTTTCTTGTTCTCTCTTTCTGTATCTCAGTTGAACTTTTCTTATCCTTCTTATATTATCCTGCACGTTTATAATCTTACCATTAATATCTGATGCAAGCATAACTTTCGAGGAGGCAAAGAGTTTTATCAGAATCAGTTGCAGAAACAAATGGAATGTAGAACATCCAGGGCACACACAGAATGATGCTTACTACCAGCTCAACAGAAGAGAACAAGTGGTAATCTTCAGACTCCGCACTGGCCACAACAGATTGAGATACCATCTATTCAACAAGCTAAAGACAGGAACTACCAATCAGTGTAAGTGTGGCACTGATATAATGACTGCTGAACATCTGCTTCAAAGTTGCCCCTTATATGCGTTACAGAGAAAGCGCATATGGCCGACGCGTTCCTTTCGTGGAAAAGCTTTACGGGGATTCAAATAGCCTCAAACTGACTACTGCTTTCTTTGAGAACACTCAAGTGGACGTCTGAGAGTGTACGAAGAAGAAGAAGTATCTCAGTGCAGCATCATATTTCTTCCAACTCCTGACTTCTGCTGCTCCTAGCACCGTAACCATTTGGTCCTCTTCTTGTTTCCCTCGAAAGCAACCGCGGAGTCTGAGGAGGCCTTATCTGCATCACTGAGTGCGACCATCCACACATGTATACTGTCTTCTCATTTCTTACAGTTGATTAGTTTCTTCATCGCACTACATTTTTTTTTGGCCAGTTGATTGCTTCATATTTATGATTTTTGTTTCTCTCTTTCCCTCTTTCCATCTATTCATTTCATTACTCTCACAATGATTGGAATATTCACTCCTCTTTTCATAACTTCTGCGATCTCCCCCCTCCGTGTCCTCTTCTCCCTGTCCCCCTCTTTCCAAACCACCCTCCGTAGATCAATGACTATAAGGGAGCACGGTGAACACCGGCAAGCGACGCGCGATCCCGAGCATAATTTCCCATTTGTTTTTGCCGGTGCCGATAAATCGGACCAGCCGTCGATGTGCTTTCACTGAGTGGACACGACACAAGACCCTTTTTGTTGACTTCTCTCTGAGGCCCACTCATGAACTCGCAGTGTCCCCATCTGTTGGAAATTAAAGCGCGTATTTCTGACAGATCATATCTTTGTATATGCAACCTCTTGAGCATGTGACCTCGAGCAGTCCGTTGTTCTCACGACCTCATGTAGATTATATCGATGTTTCAGAGATTTACATAAATTTTAACATGTGAAATCTGATATCATGGCTTCACGTGGATGTTTGAGATTAGATTTAATCACCCCTACAGCTGCAATATTTCTGATATGATGTTCTGTGTGTTTGTGTCGCTGGCGTTAACATTGTCTCTGAGAACAAGCTGGAATTAATTATTAGTCGCCATCGTTGTCATGGTATTTGGCCATTCTGAAGCCGTAATTTTGCAGACATTTCTCGGTGATACAAGCATTTATATGCGGTGTAGGCATTTTGTTTGTTGCATACAGTTTCTCGTGTCGAGTTATAATCTCTGGCACAGATTAAACGCAGAATTAAGCTTGCTAGCTTTCACTTTCTCACTTCATTCTGCTATAACGTTTTTTTTTTTTAAAATATCAGTTTTGTAAATTTGACCAAACTTAAAAGCTTTACATAGCCTCTACATTATCTACTTAAACCACCGTTGATTGTGGAGTGAAGACATCTATTTTGATTTGTTCATGCAGTATTTTTTTACTTGTCATTTACATTCTAACTGAAGTCGATCCCGTATTCAAACTGCGCGTGTTAATAATCCTTTGGTATACAAAAAAAGGCAAATAGAGTCGGCGCGAGGTAGAATTCATTGTGAAAATCTATCATGAGAATACTCCAATATAACCACTGAGAACGTTTTTTAAAATTACCACTGTTGAACGAGACAGAATAGACTACGTAGCAAGAAGCTCCGTCGGTACACTGTAAATGTAGCTTTTATAATAACTTTTTCAAGTAGTCGAAATAATATATTTTTATGTAGCGTGTACCTATTGCATCAAATTTCTCTGTTTTTGCCAGATTTGACATATGGGGGTCTTGCCTTCTGTATTGATACTAGAATGCTTTATCTTTAAAGCTGGGTTCTTTGTGGTAGAATTTCTTATGTTCTAGGGTGCTACAACATTTTAGTCTTTTCTTTGTGAGCCTTGTAAGAAATTATTGCGTCATGTGAAACATAGAAACGTGCGTCATCACTACACTAACAGTTTAAAGAAATGTTTAGTGCTCAGCACGTGGTTCCTTCGCATCTGAGTTTTTAAGAAGGATATGCTTTTGACCTTGGAAAAATCTATGGTTATTTGTTAATTGTTATGGAAATTAAATGTGTGACATGATCATGTGACATTCAGATCTCATCTCATATATGGAATTATTAGAGCACCGTTTGAGTGTGAAAATATACTACTGAATAATAATTATTATTATAATAATAATAATAATCAAGGAATAGCTGACCAGGATATGAGGAAATGAATGCTGCTGTCTGTCATAAACACCGTGGCGTTGGCGGATAGCTTACCCAGTAACGTGTCAGTCATGACACTGACATTTGAGGATTCTGGATTTGTTTAAACATTGGCACTGTCAACAGTTTGTGTGAGACTTTCGAACATTACACAAGGAGGTTTGGAGACTTTTTTTTTTTTTGTTCCTGTTGCAGATGAAGGTAACCATGTTGTTTGTGTGCTTTCTACAGGTAAGCAAATCATCTGTCTAGTGTGAGTGTCCTTTCTCCACCAGCCCCCTACCCGGACCGAGATGGGGGGCTCGCATATGTGTGCGCTTGTCGCACTTGTGGCAGTTACCACCACTGTTTGTGGATCATCATACGCCGCTGGTGAGTACATTTTTGTAGTATTTTTTCTGATTATAATATTTTGTGGTGTTTCTGGTCTGGAAACGGCTTGATATCCCACAGGTCAGTGTTTCTCTACTTCTCAAGATACAAAAACTATAAAGCACCCCTATATCTTCGGATTCCGTCCTCAAACAAGCTAAATATACACCCTAACTAACATGGGCACAAAGAAATAAATTAAAACAGGGATATATGCCAACATGACATTTTAACGAGTATCTTCCTCGGACAGATTATTTACAACTTGAGAACCGCTGGTTGAGAAACACTACTCGTTGACATCCAAAAAGTCTTAGCTTTATCAATCTTTTTCTCATGATATGCTATGTGTGAAAAGCATTACCAAAATATGCATACTTTTTTCTCCAATGTGGAGTTAGGCTTAGGTACTGGCAGCGACACCATTTAAACCGTCACAACTAAATGTTATCACACTATGGTAATAATAATAGTCATTTTCTGCCCTTCCCCTCACTATTTTTGTTCAGCCTTTTCCAGTAGGAAACATGAGCAATGGAAGTTTAATTATGACAGCTCACTGCTATAGTCCCTCACTGACCTCATTTTTTGGGCAGTGATAATCTGGCAGCGTGCCCAACCATCAGGAAGATGTTGGTGTGTCAGAGCCAGTTTCGCCGCCCGACTTTATGATCAGTTCTACAAAACCGTCTTGTGTAACTCAGCAAGCATAGTTTGACTAAGGAACCCAAGTTGCGTTAATTTCCGGCATTCTACAGTCTTTAGTGAAAGAGGAAGTTTGCCCTGTCAGGGAAATGTGAGGCTTTCATACCACTTTGTGTTTTTGTTAGTTTAGCTGTCATCTTGTACAATAAAATTATCGAGGGCGGTATACCACTCACCCCCTTTTGAAAACTAGTCACTGAATGCAGGAGTCATTTCATGACCTTAGTTTTCTTATGTACATGGTCCAGTGAAGGTATGCTTGCAATCATCTGCTCGCTTACCTTTTCGTCCAGCTATTTTTGAGTAAACGTACATCGATCAGTGTCCATTACTTTTTTTTATTTTTTTTTTTCCATTCTACATGTGTTCATTGTCCGCCCTCTCTACCTGTATCAACCAGGTTTTACGCAATGCCCGACCAAGCAAAGCTACAAGTCTGTTTCTTTTGTTATGCACAGAGCCCCATTTCCACCTTTTTTCTTTTCTGCTTATTGGCAAGCTCTTGTTTATTTGTGTTCACAGTTATTCCTGTGTTCCGTCGTATCCCATTTCCTATTTGTATATTCTTCCTTCGTAACAATTTAATGACAGCAGATGCCATTCCTGAAAAAAAAAAAAAATTATAGAAGACGACAAAAAGTTACAGGGAAGTTATCTTCGCGGCAAGCGAACAGAATGGATAAATAAAATAAAGGGAAATAAAGTGATGGAACCACAGGATCGCCGTAGCCAGTCGGCGTGGGGCTTGGGCATGTACGACTTTTTCGTAGTGCTGGGTAACAAGAGTCACGCATGCCGAAAATGTCTCATGGTATCCATAGTTTAAGCACTGCGCTGCCACGCAGGCTGTATTCATTGTCGTTGGCAGAGTTTACTTACTATTCCATTCGGTGTAAGTAACGATAATAAGGCTTTACTGTACATACAGCTGAAGAACGTCTAGACTCTATTACTGATATTTTCTGCTGTGTGTTCGTCAGTACACATTCTTATTGTTATTTTAATGATCTATTATTGCCCTCTGTTGTCAGTAATCTACTGGTTTTTCGCAGAACCTCCCAGATACAGCAATTTTCACTCAGACAACGATTGTCCTCTTGAAGAATTTATTTGGCACTAATTAAAGTTTTCTGCCCTCATTTTGTAAATACAGACAGAAACTTGAGGCTTGTCAACAGTAAATAAATAATACACAAACATTGGTATGTTGGAGGTACTCGTCAGAAAGTGAGGAAGTAGAAAACTAGACAACAGAAAAAAACAACAGAAGTGAAAGGCTGACACTTTTTTCTGTTATCTAGTTTTCTACTTCTTTAATTCAAGTCTTATTATTTCGGTGGTATGCTAAATTTGTACTAACTCTATTTGTATCGTATTTTTTTAAAGATTTTTTTCCAAATTCTGTCAAAGAGGTTGAGCTTTATTGCTAATTTCTGTACTTTTGAATTCCTTCACTGATTTCATGAAATCCTAGTTCCCGCCCATTTCTTTACTTGTCCAAGGTCTTGCTCAATTTCTGCCTTATTGAGTGGCTAGCATGATGTACTTAGCAGACTTCCGACTGCTCGTGTGTCTATTTTGTACTTATTTCAGGTCTCTTTAAGATCATCTTTCAGTGTTCTGACCATGTTTATACTCTCAGTGTTCTTAGATGTTGCCTGTACTTTCGGGTTTTTAAATCATATCTGCCTCATTCCGAACTTGGGAGTCCTGTGCTTATTTAACTTACGATATAACTTCACTATCAGCAACTTGTGCTCTAGGATGCATTAGTTCTCCGATTTTAGTATCACATAAGTAGGGATAATCAGAATATCCGAGTGATGCATTTATGTATTCTTTTTCTTCTTTGTTCTCTCTCATACAACCACATCTGTTTCTGTTATAAAGTTGGTTGTCTGTCAGAGGCCATACACTTTCTCTCTCAAATGTCTGCGTGGAGGCCATGCTCTCAGTCTGTATCTCTCGTGGAACCGGTACTCTTGGAGACTATGTTGTACTGTTTGTTTGTCTTATGCATGTATGTAATCTGGTATGCATGTATGTAATATGGTATGCGTGTAGTTTGCTCCGATGTCTGAGCAGGAAGGGAAGATTATAACCACTACTTACTTAGGCGTCTCGTTGAAGGAGACTAATTTGAGGTTGTTCATGGGGCTGACATCTTCATCGTATAAAATAGTTTGACCCAGAAATTACCACTTCAGGAGCATAGGCAACTCACAGTAGCAGGCTTCTAGCTGAGGGTTCAGCTGCAGAGGTGGTTTCATGCGCCAATCATAAATGGAAACTGTCCACACAAGCAAACTCTCAAAATATTTAACCAGTACACAGACTTGCCAGATAAGGATGTCTGCATTAATGAACGGTCTCCATCGTGGCCGTAAGGGTGGGTGGGGGGAGGGGGGGGAGACGGACTAGTTTTACGAGATATAACAACAGAAAAAAAGAGGGGGGGGGACAGGAATACAGGGGACATTAAACAAACAGCTGTAAAAGCTTGATTGTGTGACTGACTTTTGTGTTCTATCGCATATCCAGCAAAATATGCAGAAAAAAAGACAAACTAATAGTAGTTGCAGCTAATACCAGATAAAATGTCACTATAACCTGAAAAGAAAAATACGAGAATGAATAATAGACCAACAGATCAGGTAAAGATACTGACGAATGGCACAGCTTTACCTGTTAAGGAATTAGCAGGGACATAGAAGGAGATCTGTTCAACGATATATACAGTACAGGATACATACCACATGGCATGAAAACATCAGCCAACCTTCGATGTGAAGATGGCACCTAATGATGATGAGAAGGAGAAATAAATGCAAGTGCCAGGATTAATAAAGCCAGATTCGCCTTCAGCTCTTTTTTCCAGTATTGAAGGTAAATTTATGTTCAAAAGAGATATAAAATCTATGCTTGGGAAATGTTACAAGAAGTGTAACGTCCGAGTTACAGACACGAACCAACGAATGTCTCCGACACATTCAACATATCAGATGGCCAGTGTTGAAGCAAACATCGATCTCATAGAAGAGAGCGAGACAACAGCCATTGTAAGTGGAGATTATAGAGAAATTGGAGATCTTTCAGACTTGCCTTTAAGAAACCCACTACGCCGTACTGCAGTGATGGAAGGACAAAGTAAATGTACCTTTGAGAGAACAACCAGAATTTATACCGTTTTTATTTTCTCAGATTCTCGTTAGCCTGCTGAGGCTTCTCTTCCCCTCTTGCTTCAATAAGGGGCAGGCTTACATTACATGGGGAAGGAAAGTGATTGATGCTGAAGACAATTGTTAGAACATTCTAGTTTATCTAACACTCTCAGTAGTTTGTTGTGGAACGAGTTCTGTCTTATGTCTTTTGTGAGAGACGAGCACTGTATGATTTCATTAGTATTTGTCTCTTTGCTGTGAAGTTAACTGTTGTTGGTAGGTAACTGTTGTTGGTACATGTTTTATTTCGAAACATCACCTTGTTTCCTGATCTAAAGTTTCTTCGCAGCCCAGACCCCCAAAGATCTGAGCCTACTAGAGTATGCTATTACGTATAAAAGATGTACAAATGATTTTATGAATGTATATGGCAACGAAGGAAAGACAGTTCTGATAAAAATAACACACCCCCTTTGATCATCTACATTCGAGACTGGAATAACTGCCATGCCACTTGTAAAAATCATGGCCCTGTGCTAGTTTTTTTTTTCTTTTTCTTCTTTGTGCAGATTATTAACTTCTTTTCTTAAACCTGGTAATAAGAACATCTTGCACGCTCGAAATAAAAACAAAATTAACATTCACAAAATTTGCGAGAATATAGCGGCGAAACACGGCTCTAGCACTGTCAACCGCATGCTGTCTAATTCAGCTTTCATGGCACCATTTTTTTTTCTCTTCGTCTTGACAGCACTTAAAAGCATCGCATCAGCTCTGCCTTGATTGCGTCGACAAGGATTGGATTTCTTCAACTTTGATTGAGAAATCGATATTAGCTGGTTAAACTCTGGTGGCAGCTTGCACTCCCATAAAATGGAATAGTTTACGAGATACCAGGCGGTAACATTTGATTATGACAGACAGAAGGAAGTTCTGTGACCTTTAGACAAGCAGAATACAAGTACTGCCTGTGTGATTAACTTAATTTCCTTATGTTCAAATATGAATGATAAACCCTTATGACATCATCTTGATAATTAGTCACATTTCTGCCTCAGAAACAGAACTTGCTTCAGTGGAGCAGTGTTTTAGAAAAGGCACGTGCACACCTAAGCATGCCAAGATCTACTACTTTTTTGCTTCAGCGATGTTACTGTTTACCAAATACAATTTTTCATTGTAGCTACTTTCACAGTTTTTCAAATGTAAGTAATAAAATAACTCCACATGCATGTAACATAAAGAAAACACACATGTTCACTAATTGAAGGCAAAATAAAATGTGCAAGGGAAAATATATTACGTACAAAGGTATTACGTAAGTAAGAACTAATTTAAACAACAAAATGATATTTCAGTACTAATATTTAAAAAAGTGTAGTAGCACTGACTTAATATGATGATGATTTGCAGTGCATCGCCTCAAGTATGTCTTCAAATTTTTAAAACAAATGACTTAATTAAAGAATCAGAAAAAAAAAATACAAACTCGTATATCAGGCGGTCCACCTAAAATATCTCAGCGGTCTACCACAGGACCACCATCGACGTCTTGCCCACCTCTGTTGTAAAGAACAGCTCCACTAATAAATAACTGCGATATGCAGACTTCTTTTTTTACCTAGCTTATAAGAATCTAATAAGTATTCAGTGGGAAACACTCTCTGGCTTATAAGAGTTTCATAGGTATTCAGTGGGAAAACCCTGTGGCTTATAAGAGTTTCATAGGTATTCAGTGGGAAAACCCTCTGGCTTATAAGAATTCCATTGATATTCAGTGGGAAACACTCGAGACATTTTGTTTTCCTGCCATGTGACACAGAATCAGGGCGTGTTTGCTTTTATTTTTATGTTTTCTACTAAATTCTCACTTTCTTTCCTTTGTTTTTGTTTGTCTGTCCCTGATGAAGGCCTTGTGGCCGCATCCTAGGTTTTTCCTTGTCTTTTCCCATAGTAAGACGCAATCTCCTTGCCCCCCCCCCCCCCCTTTCCATTTTGGCCAATAAGAGTTTCATGGGTAGTCAGTGGGAAACACTCTCTGGCTTATAAGAGTTTCGTGTGTAATCAGTGGAAAAAAACTCTGGCTTGTAAGAGTTCATGAGTAATCAGTGGGAAACAATCTCTAGATTATAAGTGTTTCATGGGTAATTATAAGTGTTTAATAAGTAATCAGTGGGAAACAATCTCTGGATTATAAGTGTTTCATGGGTAATCAGTGGGAAACAATCTCTAGATTATAAGAGGAGTTTCATGGGTAATCAGTGGGAAACAATCTCTGGATTGTAAGTGTTTCATGGGTAATCAGTGGGAAACCATCTAGATTATAAGTGTTTCATAGGTAATCAATGTGAAACAATCTCTGGATTATAAGAGTTTCATGGGAAATCAGTGGGAAACCACCTATGGATGTTTCATGGGTAATCAGTGGGAAACCATCTCTGGATTATAAGAGTTTCATGGGTAATCAGTGGGGAAACACTCTCGCGTAGTATATGAAACCAGTAAACTAACCCTAATGTCTAATTAACAGAAGCAGTCGCGCTCATTATATACTCATGTAGTGAAATCAGCAGTGAACGATTAAGCTTTCTTGCCTTTAGGCCTGTAGTTTGTCAGGAAACACCCGCTTAATGCTTCTTAAGCCAGTGTAGATGTCTTGTACGTTCTGATTGTGTTAAAAAACAAAATTCGGTCGGATCTACACAATTTATGAGTTAGCTCGCATTGTGCTATCAGACTCGTTAAGTGAATTCTAAATTGAATGTCCCCCTTTCTCCCGGTAGAAGAAATACTGGGGCTACGACAACGTTTATTTTCTATGCAGGAAGTCTGCATCAAATGGCTTAATGTGCTCTAGCAGTGCTGTTTTCTGTTGCAATCTTTTATATGAAAGTCGTTGCTAGCTCAATACAGACCTTTTCTTTATGAAGTAGCTCTATTCTCTCTGGATATTTCTGGGAACCACAAGAAGTGAATTTTAAATTCATGCATTAAAATGAAAACATCGAAGCTGTGTTAAGGAAGAAATTCAGCTGAGTGAATTTGTTAGCTTTGCCGCCACCCCCCCACCCCCGCGTCCCCCCCCCCTCCCCCCCCACCCCCCCCCCCCCCCCATTTCCACTTATCCATAACATCAACTTCCTCCTTCTCCTCCCCCTTCTTCTCTCATCGTCATGTTTCTTTCTTCAATTATTTTGACCTGTCCTTCCAAAAGACCACCTCGCCAAGCCCTGGCGGTGGCGGCGGCGTATCCAACTTTTCGCAGTTTCATAGACCCATACCATATCGTCTGCTAATCTGGGAAGGAAGACGGAGGGGTGAAAACGCTTGTTGGGAGATCCGGTGGAGAAGCATTTTTTTTTTACATAAAACATTCAGAATGTTCATATCCAGCAGATTCAATCCTCCCAGAGCAAGATAGCCGTACTAATGTCCGCGGCGAAGGGCCCCACCCCTTCTCCCCTGCCCCAGCCAAATATGAGTCAGCGTGATTCACGTTAGTTTTCCTCCTGGCCTTATCTGTGACCATAGACCGGGGATATTAGATTAGAGAGGCGTTGCTTGGTCATGTCTTCTTATTTTTCTTGACTTTTAGTAATGGGAAAAAAATAAAATAAAACTAGCTTATATCCCTAGGGGTCAGTCACAACTTGTGTAGTCGATTACCTGATGGGAATGTCTTAAGTTCATCTAAGTGGCGTAAATGTACAGAACCATTGTTCATTGATGACATAGAGTTTGGGGAAACAATATACATGGAACAAATTATTCGTGATATCGAATCCCTTCTGTATAGATTCCACCGTGTTTGAATTTATACAAGAAATAAAAGTAAGCAGGGGATATCGAGTCCCCATTTGCCTTGTGGAATAGGGGTAAATCGAATATGCATGATCATAAAACGAAGGAATGGGATGCTAGCTGAACAAATAGGGTGATATTACTAGCACCGCAAGCGTCGTTAATGTTGTTACAGATACACGGTTCTTAATTCATTTGCATGCATGAGATCATCAGGAACCAGCAAATGATCTCTGTTGACAGTAGCTCCAGTGGGGACACTGACCGTCCTCTGCAGCTTACTAGTGTGGTCTGTTCTGAAAGGTTTGCAGCACAGCTGGGGTCGGCAACTGGTTGATCCCTTCTTACTGGTAGATCACATAAGATAAATAGGTAGATCCTTATGTGACGGAAAGGGAAAAAGGAAATAAATTTTAGGTTTGAAAAATGTCGGATTAACCATTTAAAGACCGATATCGCCAGCTTTAAAGGTACCCTATCCATGTTCCCATCGAAAACTCATAAGCTAGCGTACACAAACTCACTTTAGAACGTCAACTGCATTAAATAGAAACTTGATCTTTTCTTTAAAATGAAAGTAACTTTCAGTAAAAAAAAATCATTTAGTTTTAATGTTCCACCGATCTGTCGACTGAATTGTGGGAGCATAGCTAAAAGTTACACGCAGGCAGGACTTATTTCAATATTCAAGTACTCAAAAACGTGGGGGAAACAAAACTTTTATCAAGACAGAACTTTAGACACCTCATTGTGTCTAAAGTAAATCCCCGCGACTCCCGAGTTACCGGTCGCTACTGTACAGTATTTTAAGAACGACCAAATAATCGTTAATTTATGTCTTTTGTTGTCTCCATCTGTTTCTTGGTTACCTTTGTCTTCACTGGTCTCTGTCAATTCCCGATCACGGAATGGCGGGTCTTGGGAAGACAGCTCCAGAGCAACCCCATGCTCTTGCAGCATTGTTTTCTGTGGCAGTGTGTTTTATACGGTGAGGTTTCTGTGATAAATTTAACCGTGATACAACGTTAAAATATCTCCAAAGATAAAATGTAGGGATAAAAATAAGGCGTAAGCTACTAGAAGACATGATCGCCCATGCCGCGGTTCACTACCCGCCATGGAAACTAACTTGTTAGACGTACAGACAAAACGTTTACCCTTGGAGACGGGAGGGAACGGAGATCAAAAAGAAAAAATATGACTGAACACGTGCTTGAAACTAGCAAGGCTAAAAAGACGCAATTGGTGGGGAAAGGAAAAAAATTCACGTCCACAAGTTGACACAATGTAAAGAAATGGACAAAAGGGACCTTAGCTATTATACGCAACAGTCATGTCTTGGACGCTTTTACGATACTTAGTCCTTTTATTTGAATTCAGCGGCAAACGCATTACAGAAGATGCTCGAACATATTTCAAAAAAAACAACTAACCTTGAAAAAGTAACTTTTTCTTAATAATAATGTTAGGAATATAAAACCTAGCTAGTCTGATAGCCCATCTTGAGCAGAGAAATAATATGCTTTCATTTATACAGACGGATAGATAATAATGAAGATATTGACAAAAGACTGTGTTGTTCATAACAGACGAGCGACTGTAAAAAAAAAAATGTCACTAATTTTCAAAAATTGCGGCCTTGAGACTCAAGTGCTAAAATCTAGTTGGAATGAAAGAGAGGGGGAAATAGTGGAAAATTGTGGCTAAAAATAACTCTAGAGACCGATTCGTGTAGAAAGGCATGTAGAACCAAGCGTGTTTTTTATGAAAAAGCAAGTAGAGACAGACGGACCAACAGACAATAATACATACTTGACTGAGGTATGACTGAATTGACTTTTGGTTGGAGGTTTGAAATTTGAAAGGGGGGAAGTCGGTGATTGGCCACAGATAATCATATTATCGGCGCACAGACGCGCATTTTGCCATTCAACATAAATTGTCCAGTAGTAGACACAGTAATTCTTCAGTGGTGTATTTCCCAGAAGCTAACTGCAATATTTAGAGGGACGCCATACTAGAGCCAGCAGCTCAGCTGAGTTTTGCTAGAATATAACTGTGTTCTCTATTCCTAATTCTGAAGTGTGAGTTTCTGTTTGGCACCAAAGTGGTGTCAAATGCTGTGTTGATATATACAAGTGTGGACCAGTGCAGTCTAGTATTTTGTCAGAGCAGCCTTATATTGCGCCCAAGCACGGAGAGGTGGGGCCACCAGATTCCAGCACCAGAACTACTCAGTCAAGATACGTGAGCGTCTGGCCTGCTGGACCTTCACCAACTTATTTACTAACTAACACACCAACTATATTACCATCACTAGAACCCACAAAAATTTTGGGAAATAAAACTTGTATTACTCCCATCAGTGAATGGACAATGTTTGGTAGTCATAGACAGGGAGTGATGATACCACCCCAACAGCATATCTAGTAATAAGTTCTCCTGGACTATCTTAAGATAATTACTATTAACCAGTCATTTGAAATACATATGTACACACTTTCTAGTTTATTATGACATATATTCATGCATTTCAATAAAAACCTTGAGTTAGTTCAGTGTGTTATACAATTTATTAAACTTTCGTATTCATTAGTAAAAAAGATCACACTAGGTAACATCAACCATACAATACCATCAAATCCACTACAGTTTCAAGCCCCGTTTGCAGTCCTCTTTAGTTGTCTTTAGCAACACTATTGATAGAACCTAAGTGTCTGTGGTCAGTTTTGGCGCCCTGAGATCGATGCAGACGGTATTCTTTATAATGATCTTCACAGTGTCCGCGACTTCTTGGACCACTCATTACACTGACAAACAACAATTTTCTTTCTTATATAAGAATAAGTGTTCTTATGTCAGTTTCCTGCGCTGATTTCAAATTTGAAATCCGTTTATCTCTATCACATCGGGTTCTTAAGACATTTGTGAGTAAATATATTTGTGGGAAACCGTTATTTGCTCAGTTTCATTTTTACTATATAACTTATTAAAAATTAATAAAATGCAACATAATTCTACTTTTTATACTGCTTAAAGATGCATGACATATGTTACGCTATTTTTCAATTAGTTACTGTATTTTGAAATAATTCTGAGCGAAATATGGCTTCTAGAAGTTGTAGAAATTCGGCTGATCTGTTCTGTTACGTGTGCGGATATTTTACCGATCGTGTTCACCAGAAAAACTTTACACCATTACTAAAGAAAGCATATGAACTTTATTTCGATTCGAAAGTTGATGATGCAAATAAATCTTGGAAGCCAAATGCAGTTTGTTCGACTTGTGCAAATACATTGGCAGGTTGGTTACGAAAATCGCCGAAGCATAAGTCGATGCCTTTTGGAGTGCCAGTAATATGGCGTGAACCGACAAATCATGCTACTGATGGTTACTTCTGCTTGACAAATATCCATGGTTTCACTTTTAAAACTAGAAAGTCTGTGGTTTATCCAAATATTGGTACGGTTTCGAAACCAGGCCTCATGGTCCAATCACGTGTCCGATCCCAGTTCTACCAGAACAATATCCGTTGGACGTGAATGAACCATCAGAAAGTGATAGTTTACCTGCTTTAGAAACTAATTCTGACTCGGATTATATACCGGTGAATGATGGTGTTCACTTAATTGACCATTCAGAACCATCAGATCTAATACGTGATCTCGCTCTTACCAAAGGACAAGTGGAATTAGTCGGTTCGCGACTCAAAGAATGGAATCTTTTAGCGCCCAATACTCCGATATCTTCTGTGCTTCTCTATGGTGCGGAATGCTGGAGAGTTACAGAGAAGGAAATGTCGAAATTGTCCTCTTTTCACACAACATGCCTAAGAAAAATTCAACGAATCTTTGGCCAAATACCATCACTAACCAAGATCTGCTTACTCGTAGCAAGCAAGAGGACATGCACACCATCATAGCTGGCAGACGCTGGAGCTGGGTTGGTCATGTCCTCAGAAGAGACCCCGATGCCATCACAAGAACAGCTATGCTTTGGACCCCTGAAGGAAAACGAAAGAGAGGCCGACCAAAAACAACCTGGCGGAGGACTGTGGAGGCTGAGATGCAAAGAATGAACCAGAGTTGGGGCACTGTACGAAGGATGGCCACCGACCGAGCAAAGTGGAATCAATTTGTTGTTGCCCTACAAGACGCCATTAGGCGTGATGGCCACTGACTGCTTTGAAGGTCGGCGGCTAAGGATCAAAGAAGAAGACTCCGATATCTAAATTTCATCATAGACACAGAGAACTTGTTCAATACTTTGAGATGGATGATGACATTTGCTATTGCAAAGATGTAAGCGGTCTAATGGTGCACCTCGGTCATGAGCACATAGTCAACGAATGGCGACATTTCATCGACTCTTCCAAGACGTCTAAAAGCCGTGTTATTGCATAACGGAAATTTATTTTCATCAATTCCAGTCGCCTACTCTGTTCATATGAAAGAAACTTATGACAATATGGCTATACTTTTGGCAAAAATAAAGTACAATGACTACCAATGGCGGATTTGTGGAGACCTCAAGGTCATTGCAATTCTCACGGGCATGCAGACTGGGTATACTAAATTTTGTTGCTTCCTATGTGAATGAGACAGCCGCAACAGACAGGAACATTATGCAAGAATGGTGTGGCCTATCAGGGATCGTATGCAGTTCGGGCATAAAAATATAATACACGAGCCATTAGTTAACAAAGACAGCTTCATTTTATCACCGTTACATATAAAGTTGGGGCTCATGAAGAATTCCGTAAAAGCGTTAGATAAAACGAGCAAAGCTTTCACTTATCTTCGAGAAAAGTTTCCGCAAGTTAGCGATGCAAAGATAAAGGAAGGTATCTTTGTAGGACCTCAGATTAGGAAAGTTATTGCAGACAAACAATTCGAGAACTTGTTACATGGTAGTGAACTTCGTGCATGGATGGCATTCAAATCGATCGTCAATAACTTTCTGGGAAATCACAAATCTGTCGACTATGTTGCATATTGTTAAGCAGTGCATAGATGCATACAGAATTATGGGCTGTAACATTGTGGTGAAGTGGGATGTTATAAATATTTATAGGGGACTTAGTGTACTGACTGAGATCAGCTGTGAAGGTATCTATATCTATTAAAAGTAGTGTATTATAGATAACCTTACTTGCTACCACATATCTCTTTATCTCAGTCAGAATTATTCTGGAATAGTGTGATGCTACGTTATGTGTCTAGGGTATGTGTATGAAGAAGTGTAAGTCACAACAACAGACAGATAAACAATTTAATGTAATCCACTACTCTTGACAACACTGTGACACTCACATACATATAACACTCTATGAGAATATCTTAAAGAAGTCACTCGTAACGGTTCAAATAACAATATGTATTCATTACCAGCATGAATGAATATGTGTCCTGATTCAACTACAAGGGAACCAGGAATCACAATCAATTTAAATTACAAGTTATGTACAGAATGTATTTAATATGAATATTGTAGTGACATATCTTAGTACAAATGTTCTATGTGTGTCAGTTGTGTAGTAGTAAAATGAGGTAATACTGGTTTTGTTTTGTTCAAGCTCTGTTGGTATTTGTCATCATGACTTCAATAGTTTGTCTTTAGGGACCAGTATTGGAGATGTTCACAGTTCCTGATTTTAAGACAAGTAAATTCCCCTCTGAATAGTATTTTTATAAAGTTATTTCAAGATGAGGGGACATAATGTTGAGCTCAGCTGGCCAACTCTGCTTATCTTGAGTGATGGCGGCAGGAAATGACTCCTCTGCTCGAATTCTCCTCTGGGCTCAGGAGACACCTCACTGATAGCTAAAAAGACCAAGGAGTATGCTGTCCGACTCTGGATTCAGCAAATCTCTGACCAGATGCTGCTCAGTACCATCAAGACCACTGTCCCACAATTCATACGAATAACACAGATACGTTGATTAGCAATGAATTCTGGCACAAACTGGCACAAACTTCCATCTGCCTATGTTCCAGGCTTTTATTGAGCCAAATATATGCTGGCTTCAACGCACTGATGCTTTATCAAGCTATTTTAAACAAGTGGTTTCGAACTAACGCTCCCAAGTGTGTATATCAGCGAGTCTGACCAATGAGCCCCGTTTCGACAAGTGTTTGAAAAAATGTTACCTTTCCCCGTTTCCCCTAACAACCAAGATAGTATTTATAGCCCGACCAATCGTGGTTAGGCTTTCATTTGTTGCGCTCCAATCAATTTGGAGTTTACATGGTAGGCTATTTATGTAACGTAAGGTTTTTTTCAAACACGTTATAAAAAATTTTATGAGCAGAAATGATTTTATGCTGTCAGGCAGCCTCACTATTTTATTTTGGGTATAATTTATTAATTCCTGGACTATTGGCGTAACGTTTTACATATTATTTGTCAGCAAGCCCTAAGGAACCCAAAAATACTAATTTAAAGGAGCTACGTGGCTGCGTTCAAAATATGCAATTTCTTCTACCTCCTGTTTGGAAGATGTGCTGTCTGGGTACTGTTATGTGTTCAAACGTAAACCCATCTATTGTTATCTTTTCTAATAAGAGTCTGTTATGATTTATAAACCTAACTCTGGGAAAGGGTAGTGTATTTTATCACTGTCCGTCTGAAAAAGTTAGTGCTTGTAGACTTACACGCGTGATGCCAGCATTTGTATATCGCGCGTCGCGTGTTGCATGCGTTCCTGATTTTCAGCCCTCCCCTCTCGCTATCCTTTTGTCCATCTGTTCGTTCGTTTTGGTAACGTAATATAATTAATGTTAGGATTAATTTAGGTCATTACGCAGTCTCTCAATGTTTTTTCCAAGAAATACAGCACACGTTTCATTGAAGAAAGCGGGTATAATACAGTAAGCTTTTACTATCAACGTGAAAGCGTTACAATTTGCAGACGAAGCAGAAAACAAGGGGGATTTCGAGTACATTCTTTGTGACAGCACTGTTATTTTACCATTGCTCTTCTCTTTATTAATTTTATTTGTTAGGCTTCATATTTACCTAATAATTTATATATGTGGATTAGAATATTTCATGACACCTCCCCTCTTAAAACAGACATTATATGTCAGTCCTTTATTCTATATACACATAGAGAAATTTATTATTATTTCTGGGGTTTACGGTGATTCTCATCACACGGATGGCGGCTTAAAAAATCCGCTCCCAGATTGGTTTTTTCCAGATATATATTCAATGCTAAAATTATATGGAGCCAGAAGCAAAGACCATCGGAGTAACCTAGAGTTCTCATGCTTAGCCTGTGCTAAAAACGATAAAGGTTTGTGGTCAGTTTGCAACTTAAAGGCCTTCCCATATAGATAAATATTGAATTTCTTTATTGCCCATATTACTGCAAGACATTCTTTTTCGCTAGTTGAGTAGTTGATTTCAGCTTTATTCAACTTTCTGCTAGCATATGCCACTGGGCTTAATTCCCCATCCAATGCATCTGATTTCTGTAGTAGAGTTGCACCTAACCCAATATTACTTGCATCCGTCCTTACTATGAATTCTTGACTTAAGTCAGGTAATTTCAAAATGGGTTTACTTGTGAGCTTTTCCTTCAATTCTTGGTAAGTCATTTCACATTGTGGTGTCCATGTAATGCGATCTGGAAGTCCTTTACGTGTCAATTCCGTTAAAGGTGCACATATGGAATTAAAGTTTTTGATATACTTCTGGTAGAAACCACATAATGAGACAAAGGATCTCACGTCCTTCTTGGTTTGTGGTCTCGGGGCTTTCTGTAGTTTCTCTAAATTCTTTGGGTCAGGGGTCATGTTTCCCTGATAAACTGTGTGTCCCAAAAATTCCAATTCTTTACATCCAACGCAACATTTGGTTGGTCGGGCTGTTAAATTTGCCTCCCTAAGTCGATCAAACAGCATGTTCAGAGAGTCAATGTGTTCCTCAAATGTTTCTGTTGCTATAAGGATATCATCCATAAAATTTGTTATACAGGGATTATTCAGAGGATCCAATAATTTTCTCATCATTCTAGAGAAGACACTAGGCGCATTCTTCAATCCAAATGGCAATCTATTAAACTCATAGTGTCCTTCTGAGGTACTAAAAGCTAGGTATGGTCTAACCTCAGGCTTTACTGGAATCTGATAGTATCCTTTACTCAGATCCACTTTTGAGAAATATTTAGCTTTATTTAGCCTGGCAAACAGCTGATTTGTATCCGGCAATGGATCCACCTGTCCTTCTGTAATAGCATTCAGTCTCCTGTAATCTATACAGAGTCTATGTTCTCCAGAGGGCTTCCTTAAGAGTACCACCCCGGAACTATACGAAGACTCACTGTGCGAAATAATTCCTTCCTTCAACAGATAGTCTATCTCTTCCTTCAAAGCTTTTTCCTTAGCAAACGGAATCGAATATGGTTTCATACAGACAGGTGTGGAGTCTATGAGTTTCATATCATATTCCAATAGGTTTGTATGCCCTGGTCGGTCTGTTAACACCTCTGCATGATTATTTAGAACCTGTTGCACTCTCTCTTTCTGAGTTTTCGTTAAATGTGTACTGATTTTCACCTGTGCTGCTGTCTCACAGGGGTGTAATGGATATTCAAATGATGAAAGTGGTTCCTTTTTCATCTCCATGGCGATGGACAAGGTCAACAAGTGTGTCTCTTCCTGATGTTCTCTTTCCAAATATTTCTTCAGGAGATTCACATGATAGATTTTTTCTTTCCCCTTCTTATCTATCTTATAATTTGTTCTAGACACCTTCTCTAGAACTGTATATGGACCCTGCCATCCAATTTGTAACTTATTCTGACTCCCGGGCAAAAGAAGCAGTACCTTCTCTCCCACAGCCAAATTTCTGTCTTTCGCCTTCCTGTTATAATAGGCAGCATGTTTCTTCCTGGCTTGTTTCAAATTTTCATTGGCAAGTTTCCAGCCAGTTTTTAACCGAGTGGTCAGCTCATTCACATATTGGTATGAAGATGTAATGTTTTCCTCTGCCTTTTCATCAGTCCACGTTCTTAACAAAGCTACATATGGACCTTTAATTGTGTGGACCTATTTGTCCATGCACCGGTATGGTCTCTTCCACTTGAAGCTTTATAGTGATGATTTTTCCTCCCAGAATTTTCATTCACAAAACGACCGCTACCAATTTTTCTTTTGGGGCTTTCTCCCCTCTTAAAATTCTTGATGAGAGATTTCCTCTCTACATCCTCTTCCTCCAGTTTGTTTAAGTCCGATTGAGGGATTGTCGGCTTATCCTGGGGTAAGACATCCTTTTGCACTCTCCGCATAGTGGCCATTGTAAAACAGTTAAGTGAAGCTTGTCCGTGAAAAGGGGCTTCCCATTCCATTTGGTCCACTTTATCAAATCTATATTTCTTTTTATTGTCAGGCCTAATTTTGCCCCGTGGCGTGTCCAGGTCCTGATCCATGTTCCCACTTGTGGGTGTTCCCTCATGTGCTATACTACACCTTTCTACAAAGTTCTCAATGTCCCATCTTGCTTTGGGCCAATAATAATTGTGAGCCACCTTTTGGATGATGGTACCTATCTTCTCATGGTCCCCATCTGGTTTCACATGTAGGCTCCTTATTAATTCTGTCCTGTATCTTTTTGGAAGAACCAGCTGTCCGTGACCTTTGGATCTAGCTCCAGTCTTCCTATACATCAACTTATTTTTCATGTAAAAATCTCCCTTGCCTGGAGTTGTATGACAAGTTGACAATTTTCTGAAACAAGGCTTGAGTGTTTTATCCCCAGCCTGTGCCTTCCTCATCTCTTCTGGAGTGGTATCTAACATAATATCCTCCTCCTGTCTTGAGGTCGACCTGACCTGAAGGGTTGCCATATACACAGGTTTCCTTCTGCAATAGTCAGTGTCATGATTGTCCATCTGACAATTTTTACACCACCTTTTTCCTTGGTTGAAAGATTTTCTTTCATCATATTTCCTTTCATCGAATTGTGGGAATTTATTTTTATTGTCATACCGTGGCCTATCAAATTGGTGCTTACCTTTATTTTGATCCCTAGGATCAAATTTATTAAAGTTCTGTGGTGCCCTAAAGTTGTCCACCTGTTTCTTTTTATTACCTGTTACCTCTGCTTGAGCTGCTTGATACCTTTCAGCAACATTTAGCAACTCACCCAGCCTCTCTGCACCTTGTTCCATGAGAAACTTTCTCAGGTCTGGAGCCATGGACTCTCTTAGTTGCTCTATAAGGACCATTTCCTTAAGATCTTGGGTTTTCCCCAGAGAAGTCCATTTCTCCAAGTATGTCTCGATTCGTGCAGAGAACTGGTGATAGGTTTCACCTGACAGTAGTTTAGCATTCCTAAATTTTTTCCTGTAAAACTCTGCATTCTTTTCATACCTTAACAAAAGAGCCTGCTTTAGCATGTCATAATTTTCCTGATCACCTCTGCTCATTTTTGCAAAAACTTCATAAGCTGCCCCACGAAGTCCCTGAGATAACTTTAAGCTCCACCTTTCTCTCTCTAACCCATACGTGGTAGCTAATAGCTCATACCTATTCAGGTAGCTCTCTATATCATCGTCTTTCTCAACAAAATGATCTAAATGAAAATTCATAGCTGAGATTGAGGCTCCTTGAGTAACCGTAGCATCAGAGGCAAAGGGACTGGCACCATTTTCAGGAGCATGGCCTTGAAACTCAAACTCCGTTAGTCGTAACTCATGTTCCCTTTGTAATCTCTTCTCCTCCTTTTCTGCTTCCCTCTCTGCAGCTAATTTCTTCTCTTCCCTTTCTGCAGCCAATTTCTTCTCTTCTGCAGCTAATCTTTTGTCTTCTCTTTCTGCCTCCAATTTCTTAGCCTCAGCCTCAATCTGCAACCTCTTAGTCTCAGCCTCAGCTTCAAACTGTAACTTCTTAATTTCCCTTTCAGCCTCTAACCTTCTTTCGGCTTCAAACCTTCTTTCTTCGCGTTCAATAAATTTGTCACATTCCGTAGTAACATAGGCAACCATAACTTGCCCATCTAATCCTAACTCTTTTGCAGTCTGAACCGCAGCAGATCGAAATTTGGCCAGGTCCGCCATTGTCTATTATGTAAATTTATACAATGTCTAACCAACAATTCAATCTCTAATGGACAACACAGGCACCGTGAGCTCAACCTTATTTAATTCCACCCAAGGATACCTTTTAATTCTTATATTCCCTGAAGTGAATTACCCCCAATATTTTTAATAGTTAAAGATTCAAAATCCCAAGAATGAGACCCCAATATATGTGGTGAAGTGGGATGTTATAAATATTTATAGGGGACTTAGTGTACTGACTGAGATCAGCTGTGAAGGTATCTATATCTATTAAAAGTAGTGTATTATAGATAACCTTACTTGCTACCACATATCTCTTTATCTCAGTCAGAATTATTCTGGAATAGTGTGATGCTACGTTATGTGTCTAGGGTATGTGTATGAAGAAGTGTAAGTCACAACAACAGACAGATAAACAATTTAATGTAATCCACTACTCTTGACAACACTGTGACACTCACATACATATAACACTCTATGAGAATATCTTAAAGAAGTCACTCGTAACGGTTCAAATAACAATATGTATTCATTACCAGCATGAATGAATATGTGTCCTGATTCAACTACAAGGGAACCAGGAATCACAATCAATTTAAATTACAAGTTATGTACAGAATGTATTTAATATGAATATTGTAGTGACATATCTTAGTACAAATGTTCTATGTGTGTCAGTTGTGTAGTAGTAAAATGAGGTAATACTGGTTTTGTTTTGTTCAAGCTCTGTTGGTATTTGTCATCATGACTTCAATAGTTTGTCTTTAGGGACCAGTATTGGAGATGTTCACAGTTCCTGATTTTAAGACAAGTAAATTCCCCTCTGAATAGTATTTTTATAAAGTTATTTCAAGATGAGGGGACATAATGTTGAGCTCAGCTGGCCAACTCTGCTTATCTTGAGTGATGGCGGCAGGAAAGGACTCCTCTGCTCGAATTCTCCTCTGGGCTCAGGAGACACCTCACTGATAGCTAAAAAGACCAAGGAGTATGCTGTCCGACTCTGGATTCAGCAAATCTCTGACCAGATGCTGCTCAGTACCATCAAGACCACTGTCCCACAATTCATACGAATAACACAGATACGTTGATTAGCAATGAATTCTGGCACAAACTGGCACAAACTTCCATCTGCCTATGTTCCAGGCTTTTATTGAGCCAAATATATGCTGGCTTCAACGCACTGATGCTTTATCAAGCTATTTTAAACAAGTGGTTTCGAACTAACGCTCCCAAGTGTGTATATCAGCGAGTCTGACCAATGAGCCCCGTTTCGACAAGTGTTTGAAAAAATGTTACCTTTCCCCGTTTCCCCTAACAACCAAGATAGTATTTATAGCCCGACCAATCGTGGTTAGGCTTTCATTTGTTGCGCTCCAATCAATTTGGAGTTTACATGGTAGGCTATTTATGTAACGTAAGGTTTTTTTCAAACACGTTATAAAAAATTTTATGAGCAGAAATGATTTTATGCTGTCAGGCAGCCTCACTATTTTATTTTGGGTATAATTTATTAATTCCTGGACTATTGGCGTAACGTTTTACATATTATTTGTCAGCAAGCCCTAAGGAACCCAAAAATACTAATTTAAAGGAGCTACGTGGCTGCGTTCAAAATATGCAATTTCTTCTACCTCCTGTTTGGAAGATGTGCTGTCTGGGTACTGTTATGTGTTCAAACGTAAACCCATCTATTGTTATCTTTTCTAATAAGAGTCTGTTATGATTTATAAACCTAACTCTGGGAAAGGGTAGTGTATTTTATCACTGTCCGTCTGAAAAAGTTAGTGCTTGTAGACTTACACGCGTGATGCCAGCATTTGTATATCGCGCGTCGCGTGTTGCATGCGTTCCTGATTTTCAGCCCTCCCCTCTCGCTATCCTTTTGTCCATCTGTTCGTTCGTTTTGGTAACGTAATATAATTAATGTTAGGATTAATTTAGGTCATTACGCAGTCTCTCAATGTTTTTTCCAAGAAATACAGCACACGTTTCATTGAAGAAAGCGGGTATAATACAGTAAGCTTTTACTATCAACGTGAAAGCGTTACAATTTGCAGACGAAGCAGAAAACAAGGGGGATTTCGAGTACATTCTTTGTGACAGCACTGTTATTTTACCATTGCTCTTCTCTTTATTAATTTTATTTGTTAGGCTTCATATTTACCTAATAATTTATATATGTGGATTAGAATATTTCATGACAAACATGTCCCTCAAAATCCATTTGCTCGATTCGCATCTTGACTTTTCCCCTGACAACCTTGGCGAAGTCAGCGATGAACATGGAGAACTATTCCATCAAGATATCGCCGTAACGGAGTCACGTTATCAAGAACGGTGGAGTGTGACCATGCTTGCCGATTATTGTTGGATGCTTCATCGCGATGTACCACATGCCATTCACCGACGAAAGTCGACTGCAAAGAAATTCAAGCCTACATAACTGTTATACTTCTTGTACGAATGATGTTGTAATACTGTATGCGTTGTTAAAAAACTTCAATTGCGTATTTCTAGAGATCCCGACGTAATAGAGAAAAACGGTTTGCAGATTTAAAAACAGCGCATTAAAATTGACCAGAAAAACATAGAAATGTTAGAGAAAGAAAAAAAAAATTTTTTTTTGTTAGCCAGTGTTATTATCGGTCGTTGTTAGTCTAGCCCTGGTGTAGTGTCCTCCGCAGATACTTATATACGATGACCTGGAGTTACTCCATACCTGGTGTGGCGAGATGGTAGATAGATAAGTAGTTCCCAGAAAATAGAGAAGAGAACTGGTGAATTAGAGGTAAGGATGGCACCAGACAGAGATCAGGTAGTTAACCACACAGATCTAGATGGTAGCTGTAGAACCACACAGATCTAGATGGTAGCTGTAGAAGAGAGTTGTGAAGTAAGTTACCTTCTCGCTAGACCTTTCCTATGCTTCAAGTGTATCTCTACTAATAAGTGATGTGAATCTTCCTTGACCCTTAGCCGCCTACTGTCAAAGCAGTCAGTGGCCATCACGCCTAATGGCGTCTTGTAGGGCAGCAACAAACTGTCTTCACTTTACTCGGTCGGCAGCCATCCTTCATGCAGTGCCCCAGCTCTGGTTCATGCTTTGCATCGCGACCTCCACAGTTCTTCGTCCAGGTGTTTTTAATCGTCCTCTCTTTCGCTTTCCTTCAGGGGTCCATAGCATAGCTGTTCTTGTAATAGCATCGGGGTCTCATCTGAGGATGTGGCCAACCCAACTCCAGCGTCTGCCAGCTATGAAGGTGTGCATGTCTTCTTGGTTGCTGCGCGTAAGCTTTCTTGGTTGGTGATGGTATTCGGCCAAAAGATTCGGAAACTTTTCGTTAGGCAGATTGTGTCGACAGAGGACAATTTCGACATTTCCTTCTCTGTTACTCTCCAACATTCCGCACCATAGAGAAGCACAGAAAGTACAGAACTGTCATATAATCTTAATACTATAAGATTAAGAAATGATGTGAATGCAGCTGTGTTGCCTCCCCTTGCTCTGCAGTAGTGATCCAACAGTGGCCAAAACCTAGAGTATCTAATGTGGGTCTTCGAAGGTGTCTACCTTCGCACAAGATTACTCTTGAAAGAGTTGTAGATACGGCTGTGAGAGTTGGAAAATAACAAAATCATTGGAGAACAAGCTGAATACATTCGAGAACAAATGTCTTAGAAAACTCATGAACATCAGTTGGAAAGAATTCAAGACTAATCGACAAATAAGAGAAGACTCTAGGCAGAAATATGTCTCCGACTATATAAGGAAAAGACGATGGTCATATATCGGTCATGTCCTACGAATGCAAAACAACAGAATACCACTACAGGCGCTCACTTGGGTTCCTGAGGGTAAGCGGAAAAAAGGAAGACCAAAAGAAACACTCAGAAGAACAATAATAAGAGAAGGAAGAACGTTGGGCCTAAATAATGTGCAAGAGCTAAGAGGAGTGGCGTCACAACGAACAACCTGGAGAGCACTGGTTTCTGCCTTATGCGCCGTGTTTGGTGCTTAAAGAATTTATTATTATTATCTCGAGGGCGTAGACACAAGATATTTCAGAAGTCAAGAACAATGCTGAATGAGTCTGGGCACGTTAACTTTATATCTGACCCGCCACCTTTCATAATTAGCTCGTTCAAGCCCCGGCTGATTTAATTCAGCGAAATTCCTCTTATTATTATTATTATTATTAACATTATTATTATTATTATTATTATTATTGGCTCTTCAGATGTAGATATAGCTACATATATTAAAATCAGGATTCACATGCGTGCCTTTCACTCTGTAATAATTAATTCAACTATGAATTTATTGAAACTACATATAACACATTTAATGATCAATTATTTTGGAACAAATGTATATAAATATGAAAGGGTAATTATGAGAAAGTATGGTTCATCATAGATCTCGATTAAGGAGATGAAAATATAGTCTTTTGATTTGGCCTGCTAATAAATATAACTTAGCTTCCAAATTGCTGAAATGTTGGTGCTGCTGGTTCCGTCACTTCGTCTCTGTGGCAAGAGCACTTCTCAAAAGGATTCTGGAGGTAACCGCTTCTGGTCAAGGCAAGGATCTTCACCACCCGTGAGATGTAGGTTTCACGTGTCGATCTCAAGCTTCGAACTGGTAACGTGATTAGAACCTCAAATAGTCTCTCCAGTCCGTACCACCAACTTTAGAGGGAATAAAAGAACACATTCCGCCGCTAATTATTTGTTTTCCTGATTTAGATCAGACGTCCTTCCCCGCTGACCGTACCGATTCATTTATCAGAATTTGTACTCTCCCTGAGTGTATATCATATAACTCAGGGGATGTGATGAAAAATCACCATTCTTTTAGTTAATGTAATGAAAAAATTTCAACTGGACAGTGGCAAGTGGCTTGTACCTGAAGGAACAACTTTAAGGATACATACAACTCATTACAAATGATAATATACATATGATGTCATCATCATCCACTTCCTTTCTCCACTTGGAGTCTGGGATTACCTCTACTTTTGATTATTCCGTGAGAACTAGCATGAAGCAACCACCAGCGCTTGCTGTGGTGGTTCATGAATGTATCCTTTTCACATGCTGAGGTTGCCAGCCTAGTATGAATCTTTAACACCACTAGCAAGTATGAATATGTCAAATTCTCAGCATAAAATGTATGTTACACTCACCTCAGTAATTGAGAAATCTTAGACTTTTTGCTCAGTAGAATAGTCCTGGCAACTTAACACAGATGCCTCGAACACATGTCTGGGGTAGTATTTCTATTTCAGAATCCCTCAGTGACATGTGAATGGTCATGTAGAATTCCAGGTTCCATATCAATGTTGGCAAGTTTTCTACTGATGTACAGAGATGCTCTTAATACTTTTTGTCCGGTCCTATAAATTCAGAATCCAACTCTATTCTTTTCTGTGGCAAGGTCCGAGCTGTCTACGTTGACGATTTCAGGAATGCAGTGCCGTATGTCAAACTTTTTCTACGTTATATCGTAAGTTCCCGGCCCACGCTTCCACCTGACATTTTCTGACAAACTCCCAATCAACACGGTTGTTTATTGGTGCCTCAGATGCCAGCCAATACATTCAAAGTTCATATTATGAAAACATTTTCTCATGCAGTATTCTGTATGACTCATGCGTTTGAAAATTTCAAACAGTCATCCTCCGTATATGGAGTTGCTACATCCGACAATTCTTGGTAATGTTTACGTTACAACTTCTTACATTTTTCCTGATCATAACCAGGTTGTCCGGAAGTTTCCTTACATCATTCGTCCTGCTCGCTCTTCCAGATGTCTTCCAAGATTGCGTTTATCTATAATCACCTAACCCTGCTGTCGAGTCGGAAGTAATTATGCAATCTTAAGCAAACACTTCGTGCTCGCATTTACCTGGAGTCAATTGGTATTATCACGTTTGAGGGACTCAATTAATCTCTCAGGGTTGGCGATGCGCTTGTCGGACCCTGTCATGCATCGAAGCGTGAAACGTGAACAGTGACAGTAGAGAAAAAGAGTGTGCTAACAATAGAATAATACACCTAATTCAATACGCACAAGAAATGTAGTTCAATACTGCCGGAGAGGAGAAGAGAGCGCACAAATTATGTCACAAGCTCGTTAATTATTCCCTAACCAGTTTTTAATTATTAATTATTCTCACACAAACAACACACGTTTAGAATTTATAACTGGCATTAAAAAGAATTGATAACTGCGATTTATAAAATAAATCAATCCACTTTTATAAATTTATATACAGGTATACCTCGCTTTATTGCGCTTTGCTTTATTGCGCTTCGCAGATATTGCGCTTTTTTCAAATTATTCATGTTTATTTATTAGAACGTGCCTTCTTCTTCCGATAGATTTTGGCTCTCCACCAGCAAAAAAATTACGATTCGCTGAAAGCTCAGATGATGAAGATTAGCCTTTTTTTTTTAAGCAATAAAGTATTTTAAATTTTACAATACGCTGTTTTTTTTTTTTACACTGCTATTGCGCACTTAATAGGCATCGTGTAAACGCGTTTTAGGCTTTTATATGCACTGGGAAGCGAAATAAAATAAAAAATGGGTATGACCCGCATTATTGCGATATTCGCTTTATTGCAATGGTCTGGAACCGAACCCGAAATATCGCTAAGTGTTGCGTAGCAAAATGTGTGTTGCGTATAAATGTTCCGTGGATGATGTCACATTTGCCACACAATGTTGAGGGTGCTATATTTCATCTGCTTTCCAAAGGTATGATAATACTGGCACTTGCAGAGTAGTGTATCACCCTCAGACACCAGGGATGATGAGGCAGAGTAACATGGTGTCTTTAGTCTGGTTTAAGTGTGTGACGTAAGGATAGAGTCAGATAGCTACAGCATCATACATGGACGTCACATCAGACCATACAACGTAGAAAGTCAATAAAGCTTTTAACAGCAGTGATGTTTTTTTGGCAATATATATTATGTACGCCACAATGACAAGATGCATGGACATCGTTATGCAGAAACATCACAGGTATAGTACAACAGTCATTGTATCATCGACGTAGTCAATTCAACAGGAACAGCATACAGCATCAAATAATGTAAATCATATGCCTTTTAGGATATCGTAATCAGCTGTACATGTAGTCAGGTAGTAAACTTCCCCTTTCCATAAGAGCTAGTAGATATCAACTAGGAGATTAAATCTAGTCTCCTATATTCGACATCAACAAGACAGGCATGTCTTTTGAGCGTCACATTATCGTCCTCTATGTTCCTTAAACAGCAAAGGTATCAAACCTAGATCCATCAATAGAGTTCAGGAAGCAAATGGTCCTTAGGACAGGCAGCAATCGATGCGTGACAATATAAGTGGATCGTGAGCTGAGCAAACTTGTCATATCATAGACTCTATAATGAGGCAGGCTAGGCAAAAGTCAACATCACGAGATGGCGATAAAGTTACTCAGCAAAAAAGGATTCAGTTACCTGTTCATCAGGAATTAAATCACATAAATCACATAGATCACATATGCCTCCAGGCATTTGGAATAACGTAGAGATATATCATCTCAAAAAAGAAGGAACAACAATGATGAGGACTCCTTCCTGAATAATCTAAGCGAAGACGTTAGCACAACGCTACGTCTCGCCTTACCAGCATTTTTCTCCGACTGACCTGGGCGGAAATCATTTAAACCTTGCCACAAACAAAGACATGCGCAGAACACCCGAATCGAATACAACTCAGCTAATTTACGAAACAAAGAATGTTCTACGATGTTCGACTAAAGATTCGAACCTGAAAAGGAAATGACATCGCAAGTTGCCAACTGTTTCTAGGAAAACGCTCCATACATGGTTATGACTTAAAATCGCTCACACACAAATTATCAACAACCCTAGCTATCACGATAAGACAACTCCCTGACGATGCTATCAAGATTAGACGACTGTAGAAATAAAAGTGACTACAATTCCATGAGTTACTTCCCATGCATTAAAAAATTGAATATAGTCAAAATGCATAGTCAGAATATATAGTCAGAATAAGTTGCGACAAGTTTAGCTCAACATTACCGCCACCTCCCGATAAAAAAAAAAATGTGCAACATTTTTTTTTTTTTTAAATATCCAAGAGTAAAACCAAAAGCGGTTTAACAACGCACGAGTTATGCGGGGATAACTAATTGCACTGCCTAATATGAGGCTAAATTGACACATAAAGTGTCTGGTGAGAATATTTCTCAACAGATAAAAAATCTTATTAAAAAAAAAATATATCGGGGAGGTGCCACCAACACACACTACGCTTGCATGAAAATACAATATAAATATGCAAGTTCATATCATTATAATCAAATTGCAGTGTCATATTCTAATACCGCTTAGAATGGATGTACACATCTGATATAGAATGTTAAATATTACATTATCTAAATGTTTAATAGTACCATTACATAATGAAATTAAACATAAATGACGATCCAGGACACATCTCCTGTCGTTCCAAGGAAAGTGTACAATGTGGAACTCTCCATGTTTGACAACAGAAAGGTAGCTTCTCCGATCAACAATAACATGCTGAGAAAAAACAACCAATATAATTCTATTTAATAGCCATTAAGTTTCATACTATACAATACATTATTATGAACAATTTGTGGCCGAGTAAACTTTCGGCCCTTATATTAACTACTCAGTCTTCTTCTTATATTAAAGATGGGAACAGAAGAAGATGATAACAAAGCACAATAGTATGTGTTCACCTAAAGTGAGGACAGTTGTGCTAATGTATTGTAGTAATATAGGTGTGTTATGGCTCTGTGCCGATAACGCGAATGTCGTGGGTTCGATCCCCATACTGGCCACCAAATGTTGCGTAGCAAAATGTGTGTTGCGTATAAATGTTCCGTGGATGATGTCACATTTGCCACACAATGTTGAGGGTGCTATATTTCATCTGCTTTCCAAAGATATGATAATACTGGCACTTGCAGAGTAGTGTATCACCCTCAGACACCAGGGATGATGAGGCAGAGTAACATGGTGTCTTTAGTCTGGTTTAAGTGTGTGACGTAAGGATAGAGTCAGATAGCTACAGCATCATACATGGACGTCACATCAGACCATACAACGTAGAAAGTCAATAAAGCTTTTAACAGCAGTGATGTTTTTTTGGCAATATATATTGTGTACGCCACAATGACAAGATGCATGGACATCGTTATGCAGAAACATCACAGGTATAGTACAACAGTCATTGTATCATCGACGTAGTCAATTCAACAGGAACAGCATACAGCATCAAATAATGTAAATCATATGCCTTTTAGGATATTGTAATCAGCTGTACATGTAGTCAGGTAGTAAACTTCCCCTTTCCATAAGAGCTAGTAGATATCAACTAGGAGATTAAATCTAGTCTCCTATATTCGACCTCAACAAGATAGGCATGTCTTTTGAGCGTCACATTATCGTCCTCTATGTTCCTTAAACAGCAAAGGTATCAAACCTAGATCCATCAATAGAGTTCAGGAAGCAAATGGTCCTTAGGACAGGCATCAATCGATGCGTGACAATATAAGTGGATCGTGAGCTGAGCAAACTTGTCATATCATAGACTCTATAATGAGGCAGGCTAGGCAAAAGTCAACATCACGAGATGGCGATAAAGTTACTCAGCAAAAAAGGATTCAGTTACCTGTTCATCAGGAATTAAATCACATAAATCACATAGATCACATATGCCTCCAGGCATTTGGAATAACGTAGAGATATATCATCTCAAAAAAGAAGGAACAACAATGATGAGGACTCCTTCCTGAATAATCTAAGCGAAGACGTTAGCACAACGCTACGTCTCGCCTTACCAGCATATATATATATATATATATATATATATATATATATATATATATATATATATATATATATATATATATATATATATATATATATATACTCACTTTTTGTAGTTGAAAATCCAGCGAGAATGATATTTATAATCAAAATCTCAGAGAAAATTATCATTAACTGTGCGATTCCAGAGTGTTTTTGCCCGTCTCGCTACACCTGGATTTGTTGTTCCTCATTGTATGGATTTAGTGCTCTCTGTTTTTCGTCGACCTATATTTGTCACATCTTTCCCTTTGTCATCTTCATTCACTAATATTCTCTCTTTCCTTTAAAAAAATATTTGAAACTTCTAGCTTATGGCAAATATTTAATAGCCTGAATTGAAAGTTCGGCATGTCTCATGTCTTCTTCTTCTTCTTTGATCCTTAGCCGCCGACCGTCAAAACAGTTTGTGGCCATTACGCCTAGTGGCGTCTTGTAGGGCAACAACAAATTGATTCCACTTTGCTCGGTCGGCGGCCATCCTTCGTACAGTGCCCCAACTCTGGTTCATTCTTTGCATCTCAGCCTCCACAGTCCTCCGCTAAATTGTTTTTGGTCGGCCTCTCTTTCGTTTTCCTTCAGGGGTCCATAGCATAGCTGTTCTTGTGATGGCATCGGGGTCTCTTCTGAGGACATGGCCAACCCAGCTCCAGCGTCTGCCAGCTATGATGGTGTGCATGTCCTCTTGCTTGCTCCGAGTAAGCAGATCTTGGTTGGTGATGGTATTCGGCCAAAAGATTCGGAGAATTTTTTCTTAGGCGTGTTGTGTGAAAAGAGGACAATTTCGACATTTCCTTCTCTGTAACTCTCCAGCTCTCCGCGCCATAGAGAGGCACAGAAAGCACACAGCTCTGATATAATCCTAATATTGTGCTTGTGCTGTACTGAGAGGACTTCCAGATGTTGTTTAGACTAAAAAAGGCTGTTCTTGCTTTGTTCATTCTGTTGTTGATGTCTTTGCTTGCTCCGCCATCTGGTGTTACTATGCATCCTAGGTATGTGAAGGCAACTGTCTGTTCCAGTTGCTGATTCCTTACTGATATGGGCTCAGGGTTGCTCACATTGAGCGTCATGACCTCTGTCTTCTTTAGGTTGATGTTCAAGCCCACCTGCTGGCTATACTTATTAAGGCTATCCGTTTTTCCTGGATGTGTTGATGTGAATGTGCTAGCAGTGTAATGTCATCTGCATATTCCAGATCTTCCAATGTAGAAAATGTAGTCATGTAAGCAGATTAATTATCGAAGGAAATATACTCGTATATGTCACATGTCGTATATGTCACATGTCGTATATGTCACATGTCGTATA
This sequence comes from Oreohelix idahoensis, assembly GCA_024509875.1. NCBI lineage: Eukaryota > Metazoa > Mollusca > Gastropoda > Stylommatophora > Oreohelicidae > Oreohelix > Oreohelix idahoensis. The sequence goes on along the minus strand of JAMPIV010014432.1, from coordinate 78,936 downwards.
TGTCACATGTCGTATATGTCGCATATGTCACGTCATATATGTCACATGTCGCGTATGTCACATGTCGTGTATGTCACATGTCATATATGTCACATGTCGTATATGTCATATATGTGACAGTGGTTACTACATGAGGGAAATGTACAACTCATCATTTTCCTTTGTGCTGCTTATGGCGCTTGGGGGCCACAACGGAAACTGATTACCCCCACCTTGCATGAAGCCTGAACCAAGCAGACCTGGTTTTTGTTGAAGTTTGTTTGACATGACGAGGCAGCCAGCCTCACGCACAACCTTGTATTAGTCACCTTGTATTAGTCACATTGTATTAGTCACATTGCATTCATTCATTCATAGCCCTCCACTCCCAAAGGAGCATAGGCCTTCAACAAACATATGCCAAGTCCTCTTGTCACGTGCCATCATCTCAAGTTCTTTCCACGTTCTCCTTATCATTTTCACCTCTGTTTCCAGCTCTTTTCTCCATGTGCTTCTTGGTCTACCTCTCCTTCTCTTGCCCTGGGGATTCCAGAACAAGGACTGCCTTGTAATGCTATCAACAGGTTTCCTCAGTGTGTGTCCTATCCATTGTCATCGTCTTCTTCTCATCTCTTGTTCCACTGGCACTTGTCTAGTTCTTGTCATCAGTTCCACGTTGGTAACCTTGTCATACCATTTTAATCCCTCTATTCTACGCAAGCACCCATTTATGAAAGTCTGGAGCTTTTTGGTAGTTGTCTTTGTTGTTCTCCATGTCTCAGAGCCATACAATAGGACTGACTTCACATTTGAGTTGAAGATTCTTATTTTCGTGTTGGATCCGATTTCTCATGATCTCCTTATATTTCCCAATGCAATGAAAGCTCCTCTTGCTTTTTGTATTCTTATTTTGATATCACTGTCTGTCCCTCCAACTTTGTCTATATTGCTGCCAAGATATGTGTACGATTCTACATCTTGTATTGGTGCTTCTTCAAGTTCAACCCTGTTATCATTACCTGCATTTATTCTCATTATCTTTGTCTTTTCCCTGTGTATTTTTAGACCCAATTGCTGTGACCTCTCATCGAGTTTTTTCAATTTGTCCTGCATCTGATTACGGTTATGGGACAGAAGAGCTAAGTCATCAGCAAAATCCAGATCATCCAACTGCTTAGTCAGAGTCCACTGGATTCCATTTCTGTTGTGTGTCGTCGATGTTCTCGTAACCCAGTCTATTGCTAGTAAGAAAAGAAATGGAGACAAGAGGCATCCCTGTCGCACTCCTGTTCTTATCCCAAATGGTTTTGTAAGCTGTCCTTCATGAAGAACTCTGCATGTCATGTCTTCATATGTTTTCTTTATTAAATTAATGATCTTCAGGGGAACTCCATAATGCCTCATCAATTTCCAAAGTGATTCTCTGTCTACACTGTCAAATGCCTTTTCGTAGTCCACAAATCCGATGTATAGTGGTGAATTCCATTCCAGACTTTGTTCAACTATTATTCTCAAAGTGGCTATCTGGTCTGTACAGGATCTGTTTTGTCGAAAACCTGCTTGTTCATCTCTCAGTTTCTTGTCTATGGACAATTTAATCTTTCAAGGATAATCCTGTTTAATACTTTTCCTGGCACTGAAAGTAACATTATTCCTCTATAATTTGTGCACTCTTGTAAATTTCCCTTCTAAGGCAACTTAACCAGATATCCTTCCTTCCATTCTGCTAGTATCTCTTCCTTTTCCCAGACTTAACCAAGTAATTTACATAACATCTTTGTAGCCGTGTCGATATCTGCTTTGATGGCCTCTGCTGGAATGCCATCAGGTCCAGACGCTTTTCCATCTGTTAGAAGCTTTATGGCTTTCTTTATTTCTTCTTTCGTTGGTCTTTCACCGTTAATTTGTAGCTCTTCTTCTGCTGGCTGGATGTCCGGGGGGTTTTGTGGAGCTGGTCTATTGAGAAGGTCCTCAAAATATTGTCCACCTCTTCATTTGCTCTTGTATATTGCTGAGCAGTTTTCCATTCTTGTCTTTTATGAAGCAACTTGTTTGCTTGTATTTCCCCGTTAGCTTCTTTGTGCTGTTATACATTTCTCTCATATTCCCATTGGCTGCAGCATCTTCTGCCTCTCTTGCCAACTCCTCAATATACTTCCTCTTGTCTTTTTTGATACTTCTTTTTACTTCTTTGATTGCTTCTGTGTACACTTCTTGAGCCTTGGCTTTGGAACTTCTGGTTTTGCTTGTGTTTAAATCTGCTTTCTTGTTTTTCCTGTCTTTTATCTTATTGATGGTTTCTGTTGTTATCCATGCTTTTTGTTGTCGTTCCCTTTTCCCCAGTATTTCTTCACATGTCTCATTTCATACCGTTTTGATTTGCTGCCAATAGTCTTCTGTATTCTCTGCATCTTCCAGCTGTTGGGGCACTTGGAATTTGTTGGATATTGTGACCGCAAATTTGTCTCTTGTTTCTTGATTTCTTAGATGTCCTACATTAAATTGTTGTCTATAATTTTGCATTGTTGCATATCTCTTGAGTTTCATTTTTACTTTGGCTATCAGAAGGTGGTGATCTGATGCCACATCTGCTCCTCTATATACCTTTACATCCTGCAATGATGATCTAAACTTCTTGTTTATGCACATATGATCAATCTGGTTTTCTGTTCTATGGTCTGGTGATATCCATGTTGCCTTGTGTATTCTCTTATGTGGAAACATGCTTCCTCCTATAGCCAGTTGATTTGAAGCACAGAAGTTTGAGAATAGTTCCCCATTTTCATTCATTATTCCTAGCCCATGTTTTCCCATGACTTCTTCAAAGCCGGTGTTGACTGTACCTATCTATGCATTCATGTCACCCATCAAAATTGTGATGTCTCTTTTTACTTTTTCCATAATTTCCTGTAGTCTAGTATAAAATGCTTCTTTCACCGATTCTTCTTTGTCATTAGTTGGTGCATAACATTGGATGACATTTACATTTATTTTCTTTTTAGCTGTTTTAAAAGAAGCTGTTATTATTCTGGATCCAACAGCTTCCCATTCAATGAGTGCTTTCTGTGCTTCTTTAGATAACATAAGAGCTACCCCTTCACTGTGGTGTGAACTTTCGTCTTCATGCCCTGAGGACAGCACCACTTCACCTGTGATGAGTTTCTTCCTGTCTACCCACTTCCACTTTGTTTCACACAGTCCCAGTACCTCGATTTTATATTCCCCCATCTCTGCTGCTACTTGTGCCACTTTCCCTTGTTCGTTTAATGTCCGAACATTCCAGGTGCCAAATCTGGAAGTTCTCCTAGAAGAAAGAAGGTTAGTCAGCAACACAGACTCATTTCGGCTTTCTCTGTGTTGCATCATACGCCTCCCTGCGAGAGGACCTTCCCCTGTCTTGGATGGCTGTGTTTTATTTTCTTTAATTGACTTGTCCATGTTTGTTGAAGTTTTTTGTGTTACCGGGGCCCGAAAGGGGAGCAAAGAATAGTAACACTGTTCCCTGCCAAGCATGTCGTAGAAAGCGACTAAGGAGGGTTGGGCATGTGGCTGGTTACCCCATCCCGTAAAATTTAAACCACAAAACTTCACTATGTATTAGTCACCTTGTGTGACATGCCCGAGGAGGCAGTAGACCTGTTCTTTCTTTGTCTTATCAGAGACCACAGGGAACAACACGGTGACAGTTAGACCTCCGGGAACTAACTACACGGTGACAGACCCCCGGGAACTAACTACACGGTGACAGTTTAGATATCACAGTCATACTAAACGAGGCAAATATAGATATCATTGTGATACTGCATGAGAGAAATACGGATAACAACACAGCGGCAATGAAACGTAATTAAAGCCATCTTATCCATTCAACAATCTGGCCAATAGTTAACACACATACACGCACACACCCACGCACCCAGGCACATACACACCTTTAATCACCAAACATATTTAATGGACTGTTATATAGCTAAAATAATATTTCCGTTTTTCCCCTCACTAAATTTTCTGGAAGGAAACAACGACAGATCCGGTCTCTAACACCCATGATATCTCTTGATATTTTCTTATCTGTTTAAATGCCCGATAGCACAGTTGTGAGCTCCTTTGGTGCGTCAAGTTCACTTCCTCCAATGCAAGCTGTCATCAGCAAACAAACATTTCTAAACGGAAATGCGCAGTGAGATCTTGAAAGAGTTGATGTGCTGTTTTTATACGTGGAAGTGTCAGTCGACAACAGAATAATCTGTTTTAATCTTGTATTTCAAAATTTGTTGATCGCCTTAGGAAAAACAACAGAAAACAACAAAAAAAAAAACCGTTTTTTTGAAAAAAATTGAGACCATCTTTCTGGCACAAAAAAATTTGGGCAAACTGATGCAGGGTTAAGGTATTTGGCTGCAGATGACGCAGAGTTTAGACAGTTAGGGGCCATCCTGACGTTTTAAAAAAAAACATTTTGTGCTGTTTTTAATGAAACTTCTTTTTTTGTTTTGTTTACATGTAGAGTTTTTACGAACTATGTACTGTTTGTCGCTGGCACTTACACTGGCGTAGGTTTGATCGCATAAGTTTTGTCACGTAAACCAAGTTGTGTATTTTCAGTTTTGAAGCATCTTTCTCCTCTTTTTTAGCTGGAATGTTGATAAAGACGCACCTTAAAAAATGGAAGTATGAACGTGCAGCTATTACGGTTAAAAAATAAGAAAATATGTCTAAGACTTGGTTCGTGACAAACTTGCGTGGTTCAGGTATCTCCATAAGCAGGCTTGCAAACACTCTAAACAGTTGCATTCGGTTCTGGTTTTTGATTGACCTGTTACCAGCGTATACACCACTCACCATTGATATTCTGTTCTCAAGGCATAATGACAATAATTTTATCAGTATTAATTCTTATTTGTTGGGAAACGTTAGGTACTTGTGACAGGCAGAGCCAGGCTTTGTTTCGAGACTAACAAATTGATCCTTGGCAAGGTCTTGATTTAGCCAATAAGATTTTGGTTCAGATATTGTGTTGTTAAATTATTTTCGTTTGAAATTCCGATCTTTGTCTCAGGTCTGCTTCTTTCAACTGTCAACCCTTTCTTTTTTTTCATTGAGAATCCAATAGCTAGGGTAGCTGTCTTGCTGGAGTGAGTCCAAGACGTTCAATGATTGATCTCTTGAACTCAACATTTATTTTCATCCACCTTTTCTGTCTTCATGTGGGGTGTTCATTTCATTAAAATTTTCTCTGCACAGTTGTGTCATTTCTCAGTTCCAGTTCTTGCACGTTTAATTTCGTTGAGATTTCCTCTGTACATGTCTCTATCTTCTCAGTTCAGGCACGTTTTCATATAAGTTTTCTATATACAGTTTTCTCAGATAAATGACTTTACATGTATTAGCTTGTTTGTCATCACCAATAGGTTTTTATGTACTCTTCAAACATTGCTTAACATACCGTGGTAGTTTTAACAATGACTTCAATTTCATGTATCTGTTTTCTCATCCCAGCTTCTTTGTCTCTCCCCCCTCTCTTCAAGACTCCCCTTTTCATCCTCCCTGAATGAAAATCGATCTTACTTTCATTTGTAAGTGACCGCTTATTATGTGAAGCATTTAATCTGATTATTGGTCTTCTTTCACAAGAGTTTGTTTTTCTTGATCTTTGTTTAAAGCTGCGAGCGCAACGTTCATTCTAAAATGTTGGTAAGAATATTGTATTTCACACGTTTCTTTGTTCTCATTTTAGACCCGCTGGAAAAATGGAGTAAGTTGATAGGCAACTTTGTTGGTCTTTTTATTCTTATGTCGATCTCTGTGTCCAGTTATTCCTCAGTAGTAAAGATGCTGCCAAGATATTTGAACTCTTCTACTTGTTTTCACTTGGTATTACAAAATTTAAATAAATTGAATCACTGATATCTGGCCAGTGTTTGCAAGCTTGACTTTGAATATGGGGAACCTTCATGGGAACAGATAATGTGACATACAATACCGATAGTCCAAGATTAACCATGATAACCCTAACAGACAAACTCTCCACTATTCAGGCTTGATCCCTGACGATCCATTGCTTGTTAATGATACGTTCGAGTTCCGCTTGCCAGTGGTGCAGAGTAAGTACGTCAGGTCAACTATCAGGTTGAGCAATGGGTTTAGTTATGTATTTTTGTCTGATTACATTTTCCACTTTCATGTATAATTTTGTTACAGTTTTTTTTAATTGAACACAAGCGGAACCTGATTTCACGTTTCATCATTTCTTTCAAGAAGTCAGTTTCAAAATATTAAGAAAAGTTTTCTTTAAATAGGTCAATAGTCCCATTTTCCAACATATGCTTTTGCCACTGAAGATGCTCTTGTGATTTTGTAATATTAAATTATTTCGACGTACTAGTAAACAGGAGTCTTATAAATAAGCTTAATTTAACAAGGAAACGCGTGCTACCTAACACAACAGTAACAGTTATTATTAGTGTTCACTCAGTGCTTAATATGAGGTTTTATGAAGGTACCCAGAGACAGACAGCACTAGGCTGTGCGAAATCCTGTCTGTTGTCGCCGATGCTCAACAGGCGTGCGCTGGTAGCACATAATGGAGTGATTCTTTAATGTGACTGCAGATATGACGTCTTCAGATATCATTCTGTAAGTGAACATTTGGAGAGATGAAGGCACGATTTTGCACACCCCTTTCCGATAATATTTTGACGTACTACAGCTCCTTCAGGTATGTCATAAAAGTCAACTAACATGAGGTTGTGTATGTGACTGACAACCTCATCATTTACAGCAACTACAACATCTACCGCTGCTAAGAGCACATGGGTGCTTTGATGCAGGCTTCCAGAGCCATACACCGCACTGAAGGACACAGGAAATTTAGGTCAAATGTCATTTAGGTATAGGGGTATAGAAGTAATAGGTAAGACATGGCAATAACTGGTCAATTCTGCCAAAGAGAAGAAGAAGACGCAGTTAGAAATATGCCCCCACTGACAGCTTGGAATTGGGAGAATGTTGAAGACACAGCTGATTCTAGACACCATAGACCGCTGGAAATGAAAGGACATGATCACTGACGTCGGTCGGAACGACACTCAGTGAATAAAAGTATGCACACCTCTTGTTCATATGTAGGTAAAACACTTAGACCTCGACTATTTCATAATGCGGATACAAATAGGAGAGTCATATAGTTGCTGCTTCATGTATAATTGTGAGCTCTCAGCTTTGTCTTAATAAAAGAGTAGCCAGAGGCTTTTATTTCAAGTTTTTAACATTGTCGAATATACATAGGAGCTTTCATCTATGTAGTTCATAAATACAGGTATAACTCTGAGCTTTTATCTAGTCAAGTATAACTGTGAGCTTTTACCTAGTTCATAAATACAGGTATAACTGTGAGCTTTCATCTAGTTCATAAATACAGGTATAACTGTGAGCTTTCATCTAGTTCATAAATACAGGTATAACTATGAGCTTTTATCTAGTTCATAAATACAGGTATAACTAGGAGCTTTTATCTAGTTCATAAATACATATATAACTAGGAGCTTTCATCTAGTTTATAAATACAGGTACAGGTATACCTCGGAGATATTGCGGGTTCTGTTCCAGACCACCGCAATAAAGCGAATATCGCAATAAAGCTTTTATCTAGTTCATAAATACAGGTATAACTGGGAGCTTTCATCTAGTTCATAAATACAGGTATAACTATGAGCTTTTATCTAGTTCATAAATACAGGTATAACTAGGAGCTTTTATCTAGTTCATAAATACATATATAACTAGGAGCTTTCATCTAGTTTATAAATACAGTACAGGTATATCTCGGAGATATTGCGGGTTCGGTTCCAGACCACCGCAACAAAGCGAATATCGCAATAAAGCTTTTATCTAGTTCATAAATACAGGTATAACTGGGAGCTTTCATCTAGTTCATAAATACAGGTGTAACTGTGAGCTTTCATCTAGTTCATAAATACAGGTATAACTGTGAGCTTTCATCTAGTTCATAAATACAGGTGTAACTGTGAGCTTTCATCTAGTTCATAAATACAGGTATAACTAGGAGCTTTTATCTAGTTCATAAATACAGGTATAACTAGGAGCTTTTATCTAGTTCATAACTACAGGTATAACTAGGAGCTTTTATCTAGTTCATAAATACAGGTATAACTACGAGCTTTTATCTAGTTCATAAATACAGGTATAACTAGGAGCTTTTATCTAGTTCATAAATACAGGTATAACTAGGAGCTTTTATCTAGTTCATAAATACATATATAACTAAGAGCTTTCATCTAGTTTATAAATACAGGTACAGGTATACCTCGGAGATATTGCAGGTTCGGTTCCAGACCACCGCTATAAAGCGAATATCGCAATAAAGCGGGTGAAGCTCATTTTTTTTTTGGCTTCTCAGTACATATAAAAACCTAAAATCATGTTTACACTATTTATATTAAGTGCGCAATAGCGCTAGGTCTAAAAAAAAAACTATGTACTGTAAAATTAAAAATACTTTATTGTTAAAACAAATGCTAATCTTCGTCATCTGAGCCTTCAGCGAATCGTCATCTTTTTGGTGATGGAGAGCCACAATCTATTGGAAGAAGAAGGCACGTAGTAATAAATAAACATGAATAATTTAAAGAAAAAAAATAACGCAATATCAGCGAAGAGCAAGACAGCGAAGCGCATTAAAGCGAGGTATGCCTGTATAACTAGGAGCTTTTATCTAGTTCATAAAACTAGGAGCTTTTATCTAGTTCATAAGTACAGGTATAACTAGGAGCTTTTATCTAGTTCATAAATACAGGTAAAACTAGGAGCTTTTATCCAGTTCACAAGTACAGGTATAACTAGGAGCATTTATCTAGTTCATAAATACAGGTATAACTAGGAGCTTTCATCTAGTTCATAAATACAGGTATAACTAGGAGCTTTCATCTAGTTGATAGTAGGATCTTTTATCTAGTTCATAGGTATAACTAGGAGCTTTCATCTAGTTCATAAGTACAGGTATAACTATGAGCTTTTATCTAGTTTATATGTACAGGTATAACTAGGATCTTTTATCTAATTCATAGGTATAACTAGGAGCTTTCATCTAGTTCATAAGTACAGGTACAACTAGGAGGGTTTATCTAGTTCATAAGTACGTGTATAACTAGGAGCTTTTATCTAGTTCATAAATACAGGTATAACTAGGAGCTTTTATCTAGTTCATAAGTACAGGTATAACTAGGCGCTTTTATCTAGTTCGTAAATACAGGTATAACTAGGCGCTTTTATCTAGTTCATAGGTATAACTAGGAGCTTTTATCTAGTTCATAAGTACGGGTATCTTCTTCTTCTTCCTCGTTCGTCCTGAAAAGGACGTTGGTTGCGTATTGTCTGTTTACACCGGAGCTGCGATATCTGCGCCTTTCGGCCGATACATCCGACTTCAGCAGGGCATTTTTTGGGACCGGGTTTGCCTTCCCTCTTCGATCCCTACTCTCTCAGCCAGACTGCAGTGAAGCAGCCTGTTTCCAGGACCACCACGTGGAGGTGGAGTAGGGTCTTGGTCAGCTCTGGTTCGCTGACCCTGACGCAAGCAGTCAAGCTATGGGTCGCTGACTGCATTCTCACATATATATAATATTTAAAGATGAAGTAAAGTAACGCGGGATCTCGATTATATTAGATTAAGTTGAAACACCAATGACTTAAATAAGTAAATGTGCTTACCGAATAAAGAATGAATTTCCGTACTAACAACTGTTATTAGCTCTGCGCAGAAGAATCACTTTGTTCAGTGGCAGAATTCCTCTTGAGACAGTGGTGCTGAGTGATAGAGACCTCTTGCTTAAATAGCAAGATAAAATCTGCAGGTGGCTTATGCACGTGCACTAGATGAAACAACCTCAGACGTAAGACCTAGGGAAAAGATTCCCCGGATGACTCAAGATACAAGAAAAGGACGTAATCTGCCGCAACGCTGGCGGGTCTACGAGCGACCGGTGTTCGCGGGATGAGACGAGGGCTGCACAAATAAAAAGGTTGAAGTTATAACTAGGAGCTTTTATCTAGTTCATAAGTACAGGTATAACTAGGAGCTTTTATCTAGTTCATAAGTACAGGTATAACTACGAGCTTTTATCTAGTTCATAAGTTCAGGTATAACTAGGAGCTTTCATCTAATTGTGAAATACAGTTATAACTAAGAGCTTTTATCTAGTTCATAAGTACAGGTATTCATTCATAACCCTCCATTCCCAAAGGAGCATAGGCCTTCAACAAACACATGCCTAGTCCTCCTGTCACGTGCCATCATCTCAAGTTCTTTCCACGTTCTCCTTATCATTTTCATCTCTGTTTCCAGCTCTCTTCTCCATGTGCTTCTTGGTCTACCTCTGCCTCTCTTGCCCTGGGGGTTCCAGAACAAGGACTGCCTTGTAATGCTATCAACAGGATTCCTCAGTGTGTGTCCTATCCATCACCATCGTCTTCTTCTCATCTCTTGTTCCACTGGCACTTGTCTAGTTCTTGTCATCAGTTCCACGTTGGTAACCTTGTCATACCATTTTAATCCCTCTATTCTACGCAAGCACCCATTTATGAAAGTCTGTAGCTTTTTGGTAGTTGTCTTTGTTGTTCTCCATGTCTCAGAGCCATACAACAGGACTGACTTCACATTTGAGTTGAAGATTCTTATTTTCGTGTTGGATCTGATTTCTCTTGATCTCCATATATTTCCCAATGCTCCTCTTGCATTTTGTATTCTTATTTTGATATCACTGTCTGTCCCTCCAACTTTGTCTATATTGCTGCCAAGATATGTGTACGATTCTACATCGTGTATTGGTGCTTCTTCAAGTTCAACCCTGTTTTCATTACCTGCATTTATTCTCATTATCTTTGTCTTTTCCCTGTGTATTTTCAGACCCAATTGCTGTGACCTCTCATCGAGTTTTTTCAATTTGTCCTGCATCTGATTACGGTTATGGGACAGAAGAGCCAAGTCATCAGCAAAATCCAGATCATCCAACTGCTTAGTCAGAGTCCACTGGATTCCATTTCTGTTTTGTGTTGTTGATGTTCTCATAACCCAGTCTATTGGCAGTAAGAAAAGAAATGGAGACATGAGGCATCCCTGTCGCACTCCTGTTCTTATCCCAAACGGTTCTGTAAGCTGTCCTTCATGAAGAACTCTGCATGTCATGTCTTCATATGTTTTCTTTATTAAATTAATGATCTTCAGGGGAACTCCATAATGCTTCATCAATTTCCAAAGTGATTCTCTGTCTACACTGTCAAATGCCTTTTCGTAGTCCACAAATCCGATGTATAGTGGTGAATTCCATTCCAGACTTTGTTCAACTATTATTCTCAAAGTGGCTATCTGGTCTGTACAGGATCTGTTTTGTCGAAAACCTGCTTGTTCATCTCTCAGTTTCTTGTCTATGGACTCTTTTAATCTCTCGAGGATGATCCTGTTTAATACTTTTCCTGGCACCGATAGTAACATTATTCCTCTATAATTTGTGCACTCTTGTAAATTTCCCTTCTTAGGCAACTTATCCAGATCTCCTTCCTTCCATTCTGCTGGTATCTCTTCCTTTTCCCAGACTTTACCAAGTAATTTATATAACATCTCTGTAGCCATGTCGATATCTGCTTTGATGGCCTCTGCTGGAATGCCATCAGGTCCAGACGCTTTTCCATCTGTTAGGAGCTTTATGGCTTTCTTTATTTCTTCCTTCGTTGGTCTTTCACCGTTAATTTGTAGCTCTTCTTCTGCTGGCTGGATGTCCGGGGGGTTTTGTGGAGCTGGTCTATTGAGAAGGTCCTCAAAATATTCTGTCCACCTCTTCATTTGCTCTTGTATATTGCTGAGCAGTTTTTCATTCTTGTCTTGTATGAGGCAACTTGTTTGCTTGTATTTCCCTGTCAGCTTCTTTGTGCTGTTATACAGTTCTCTCATATTTTCTTTGGCTGCAGCATCTTCTGCTTCTCTTGCCAACTCCTCAATATACTTCTTCTTGTCTCTTTTGATACTTCTATTTACTTTTTTGTTTGCTTCTGTGTACACTTCTTGAGCCTTGGCTTTGAAACTTCTGGTTTTACTTGTGTTTAAATCTGCTGTCTTGTTTTTTGTCTTTTATCTTATTGATGGTTTCTGTTGTTATCCATGCTTTTTGTTGTCGTTCCCTTTTCCCCAGTATTTCTTCACATGTCTCATTCCATACCGTTTTGATTTGCTGCCAATAGTCTTCTGTATTCTCTACATCTTCCAGCTGTTGGAGCACTTGGAATTTGTTGGATATTGTGACCGCAAATTTATCTCTCGTTTCTTGATTTCTTAGATGTCCTACATTAAATTGTTGTCTATAATTTTGCATTGTTGCATATCTCAAGAGTTTCATTTTTACTTTGGCTATCAGAAGGTGGTGATCTGATGCCACATCTGCTCCTCTATATACCTTTACATCTTGCAATAATGATCTAAACTTCTAAGTACAGGTATAACTAGGCGCTTTTATCTAATTCATAAGTACAGGTATAACTAGGATCTTCTATCTAGTTCATAGTTATAACTAGGAGCTTTCATCTAGTTCATAAGTACAGGTATAACTAGGAACTTTTATCTAGTTCATAAATACAGGTATAAATAGGAGCTTTCATCTAGTTCGTAAATACAGGTATCACTAGGAGCTTTCATCTAGTTCATAAATACAGGTACAGTATAACTAGGCGCTTTTATCTAGTTCATAGGTATAACTAGGAGCTTTTATCTAGTTCATAAGTACCGGTATAACTAAAAGCTTTTATCTAGTTCATAAATACAGGTATAACTAGGAGCTTTTATCTAGTTCATAAGGACAGGTACAACTAGGAACTTTTATCTAGTTCATAAATACAGGTATAACTAGGCGCTTTTATCGAGTTCATTGGTATAACTAGGAGCTTTTATCTAGTTCATAAATACAGGTATAACTAGGAGCTTTTATCTAGTTCATAAACACAGGTATAACTAGGAGCTTTTATCTAGTTCATAAAGGCAAAGGTATAACTAGCAGCTTTTATCTAGTTCATAAATGCAGGTATAACTATGAGCTTTTATTTAGTTCATAAATACAGGTATAACTAAGAGCTTTTATCTAGTTCATAAGGACAGGTATAACTGGGAGCTTTTATCTAGTTCATAAGTACAGGTACAACTAGGAGCTTTTATTCAGTTCATAAATACCGGTATAACTAGGAGCTTTTATCTAGTTCATAATCACAGGTATAACTAGGAGCTTTCATCCAGTTCATAAATACAGGTATAACTAGGAACTTTTATCTAGTTCATAAATACAGGTATAAATAGGAGCTTTCATCTAGTTCGTAAATACAGGTATCACTAGGAGCTTTCATCTAGTTCATAAATACAGGTACAGTATAACTAGGCGCTTTTATCTAGTTCATAGGTATAACTAGGAGCTTTTATCTAGTTCATAAGTACCGGTATAACTAAAAGCTTTTATCTAGTTCATAAATACAGGTATAACTAGGAGCTTTTATCTAGTTCATAAGGACAGGTACAACTAGGAACTTTTATCTAGTTCATAAATACAGGTATAACTAGGCGCTTTTATCGAGTTCATTGGTATAACTAGGAGCTTTTATCTAGTTCATAAATACAGGTATAACTAGGAGCTTTTATCTAGTTCATAAACACAGGTATAACTAGGAGCTTTTATCTAGTTCATAAAGGCAAAGGTATAACTAGCAGCTTTTATCTAGTTCATAAATGCAGGTATAACTATGAGCTTTTATTTAGTTCATAAATACAGGTATAACTAAGAGCTTTTATCTAGTTCATAAGGACAGGTATAACTGGGAGCTTTTATCTAGTTCATAAGTACAGGTACAACTAGGAGCTTTTATTCAGTTCATAAATACCGGTATAACTAGGAGCTTTTATCTAGTTCATAATCACAGGTATAACTAGGAGCTTTCATCCAGTTCATAAATACAGGTATAAGTAGTTGCTTTTATCTAGTTCATAAATACAGGTATAACTAGTCGCTTTTATCTAGTTCACAGTATAACAAGGAGCTTTCATCCAGTTCATAAATACAGGTATAACTAGTCGCTTTTATCTAGTTCGTAAATACAGGTATAATTACGAGCTTTCATCTATTTCATAAATACAGGTATAACTAGAAGCTTTTATCTATTTCATAAATACAGGTATAACTAGGAGCTTTTATCTAGTTCATAGGACAGGTATAACTAGGAGCTTTTATCTAGTTCAGAGGTGGCCAAACTACGGCCCGCGGGCCAGATCCGGCCCGCCAACCAGTTTTGACCGGCCCGCCAACCTGTTTTGGCCGGCGTCTTATTGTTGATTGAAAATTACTGTATACTCCGACCACTGTGCTAAAAAAATATTACAAAATAGCACGCACAGGCACTAGAAACAAAACCAAAAAGACCCAAAATGTACGATTAACATCTCCCCACCTCCCACAACACCATCAACTCTCTCTCTCTATCATACCAATTGAGCTCTACTAGATAGTGCCGACAAAACGGCAATGATAACGTCAAATCTCTGATCGTGCACGTGGACAGGCGAAGACAGTGTCGGTACCTACTTTGATAATGAGAAACTGAAAGCAATGACAGATTTTTTCTGCGGTCGGAAGTCTCTGAGATCCAATGATGTTGCTTTGTCTTTAGCATCGGTATGGAAAAGTGATCGTGGGAGTGGGGGTGGATGGTAGGTACATTTCTATAGGAAGGAGTTGAGGTGTACAGTTGGTCTTGTGAAGTGTGTTAAGTATAACAGCTGTCCGAGAAAGAGAGTGTTAACTTCAGGAGGTACACAGATGACATTGAACAGCTGATTTCTGAGTTTGATCGTCGATTTCAAGATGTTGAGATGTTTCGTCCACAGATGGAACTTTTTAACAACCCATTCAAGTGCACAGTGGAGTCTCAGCCAGCAGAACTGCAATTACAGTTATGTGAACTCCAGTGTGACCCATTCATCAACACAACAGAAGCAACTGGAGCTGATTTGTGGAAATTACTACCAATGGAACGTTACCCACTTCTGAGAAAATGGGCCCTAAAAGTGTGCTCTATATTTGGTAGCACATATCTTTGTGAGACATTTTCTGCCATGAAGCTTATCAAATCCAAGACCAGAAACAGATTAACTGACTCTGTATTATCCAATGTTATCAGAATTGCTACGTCACAAATGGAAGTAGACTTCAAATCACTGGTGAAACGTTTTGATAAGCCACACTCTTCACAATGAAATAACACATAAATGTTTTGTTTGAAATAAATAATTACATGTCATATTACAAATTACAAAACAAATTAAAACAACAGATTCATTATATTTTTTTTACAGTAATTTCAGTCCGAAGACTGGTATACATGCCTTGACAGATGTGCAGTACAGTAGTTTGCCGTTGCATTCTGTACGTGGTTCATTATATATGTAAAACTAAATCTCAGAACGTTATTTTGTAAGGATTTTATAGGTCTGGCCCTCTAGTGTTACCCTTTACCATAATCTGGCCCTCGGCCAACCTTACCTTGGCCACCACTGATCTAGTTCATAAGTACAGGTATAACAAGGAGCTTTCATCTAGTTCATAAATACATGTATAACTAGGCGCTTTTATCGAGTCCATAGGTATAGCTAGGAGCTTTTATCTAGTTTATAAGTACAGGTATAACTAGGAGCTTTTATCTAGTTCATAAATACAGGTATAACTAGGAGCTTTTATCTTGTTCATAAATGCAGGTATAACAATGTGCTTTTATTTAGTTTATAAATACAGGTATAACTAGGAGCTTTTATCTAGTTCGTAAATACAGGTATAATTACGAGCTTTCATCTATTTCATAAATACAGGTATAACTAGAAGCTTTTATCTACCGTAAAATCTCGCGTATAATACGCACAATTTTTACTCATTTTTGCCCGCTAAAACTCGGGTGCGTATTATACGCGAGTACTAAAAAAAAAAAGTCATGTTCGATTTCGAAAGTAACCTACATTGGAAAGTCTGTCAAGTTTTTGTCACAATTTAACAGTGAAAATGGCGCGAAATTGAATGTGCCCTGTGTTTTCGTATGTGTCAGACATTGTCGCAAAACGCATTTCGCACTCTTGGTCTTCAATCTGTTTTGATATTAAGCTTGGTTGTGAAATTTGTCGTTTTATTATTTTGAGCCCTAAAAATGAATTCGAGAAAATGTTATACTGCACCAGAAAAGCTCTTAGTGGAAAATATGCAGAATCTAACGTCAATCGGGCAGCAAGTCGACATTTTTTTTTATTAACGAGTGTAACATTTGATTATGGCGAAAAAAGAAAGAGGTGCTGCAAGTGTTGCTTAGTAAGAAAAAGGCGAATCGTGGGTCACCACCAGATCTTCCAGACCTAGAAAAAACATTATTGGAGTGGGTAGTGGATAGAAGGTAACAAGGCATCGGTGTTTCATGCATTGAAATACGACTTTAGCTCTGGAACTTACAAAATCTCGTACAGGCCCAACAACATTTAAAGCGTCATATGGATGGGCAGTTCGTTTTATGAAGCGACATGGTCTTTCAGTCCAAAGTACCTAAAATGTAGGTGTTGCGTACCTATTTCTGTTTATTATTATACTTTCAGTTTTTTAACAAATGTTTCATAAAATAAAATCTTGAAAAATTATGGCACGTATTATACACGAATTTCCATTTTACCAGAAAATGTTGGGCTAAATCAAGCCTGCGTATTATACACGAGTGCGTATTATACGCGAGATTTTACGGTAGTTCATAAATACAGGTATAACTAGGAGCTTTTATCTAGTTCATAAGGACAGGTATAATAGGAGCTTTTATCTAGTTCATAAGTACAGGTGTAACTAGGAGCTTTCATCTAGTTCATAAGTAGAGGTATAACTAGAAGCTTTTATCTAGTTCATAAATACAGGTATAACTAGGCGCTTTTATCGAGTTCATAGGTATAACTAGGAGCTTTTATCTAGTTCATAAATACAGGTATAACTAGGAGCTTTTATCTAGTTCATAAACACAGGTATAACTAGGAGCTTTTATCTAGTTCATAAAGGCAAAGGTATAACTAGCAGCTTTTATCTAGTTCATAAATGCAGGTATAACTATGAGCTTTTTTTTAGTTCATAAATACATGTATAACTAAAAGCTTTTATCTAGTTCATAAGGACAGGTATAGCTAGGAGCTTTTATCTAGTTCATAAATGCAGGTATAACTATGAGTTTTTATTCAGTTCATAAATACCGGTATAACTAGGAGCTTTTATCTAGTTCATAAATACAGGTATAACTAGGAGCTTTTATCTAGTTCATAAATACAGGTATAACTAGGGGCTTTTATCTAGTTCATAAATACAGGTATAACTAGGAGCTTTTATCTAGTTGATAAATACATGTATAACTAGGAACTTTCATCTAGTTCATAAATACAGGTATAACTAGGAGCTTTTATCCAGTTCATAAATACAGGTATAACTAGGAGCTTTTATCTAGTTCATAAATACAGGTATAACTACGAGCTTTCATCCAGTTCATAAATACAGGTATAACTAGGAGCTTTTATCTAGTTCATAAATACAGGTATAACTAGGAGCTTTTATCTAGTTCATAAATACAGGTATAACTAGGAGCTTTTATGTAGCTCATAAATACAGGTATATCTAGGAGCTTTCACCTAATTGTTAAATACAGGTATAACTAGCAGCTTTTATCTATGTAGTTCATAAATACAGGTATAACTAAGAGCTTTCATCTAATTCTTAAATTTAGTTCTTAAATTCAGGCGTAATTAGTAGCTTTGGTCTAATTCTTAAATCTAGTTCGTAAAAACAGGTGTAATTAGAAACTTTCATCTAGTTCTTAGACACAGG
Source organism: Oreohelix idahoensis (assembly GCA_024509875.1). Classification (NCBI taxonomy): domain Eukaryota; kingdom Metazoa; phylum Mollusca; class Gastropoda; order Stylommatophora; family Oreohelicidae; genus Oreohelix; species Oreohelix idahoensis. The sequence continues at coordinate 61,027 of JAMPIV010014432.1, read as the reverse complement.
TGTAATTAAGATCTTTAATCTATGGCTTAAATACACGTGTGATTTGGAGTTTTCATCTATTTCTTAAATACAGGTGTAAATTCATCTAGTTCTTAACTACCGGTGTAATTAAGATCTTTCATCTATGTCTTAAATACATATCTTGTATGTAATTAAGAGTTTTCATCTAATTCTAAAATCTAGTTCTTAACTGCAGGTGTAAGTAGGAGCTTTCATCTAATTCTTAACTATAATTAGTGGTTGTCGTCTAGTTCTTAAAAACAGATGTAACTAGGAGCTGTTATCCAGTTCTTAAGTGCAGGTACAATTATGAGCTTTCATCTAGTTCGTAACATAGTTACTAATAAACACTTTCGTGTAGTTCGTAACATAGTTACTAATAAACACTTTCGTCTAGTTCGTAACATAGTTACTAATAAACACTTTCGTCTGGTTCGTAACATAGTTACTAATAAACACTTTCGTCTAGTTCGTAACAAATTTATACGAGAAGCATTTGTACGAGCACTGCAGGGATCAACCATGTCGTTGACTAAATAACGCCATTACAAGCTTTGGAGCGGAACTGAGTATAGTGAGTTATTTGACACTACTTACACGAATATACACGGATGGGTTATTTGATCTTCTAATATTTTAATAAGCATCCTGTTGCCTGTAATTGTGTATAAAGTCCGATATTTGATATCCCTGTCTTTACAACATTCATGCCCACGGGGAGAGATAAGAGCTCGCTGAAGCCTACAGGCAAGGCTCTTATTCCCTTATTGATTACATCTTTTCTGAGTTCGCCATCAAAGACCTTGGACAAGCCAGTAGTTTACAGGTCCACCACCCTATCTTCTTTGCCAGAGAAACATCCACAGTTTAACACGAGTTCTGGCAAATCTTATTTCAGTTTCAAACTTTCGTAACCGGTCACGTGGGATGCCTCGTGTTCTTCAGGTAAAATATTCACAGTCGATAATTCTTGTACCTTCTATCCTCAGGTCCGCCCAAGATAACACAAGCACCTAAAAATAAGAAAGTTGCAGAGGATGGCACAGTTAGCTTCATCTGTAAGGCTTCGGGGAACCCCGCACCTGCCTTTCACTGGGAACGTGGTGGTAAGAAAATCAACGACCGACGTCTGCGGTTTGAGATCAACGACGCACCACACATAACGGTCCTGCGGATTAAACAGGTCAAGGCCGGCAAGGACGATGGAACTTTCACCTGTGTGGCCAACAACGGCCTGGGGGAAGCTAGAGCAGATGCTTCTCTCAAGATCTACCCTAAAGCTGAGAACGAGGATGGTAAGGCCATTGTTCGTCAAAATGTTTTTGTTTAGTTCAGAATGTTGCATACTTATAGTTCTTGAAGTCTTTAGTCTTTTCACTTTCATTGACTCAGATAGTATTGTGTACACTAATATTGAACAGCCATGAATCAGAATATTTGCGATTTGAATTAAATCTTTCCTTCATTAATGTGTTGTATGCGCTAGAAACGAAGGTACTATTTTGACAGAAAATAAAAGAAAAATATTTTGCAGCCGACCGAGCATTTTCGAAACAATACTGCCTACTTTAAGGTATGTGTCTTCTGATTATGAGATGATCGTATGATTGTTCTCTCTCGAACACCTAGTTGACAAAACTGATGGAACGTTTGCCTCATACGTCAAAGTTACCGGGTTGCAGGTTGGAAACCTAGCATCGACACGCTTCAGTCTAGCCACCAGTTAACGAGTACCTCACTATGCTCTTGAGTTAGGCAAGTAGAGACAGCGAGGGCAGGAACTTGTCACCTTACCTCATAAAGTTACACCTAGTATAGCATTTCTAATAATTCGTTCCCCTACGTCAGTATCTGCTATCCTTTTCTTCTATCGCACAATAGTGAACTAATGTGACTAATAATCGACACATACAAATAATGTCAGTATTTAAAATCTCATTTCACCTTTACAGCGTTATCACAACACTCGTTATTTTCCTGTCATCACATTTTCTATGTTAGAGAAGATAGAGAACCGTTTCCTTTCTGTATTCACCATCGCCGTAGGCCAGGCCACTCCTTTAATTCCGAATAGAGACATTTATCATGAGAGCCGTGTACACAAAGTTGCTCACACCGTGTCAAGTTTTGATTAATTTTTTTTTTTTTACTAGAAGTTAGCTAGGATGCGGTTTGTGTGAGAGGTGGGATGAAGTTGTTTTGGGAATGAAATAGGAAAACAGAGTGTGTGAAGTGTGAGTTTATGCGTTAAGGTTCAGTGAATAAGCGTTGGGAAAACGAGATAAAGCAATACAAGATGTCCTTTATGAAGACGGCTTACAGTGTTACTCATAGCTGCTTCCATACCACGCTGTCACTCTTAGGAGCAGTGTTAACTGTGATGCTAAACACCTGCAGAAACTGCGAAACAGACCACCCCCCCCTCTCTCTCTCTCTCCCTCCTCTCTCTCTCTCTCTCTCTCTCTCTCTCTCTCTCTCTCTCTCTCTCTCTCTCTCTCTCTCTCTCAGCTGGAAGTGGATTATTGGGAAAAGAAAATTACTTTACCTTGACAATTACCCAAATTTTACTGTTGCTAGAATGTCATGATGGTGATCCTTCGACAATTACCCAAACTCTATTTTCGTTAGAATTTCACATATTTTACTTCGACACTTGCCACATTTTACCGTTGCTACAATTTCATACTGCAAAAAGACTGAGGAAAAAAAAATGTTTCTCAAAACAGATTACTCTGAAAATGGGATTGTATTCTAGATCCACGGTAAATGTGTCAAGAAATTATGGTTCACATACACGTCTGTCAGTGAATCTAATTTCGTAAGATGATTTTTGACTTTGCGTGGGACGAATAAACAAGCACTGTGTAAGCACGGACACTCGACTTTAAGCCCATTCTAGTGACATAATTGAATGAACTATATATGAGGTTCGCACTAAAGATTACATTTTCCTTCATTTCTGTACTGAAAATATGAACGAATATTAAGGATGGCTGCAATTAGACTATATTAGTAGATATAGTTTTGCAAATGTTTTTTATTGGACATTTATAAAAAAAAAAAAAAGCAAAAATCAGACTACAGACTTTCAGAAATAGATCCTTCCATAGAGTAGAAGGATTGAATTAGTTTGACAAGGTCACTAATATAGAACTGATGCAAGAACTCGACAAGCGCCAGTGGAACAAGAGATGTGAAGAGACTCTGGAGATGGATATGCGTGACAGTATTGTCTCCCCTGCTCCGCATTAGTAGTCAAACAGTGGCCAAACATGTATAACGATGATGGTATTCAAAGGTATCAACGTTCGCTCAAGATTACTCTCGACGGAGATAATAATAGAAGGATGATGCTTCTATTTAAGGGAGCCTTGCATGATTTTAAAGAAAAGCAAGCATTACAACTCAGATCATCTAGGCTGTCATGAACTTATTATTCTCCCTCCCCTTCTGTGAGGTAAAAAAATTTCGCTCATATTTCTGAGCCCCAGTCGAAGGGGATCCAGCAGAATCTTAATCTAGTAGTTTTATCTGGTTATGTATTCAGAACAATATGAGTCATACTGGTGCAGACATACACTTCACTCAGTAGTGATTAATCCAACTATAGCTTTACAGTTACAGATAACAGGTTTAATAATTGTCGCACAGATAGGTTGTGAGTTATTTTTCGCCCGTCTGAGTAGCGTCTTCTTTTTCTTTGATCCTTAGCCACCGACCGCCAAAGCAGTCAGTGGCCATCATGCCTAGTGGCGTCCTGTAGGGCAACAACAAATTGATTCCACTCTGCTCGGTCGGTGGCCATCCTTCGTACAGTGCCCCAACTCTGGTTCATTCCCTGCATCTCAGCCTCCACAGTCCTCCGCCAGGTTGTTTTTGGTCGGCCTCTCTTTCGTTTTCCCTGAGTAGCGTGGATGGTGATAAATACGTGAGGGAAAAAAAGGTGTGAGAAATAGATTTCACGGGGTGATAGCTTAAGGAAAAGATATGTCTCTGGAATGAGTAAGTTTCTATATTCCAGCCTATCTATACGACTATAAGTTAGTACAAGACAACCTTGCCCTCCTCATACATATAAATATACGTTTAACTACACGCATACACAGATATGTGACAACAAGACACACAAACGTGAAAAACTACGGTTACTTGGTATGGGTCTGACCAACAAACAAAGTTAAGTTTCTTTTGTTGTTTATTATCATTTAAACTTGACAACACCAAATATCTAAAGAAAGATTAAATAAAATCAGATTTACATACATATGAAAATAGCAGAATTAATGTGCCCTCCCCTTCTGGAGAAAAAGAACCCAAAAAGTTAATAACCCAAAGGTCGATGGTTTGCACTATGTTACAGAGTAGACAGTAAGGTAAACAGGTTCCTACTATAGGCTACCCAGTAAAGTTAACAAGTTTACACAAAATCCGATGTTGGTAAAGTCCCTGTAACCAAGAAAATTATTCACTTTCATACAGTGGCCACTCAATCACTCTTACCTACTCTTGGTGATATCCCTTGGAAATACAATTATCCTAAATATAAAAAAAAGGTCAGGTTTATTTTCCAAATTGGCCCCAGTCCATCAATAAAGGCTAGTGAGGCGAACGCCGAATCTGGTGTGGGTTTTTCCTGGATGAACAATATGTCACCGCCAATAGTTGATGTAGAAACGTGATCTTGGGGTTCACAGTTAAAAGAGGAACTTCCAGTTTTGGGAAACATCTGGTTGCTAAAAATGTTACAATTGATAAATGATGATAATCATATCGGCTGGCTCTGTGGTAGAGTGCCGATTCTGAAACAGCGTAAATTCTGGATGCTACGCTTGAATACGACTGTCAGAAGTCGGGAATTAATGTTATTTTTTTCACACCCCAGTGGGCTGATAAAATTGATAAATATTGCTGGGTATGGTAAGTCAAGTTAAATTTACAAGTTAAAATGTTTCTCATGTGTCGTTGGCAAACGCTTGCTCACCAATGAGATTGGTGATGCACAAGCCAACATTAACCAATCAGTAAAAAGGAAAAAGACCAAAAGACCGCTGGACGCCCTTGATCAGATCTGCTAGGAATATATAAGGAACATTTATGGAACAATGCTACTTCTATATAGCTATATATATGCTCACAGACGGGGACAAGACGATCTCTTATCCACTCCGTCAGTCCTGATTAGATTTAAAAGGCACACAGTGTCTTTAGCCTACCCTATCGCCCGTCGCTAGCGCTGAGTTTTCAGGTTGGATGGAGGGATGCAACTCTCCCCGACCCTTGCCCGCGCTTAATGATCAGCGTACAATGTCAATTATTATTTAATGATCTATGTGCGCACTTACACAAACTATCGCCTGTCTTTAATAGCTATTAAATTGGTCGGCGTCTCATAGTTTAGTTATTAAATAATAGGCACTTATAATAAATATGCACAATGAAATAATACCTGAATTCCATTCTGTCACTATCAGTCGCGCCTAGCATTTAAAGCAGTCAGCTAACCGTCTCTTCTTGTGCAAGAATGCGTGTGGTGAAAATTAACCTTATAACTGAACATCTGGTGTGAAATAGCTACGCGTTATTTTATTTCACTAGTTTTAACGCTAGAAATCTAAGTGAATTATAATGGTAAAAGCTTAACACTTTTAAACACGTAAGCACTAATTTCTATTACCAGAAAAATCAGAATGAAAATCCCCACGAATGCTATTAACGCATTTTCCACAATGGTTCTAGAACTACGTGCTTAGACTATCCAAAAATTCTGAGTGACAACTGATAGCAGGTTTAAGAAAACACAGTTTATATATCATTATGTTTCTCTGATCTATAGATGATGTTACTTTTCGTACTATTATGTGAGTAACGGAGAATTAGAACAGAGTTCCCCAGATAAAAGTTTACGGTCGGCCTTTCTCGGGCGTTCGACCGCCATCAAAAGACTTATATCCGTAACGGGGTTCTCTAAGATTTTCTCTGTACGAATGCCCGCTTCTGAGATCAAAGAGCCCATGGGGTTTCTGACTTCCCCTGAGTATGATCTTCAAAAGATTATATGTTATTCACGTGTGGTCTGTCAGGTATCCTATGATTGACAAATAAGCTCGCGTGAGAAGACTTAGGTAAACAAACCTGATTCGCTACCTGTTATGACTGGCAGGTCACGAAAGTTTGTAAACATTGCGTTAGCTCGTGTTCACAGAAAAAGAGGTGGGACGAAAAGTACGCTTGTGTAAATAAACGCAGGTAGAAAAAAATGCATGTTTTTGCTAGCAAACCATAGAACGCTACGAGATTACAAAAGACTGTCAAATTACTGTAGGCCCTCTTTCCATTATACGTCACAATAATTCATATAGTTTAAAAATGTAAAATAAATAAAGTTGTTTACAAAAAAGGATGATTTAACCTGTGGTAGAAAATTTGGAAATGTTTGTTGGTTGCGCTCTTATAGTACTTAACGTTGGGTATAAGGTCGATTCACGCCTGCTTCAGCCACTGTTGGTTCCCACAGGTGAGTTGGATTGTACTTCTCTACAGTAGTCAAGTCTGGTGGCTGTAGCATGTCTCATGAATTAAGAATGAGGTAACTACAAGGGTTGTCAAGCGTCTTCAAGACACGTCTGATGTTTGTGTCTAGCGTGGACTGCTGGCAATTTGTACCACAAACTGAAAGGAAAAAAATTATTATTATCTTTTTTTTTTCCCTTCCAATTGTTGATTTCCGCCATCCAGAAATGACCAGATCACCAGTATGGGACTGATTGAAAAAACTAGTTAAAATGACTAGATCACTGGTATAGTGCTGATTGAAAGATCTAGTTAAAATGACTAGATTACCAGTATGGTGCTGATTGAAAGATCTAGTTAAAATGAATAGATCACCAGTATGGTGCTGATTGAAAGATCTAGTTAAAATGACTAGATCACCAGTATGGTGCTGATTGAAAGATCTAGTTAAAATGACTAGATCAAAAGTATGGTGCTGATTGAAAGAGCTAGTTAAAATGACTAGATTACCAGTATGGGACTGATTGAAAGAACTAGTTATAATGACTAGATTACCAGTATGGGCTGATTGAAAGAACCAGTTAAAATGACCAGTTAAAATGACCAGATCACCAGAATGGGATTAATTAAAAGAACTAGTGATTACCAGTATGGGCTGATTGAAAGAACCAGTTAAAATGACTAGATCACTGGCTAGTTAAAATGACCAGATCACCAGTATGGGACTGATTGAAAGAATCAGTTGAAAATTACTAGATCACCAGAATGGGACTGATTGAAAGAACTAGTGAAAATGACTAGATTACCAGTATGGGCTGATTGAAATAACCAGTTAAAATGACTAGATCACTGGTATGGTGCTGATTGAAAGATCTAGTTAAAATGACTAGATTACCAGTATGGTGCTGATTGAAAGATCTACCGTAGTTAAAATGACTAGATCACCAGTATGGTGCTGATTGAAAGATCTAGTTAAAATGACTAGATCACCAGAATGGTGCTGATTGAAAGATCTAGTTAAAATGACTAGATTACCAGTATGGTGCTGATTGAAAGATCTAGTTAAAATGACTAGATCACCAGTATGATGCTGATTGAAAGATCTAGTTAAAGTGACTAGATAACCAGTAAGGGCTGATTGAAAAAAATCTAGTTAAAATGACCAGATCACCAGTATGGGACTGATTGAAAGAATCAGTTGAAAATGACTAGATCACCAGAATGGGACTGATTGAAAGAACTAGTGAAAATGACTAGATTACCAGTATGGTGCTGATTGAAAGATCTAGTTAAAGTGACTAGATAACCAGTAAGGGCTGATTGAAAAAATCTAGTTAAAATGACCAGATCACCAGTATGGGACTGATTGAAAGAATCAGTTGAAAATGACTAGATCACCAGAATGGGACTGATTGAAAGAACTAGTTAAAATGACCAGATCACCAGTATGGTGCTGATTGAAAGATCTAGTTAAAATGACTAGATCACCAGTATGGGACTGATTGAAAGATCTAGTTAAAATGACTAGATCACCACGATGGTGCTGATTGAAAGATCTAGTTAAAATGACTAGATCACCAGCATGGTGCTGATTGAAAGATCTAGTTAAAATTACTAGATCACCAGTATGGTGCTGATTGAAAGATCTAGTTAAAATGATTAGATCACCAGTATGGGACTGATTGAAACAACCAGTTAAAATGACAGGATTACCAGTGTGGAATTGGTGGAAAGAACCAATTAAGTACGAGTGGAACAAATTATGATGATAAAAAGTTGGAAATGGGTAGAATATACGATGAGGAAGTTACCTAATAACAGTACATTGCACTTCAAAACTGCTATCTTCAGGTAGAATAGTTAGAGGGAGACCCAAAAACACGAGATGGACAACTGGAGAAAACCGTAAGAAGTGTACAAATGATATAGAAAAGACCTTAACAGGTAATTGAAGAGAAACTGGCTTGGAGAGACTGGTTGGCGATGTTTACTTATAATAGTCTGAAAGACGTGGAAGAAGACTGCTTCACCTGTCAGTACCTGCCAAGGTAGGCTTACAACGTGCACAACCAAGCGGTTATGACATTTTCAGTATGATCCGTTGTCTCTCTTCCTTAGCTAGTCCCCTGTCTGTCTGTTCCTTGCTCGAAGAAAGAATATGAGTCTGCGATCTATCTTCATTTTGTCGTTTGACTATCTGACGTCATTCTTCTTCTTCGATCCTTAACCACCGACCGTCAAAGCAGTCAGTGGCCATCACGCCTAGTGGTGTCTTGTAGGGCAACAACAAATTGATTCCACTTTGCACGGTCGGTGGCCATCCTTCGTACAGTGCCCCAACTCTGGTTCATTCTTTGCATCTCAGCCTCCACAGTCCTCCGCCAAGTTGTTTTTGGTCGGCCTCTCTTTCGCTTTCCTTCAGGGGTCCAAAGCATAGCTGTTCTTGTGATGGCATCGGGGTCTCTTCTGAGGACATGACCAACCCAGCTCCATCTGACGTCATAAACACACAATATTGGGTCAGTTACACATCTCGAGGGGTTGGCTTGTATTAGGTCTGGTTTTGTTTGCTGTAGCTGACTCAGTTTTTACACGACCGGGTAGCAAGTTCATTGCTTCACCCTAGTTGTCTGTTGTGAGATGCTTGTTTAAATCCCCGTTAGTCACTTGGCTGTTGCCCAGTATTGATCATTGGGGTGTAAACAGGGGAAGGGCTAGATTACGTGAACTGTTATAACATTTTTAGTCCAATACCTATTTAGTTGACATTGTTTGTGAATTGTTTGTGACCTGTTCGGAAGATAATCATTTTCTTGTTGTTTGTTTACCTGCTAATTGAGCAAGTAGAACATCCTCACTGTCCATATAGTATATTTGTTTTTTTATTTCCGTTATTGTTGCCAGAAAAAAACAAAAACCGTTAGCTTTCGAACTTCAAACGCACTCTCCACCTCGCTGTATTTCATTCTCTGAAACTTTAATTTTTGTCCTCTCTATCACAGTATTGTGTTTCTTCAGCTGTGAGAGATCAGTAGTGCATAAGTTCAGCCGATAAACGGCTTCCTGTATTATCGATGTGCCCAACATTTATGGACTCGGTGAAGAGTTTCTTGAGTAGAACAAGGGAAGTAAGAAGAAGAAACATTCTGCAAAGGGGGAGAACTGAACTGAGGGTAGTGTAAAAATAACTTGGTGCTGCGGTTGCTGGCAAAGATGTTCGCCGGTGTCAAGTTGTCCCCAGATATCACTGCGGTTTGAGCTTGTGCACAGTGTTGGATAGTGCTTGAGGCAAAAAGTGCTTTTTTTCAGACACTTGATCCGCCACGCTAACCTCTTTAGGATGGAAAGGGGGGAGAGAAGAAAACGAGAGAGAGAGAGAGAGAGACACACACAATATTTACCGGAGATGTTCATCGGTTTAATGATTTTACTGATGTAAACGTAGTCCCATAGCTGAAACTAACGTAGGGAAATGGTGTTAGAGATTTTACTATACCAGGTCCATGTTTTTTATGCTGTGGGGTGACCCTTCTTCGCTGCCTTTGCCTTCCTTAACTCAAGAGTGCAGCCAGGTACCCATTTACAACTGGGTAGGCTGGAGCATAAAGCTTCCAGGTTTCTACCCCCGAACCCGGTAACTGTGCCTGAAAAGGAAAGCGCTGTAACCGTTTAGCCAGAATAACAGTTTGCTAACATACGGGTCCTCCACTCTGGACACAGACAAGAAAAGAAAACCTTAGACAATCAAAACCATCCTAACTTTATTTATTCGTGATACAAAAGTCTGCATAGTTCATAAACATGACATTAATTTTGACATCAGATTAGACGCTAATACAGGTTCTTAGCTGTCAGTTATATACGCTATTTATTTGTGGAAGCAGATTTATGATAGCAGATTTGTAATAGCAGATTTGTGATAGCAGATTTGTGATAGCAGATTTATGATAGCAGATCTGAAAGGGGAGCAAAGAATACTAAAACTTTAACCTATCATGCATGTCGTAAAAAGCGACTAAGTTGGGTTGGGCTTGGGACTGGCTACCCCATCCAGTAGAAACTTAAGCTGCAAAAAAAAAAAAAAAAGTCAGCAAACAATTTGAATTGTTTTGGAGAAGTAGTAGTCAGAAAACCACTCGGAGAAGTAGTAGTCAGAAAACCACACGGAGAACAGAACGGGAGACAGATGAAAATGAGGAATACGCGGAAAGACCTTAAGGCTATGGCACGCCACGGGATAACTTGGCACTCGTTGTTTAAGGCCTTTATTCTTTGGAGGGAGCTGTCGGGTGAAGTAGAAGACAAAGACGGGGACACTTGCTGGTAATCGTAGCCTACATATTCAGTTTAAAATTTAAAAACCTTAGGGCACAGTTCAGTCCTTGTTTACGGTGACTCTCCAACCCACTCCTTTGTTTGGTTTTTTGTGTCTTTGTCGTGAACTAGCCCTGGGAGTTTCTGATGGGGTACACATTGTAGGACAGACCTAGTGACATTTATCATGACACCCTGCGGATCTCCATTGAGTTTGTGCGGCGCGTGTGTAGGAGGGGATATCGTGTGAGGGCTGAGCTCTGTATTTGAGTGAGCTATGACTCATCGAATGCGCCATCGATTGGACTCTTGCTGCATATGATAAACATAATAGAACCATCCAAGATGGCTGCTAAAGGGGAGATTCAAGTCATGTGGGTGTAGATTTTTGTTGGAATGCTCAGATCTTGGGTTCTTAGTTTCAGAAGGTTAGGTCATTATGATCCAAAAGTTGACATATACACACACGCATAAATATACAAAATAACTAAGGAGAATGAACGTTGAAAACAAATCACTACAGCATACCAACCTTTCTCTCTGCCTTGTATTGTCTTTTATTTGTTTATGAATGCGAGAATTGCATACACTTCTTAACTGATCTTCATATTGCATTGTTTAGTCACGTTTAGTGCACTTTTTTCTTGTGATTCCTCGAATTCTTGTTTCTTTTGCGGACTCCCCCTTCACCTCAATCTTCGCGTCTTTCTTTTTCTTTTTCAGTCTTCTTCTTCTCGTTCGCTGTTGTTTAGTAATGTCTACACAAGAAGTCCGGTTCTCTGGATGTATGTTGCTGTGGTTGAAAGTTCGTCAAGACTTTCTGCTTTAAAATTTCTCCTTTATAAATTTCTACTTTTCCCCCAATTTATATGCCTGGCTACCTTGTTCTGTCATGAAAGATGTGTAACGTAGCATGGAAGTCTCACGGAATAATTATTGTGTGTTAATGATGTCAAACGTTAGTAAAGATCTGCTTGTGTCCGCTGCAGTGTACCACAATAGTGTCATTAACCGCATTAATGACACTAATGTACCATTCATTATTCATGTTCATACACAAAGACAATGACGCATCAGATTTCGAAATATCTTCTTTGTGTTTTACAAAAACATTAAACATTAATTGACTGTAACAACTACCAACCTTAGTCCAAATCTGATTTTTGTCACAATTGTCGGCCCTCTTACAGTGCACGAGGGCCACATTCTCACCAAAATGTCGACATGGCGGGCGAGAGAAAGGTCAGTACCGAACAAACTGTTAAACTTTAATGAGCCTCAGGGACATTTTGGCAGAGACATTGTGCACACAACAGTGTCATCATGAAGTAGGTGCACACACACCATCGTTTCCTAGTGGAGTGGCATTTTCGGTGCTCATTAGGAGGTTGTATTTTGTTTTGGAAAGCTTGAGGGCTGCTCTTGTTCTGTGGAGAGATAGCGCGTGCGAAGAAGGTTGTTAAATTGCCGCTGTTGTTGTAGGATAAAAATGGATGGAAGGGTGGGTGGGTCGGTGGATGGATAGATAGATGGATGGATGGATGGATAGGTTATGACGTCATTATATATATATATATATTGATGCCTCAGCGAAGATTCTGATTGTAAATTTGTTATGAGGTAGCTGACCTGCAAGGTCTTTAATATGTGAAGATGCGCCCTAATACAAGCGACGGACCCAGTGTCTAGGTTGAACGGGGCGCCCCTCGCCAGAAGGAGGCAAAATTTAATTATTTTTTTTAAAAAGCTGACCTACTAGACTGAGATGAATACAGTGTCGTGGAATATTCTAATCCACATATATAAATTATCCAGTAAATATAAAGCCTAATAAATACATATAATAAATAAAGGAAGAAGAATGGTAAAGAACAGTGCTGTCACAATGACTGTACTCGAAATCCCCCTTGTTTTATGCTTCGTCTGCAAATTGTAACGCTTTCACGTTGATAGTAAAAGCTTACTGTATTATTACCCGCTTTCTTCAATGAAACGTGTGCTGCATTTCTAAGAAAAACATTGAGAGGCCCTGCGTAATGACCTAAATTAATCCTAACATTAATTATATTACGTTACCAAAACGAACGAACAGATGGACTCAAATATAGAGAGAGAGAGAGGGGCGAATAAAATCGGGAACGCATGCAACACGCGTCGCGCGATACACAAATGCTGCCATCACGCGTGTAAGTCTACATGCACTAATTGTTTTTCAGACGGACAGTGATAAAATACACTACCCTTTCCCAGAGTTAGGTTTATAAATCATAAAAAACTCTTATTAGGAAAGACAACATTAGATGGGTTTACGGTTGAAAACATAACAGTACCCAGACAGCACATCTTCGAAACAGGAGGTAGAAAATACATATTTTGAACGCAGCCACGTAGCTCTTTCAAATTGGTATATTTGGGTTCCTTAGGGCTTGCTGACAAATAATATGTAAAACGTTACGCAAATAGTCCAGGAATTAATAAATTATACCCAAAATAAAATAGTGAGGATGCCTGACAGCATGGAATCATTTCTGCTCATAAAATTTTTTTTTATAACATGTTTGAAAAAACCTTACGTTACATAAATAGCCTACCATGTAAACTCCCAATTGATTGGAGCGCAACAAATGAAAGCCTAACCACGATTGGTCGGACTATAAATACTATCTTTCGTTGTTAGGGGGAAACGGGGAAAGGTAACATTTTTTCAAACACTTGTCGAAACGGGGCCTCATTGGCTAGACTCGCTGGATATAATCACTTGGGAGCGTTAGTTCGAAACCACTTGTTTAAATAAGCTTGATAAAGCATCAGTGCGTTGAAGCCAGCTCACAATTTTGCTAAAATAAAAGCCTGGAACATAAGCAGATGGGAATTTGTGCCAGTTTGTGTCAGAATTCATTGCTAATCAACGTATCTGTGTTTATTTCCATGAAATTGTGGTAAGCTTGAACCATTCAGTATCTTTTAATGAAAATTGAATGTAAATTGTTAATTTATGCCTGTATATATATGTGTGTAGTTCAGTGGCAAACAAGAGATAAAGCCTATAATGCTCCAGCCTGAACAGAGGGTGTCGGAGGGAAGTAAAACGGCATGGAATGGCCAAATAGTACACTGACACCTAAATGATTGACTAGAAAGAAATAATGCTGGAATTGCAGAGGCGTAGTAACCATTAAGGAGGTTAATGCTGGTATAAAGTACTTCAGAATGAAGCTGATAGTTGGCCTAACGCTCTGAACTCAATGTTTGTGCTGTATTGTGATCAGTGTAAAAGAGAGTATAAGTTAGTTATGAAGTAGAAGGTACATCCTTCTTGATTTCAGGGACAGTGGTCTTGATGGTACTGAGCAGCACCTAGTCAGAGCTTTGCTGAATCCTGAGTCGGACAGCATACTCCTTGGTCCTTTTAGCTATCAGTGAGGTGTCTCCAGAGCCCAGAGGAGAATTCGAGCAGAGGAGTCCTTTCCTGCCGCCATCACGCCAGATAAGCTAACTTGGCCAGCTGAGCTCAACATTATGTCCCCTCATCTTGAAATGACTTTGTAAAATTAACATTAAGAGGGGAAATTAATTGTCTTAATATCAGGAACTGAGAACATCTCCAATACTAGTTTCCTTAAGACAAACTATTGAAGTCATGATGACAACTACCAACAGAGCTTGAACAAAACAAAACCAGTATTACCTCATACTACTATTACACAACTGACACACATAGGATATTTTTAATAATATATGTCACTACCAGATTCATATTAATACATTCTGTACATAACTTGTAATTAACATTGATTGTGATTCCTGGTTCCTTTGTCTTTGAATCAGGACACACATATGCCTTTATGATAGCAATTAATACATATTGTTATTTGAAAAGTTACGAGTGACTTCTTTAAGATATTCTCATAGAGTGTTATATGTATGTGAGTGTCACAGTGTTGTTAAGAGTAGTGGATTAAATTAAATTGTTTATCTGTCTGTTGTTGTGACTTACACTTCATCATACACATACCCTAGACACATAACGTAGTCATCACACTATTCCAGAATAATTCTGACTGAGATATATAGATATGTGGTAGCAAGTAAGGTTATATATAATACACTACTCTTATTAGATATATATACCTTCACAGCTGATCTCAGTCAGTACACTAAGTCCCCTATAAATATTTATAACATCCCACTTCACCACATACAGGCAGACATACAGATGAACATACATACACAATAATGCAACCTATCGTGGTCAGAAACAGTGGAATCTCTCAGGCAAGCAAAGCACATACTGACATTGACTTATTTTTTAAATTAATAATGCGGGTAGAATTATGCCTAAAGCGGCCTCACTTTTTTAAAAGTAGTATTGTGGTGTCCGATTGGCTATGTGGTTAGACCTCTTTCCTCTTGCGTCACAGTTACTGGGTTCCAGGATTGAAACCTGGTAGCGTCACGCTCCAGTCTGCCCAGCTGTAAATGGGTACGGGACTCTTCTCTTGAGTCAGAAAAGGTAGAGGTAACGAGGAAGGGAACAGGTCACCCCGATCTCATTAGAAAAGCTGGACCTGGTATGATGAAGTCTCAAACACTTCACTCTATACTTATCAGACTACATTTATCATGTAATGTTGTGTAGTAAGTCATAAGGTGGACATGAACAAACTGTTGGTGGTTACAGTTATATTAAAAAAAAACAGTCAATATTTTCGGCTTATAGCGGATGTCACCACCCCCCCCGCGCCCCCCCGCCCGCCCCCCCCCCCCGATAACGTCATTTCTGTGTCTGGCCGGTTTTTCTTCGGGGGGAGCGTGATTTGAAACAGAGGCAACGTTGGGCTGGGTCAAGGGAGACAAGGGAGTACGCTGTATGGTTGTCATGGCAATGCTTCAAGAAGCGGCGGGTCGATATAATTTTCTTCCAGCTGAATAACGAGCAGACCAAATTGCATGTTTCTTTGTGCGGGTGACTCTTATTCAGCCAAGTTGATTTCAAACTGGGGGGAGGAGGAAACGTAGTGTAGCTGGGTTAGGATGAGGATTTTTGGTTTTGGGGGTGGAAAAGAGAGAATGGAAAAGTAGAATAAAAGAAGATTCCTTTAATTCCGAACACTGATATGCGCAAGAAGCTGTTTATCTCATAAACTGAGCCAAATATTTTTGCCTCATAAATTGAACATAATCAACGTCTCTCTCTCTCTCTCTCTCTCTCTCTCTCTCTCTCTCTCTCTCTCTCTCTCTCTCTCTCTCTCTCTCTCTCTCTCTCTCTCTCTCTCTCTCTCTCTCTCTCTCTGTCTCCCCCTGAACGGCTTCAGTCTTGTCTCTTATCATTTCTGTTTTTCTCAGTCTCCAAAGTCTGCCTGTTACTTTGCAGTAACATAGAGCAGCATTGCTATACAGTTGTCACAGTTCACGTGGACAAAATATCGTTGCTGTGTTGCTGTCATTGATCGCTGAGGCAAAACAGCATTGCTATGCTTCTATCACAGATCGCTGAGACAAAACATCATTGCTATGCTTCTATCACATATCGCTGAGACAAAACATCATTGCTATGCTTCTATCACAGATCGCTGAGACAAAACAGCATTGCTATGCTTCTATCACAGATCGCTGAGACAAAACATCATTGCTATGTTTCAATCACAGATCGCTGAGACAAAACAGCATTCCAGTTCTACTGTCAGAGACAGCATATACTTGTATAAAGTCGCTTCTGTCATGGACCGCTTATAATTTCCCAGTTTTTGGACACCTTAATGTGCGTTGGGCTGTCGGTCCAGTTGGCCACCAAGGAGAAAGTAAAAACCACTTCATGTTGCATAGCATTTAGTTTTCCATGATGCGGTTTGCTAACCCCATTCACAAGCTCACCGTGGTCATTTGTTTACGACATAACTAGTGTGAGTAGTGGCAGTATATTTTATGTACTCCTCCGATACCCGCGGTAAACCACACGAGATGTAGACCGGTTAGAGCAGGGTTCGGCAACCGATCTACCGCTGGACGTTATGGGATGCTTGGTAGATCTCTAGGTGACTTAAAAGGGGTGTGGGAAGGGGTAGGAAGAGAAACAGTTTTTAAGCTAAGAAATTTCATAGTTGCCCTCTCCCGCAAGCACTTAGAAACAAGTTCCCAGGATTAAGTTACTTCTTTCCCTTCCCAAGGAAAACCCATTAGCTAACATAATACAATTCACTTTATTCGTTCACTTCATAAGAGATGTAGACGACCTTTTTTTTTAAAAGTAAAAGTTAACATTACGTAAAATATCATTTAGTTTAAATGTCCATGACCTGTAGTTGGAAATGCAAGGAACAGATCTTCCGGACAAATACAACAGTGACATATATGCTGGACGTATTCCAGATACGTTGAAACCTGAAAACAGATATGCTTTTACCAAGGTAGATTTTTAGGTAGTTCAGTGTTTGTGTCACGAAATATGTTCGTTATAATTATTTCAGTATTTGTTGTTTACGCTTTCAAAGTTCAAGGTTTTCGTATCAAATTTTGTTCTAATTTTTACTCCCTTACTAATTACCTTGATCGCTTGACCTGCTTTGACACAACATTGACTTTGTTTGGCACAAACAAAGTTGCCACATTGACTTTTTGCTTATCGCCAGCTCCAGACGGAGTAAGAGTCTAAACTGAGCGACATTGCTATTGTTAATCCAAGCTTCTTGTCTGGGAAGATACACGAAAACATATTCACAGTGTTCCAATATGGATGGACAGACGTTATTTGGCAGTTTGCAAATATGCCATACCCAAAAACAAGGTTGATGACAATCTTGGTGAAGATTAAGACACGGGCAGGAAGATAACAAAGGTAATGTTGGAGCACGGAAAGCTATATAATCGTTTCTGCACAGACCTTGTTGGAATGGATAATTACGAGAAGTGTCATCTTGGAGAAGATTATCAGTATTAGATCTATGAAGTAGTGAGTTATAAACATGATAAATGCCCACGGAAGTAAGAAGACCTTATAAGGTAATGGAGTTTGAAATCTGATAGGTCATGTAGAATGTTCTACATGAGAGATGCGAGAGCGAGATGAACCCCTACCAATATCAGACGCCCTGATGATGGCTGGTCCGGCATGAACATGCTAAAATAGGCTGCTCCTAATCGGACTTCTCATCAAAGTAGTAATACGTGTGTGTGTGATCGAAAATATTCGTTATACCCTAGCGCCCTGTAAGCCTATTTCACTGACTTCAATATTCGTCACGGAGAAATCATTGACAGCAAGGAACACAGACTATTAGGACCAACTATAGGACAGGCCAGAGGACTAGACATGAATTTGATTAGAATAGAGTAACCCCAGATAAATCATTTTGCGCCTTATGTTCTAGGATCCTAGTTCAAGTGCGGTAATTTAGGCACCTAACTCAGGTGAGTTATCGCCTGAAAGAGGCGGCATATTATATCAGTTACCCGACAATACTCGGACTGTTGCATGAATCTTTTGGCTGCCACTTCTGTTGGTGTATGTGTGGGGGTTGTATGAAAGAGATAGTGCTACTGTCTCTCACAGCTGACAAGGTTGACGTCAGCAATGTCGGGCTTACTGTTAGTGGCCGACAGGTGTGTAGATATAATGGGCGAATGTCGTGAGTTCTTTTGGTTTGTTTACATATAACGTTACCCACACAACAGTAACGTTAGGTCAGGAAATAGACCAACAGATAAGACGAATTAGTTTTCAACTTATACACAGTTTATTTACGACAGTAACGTTGACATCATGGACAACAGATCACAGCAAATCACAAGGTATGATAGTAGGTATAATCCATAGATAAATTGAGTGCAACACCAGCAACTCATCATACATCGACATAGCATAAAATCCGTCAGAAAGTTGAGTGCATCACCAGCAACTCATCATAAATGGTAATAATATATATAATACGTCAGAAATTGGTTGCATTAACAGCAATTCATTATAAATGGTAATAGCCGGTATAATCCATGGCATTAATAATATATTGAATCTCTTCCCTTAAAAAAAAAACACTCTGGACACACTAGCGAGACTCTCAAAACCGTCTCGAAGCTCTGCCAGATACCTAATGACCGAGATTATTGTTTCTCAATACAACTCAGTACATCTTCTCTCAAGCGCGAAAGAACAGCTTGAGATGTGAGCTCAGCTCACCCGTATCTCTCCCCCAACTACTCAGAACATTTGAACACTTTCTTTATGTTTAATAAAAACTAACACATACTCAGTTGAGCTATGTTCAAGCACCCAAATAAAAAATCATCTCATAACTTTAAACGTGCTTACTAGCGTGTCTATAAAAAAATCAGACTCGTACATAAAAATCCCAAACAGTTAACTCCCACTCAAAAACATGACTTAACAGATTACACCGACCCCAGGGGAAAAAAAATATCATTTTTTTTTTGAAAATTACATCGAACAAAAATCGATCAAATTCTATTATATACAACAAAGAATTATACTATATGTTAGGTCATATCAATAAACCAACAATAGAGGGATGGAAGTATGTGTGGAGTAGTGGAGTATGAAGATGAAGAATGCAAAGAGGATCAAACATCAAATCAAACAAAGATGAAGTATATCAAGTATAGACTAACTATGAACCAATAAGTGGAAAGTGAAAAGAGGAGATGAAACGAAATGAAGAATGACCAGCAATGAAATGTGTGTAGTGAAAGAAAGCAATGATACAACATGATAACAATTTAAATTAATCAACGGATTGTGTGTAAATAAATACAAGTATGGCAAAACAGCATGGAATAAAAAGCAATACATATATAAAATAGAAAAGAAAGCTGCAATCTAAATAGAGCATAATAGGCAAGAGAAACAAGTTAATTAACTTATTAAGTACTAATAATGAGCTTATTACTGAAATCAGAAACTAATACCGCGTATAAACACTACTGGTGCACAACTAAGTGCTGGGTAATGCAAATAAATAACAATGTCAGAGAAAGAAAAAAAAAAACACACACACACACTTGGTAAATGTTCACTACCGAAATGTATCGTAATGATACGTTAAGTTTAAATACTATTGTCAATACTATTGTCACTCGTTCAATGTTCATCAACACACTGTTGTGTATGAATAATATGCTAATAACGTGTCACATGAAAGTCAAAGAACACAATGTCCTCAATTAGTTATGTGCAATATCAAAGCTCCAGCGGCATTGGAAAGTCTTGTGAGCGTGTTGAGACAAAAATCATCCACTGCGGAGTCAGAATTCCGAATGGCTTGAATGATGAAGTCCAACGGGCGCAAGGCGACAGCGTCTCTTGGAGATCTTGAATTGTCCAACATATTGATGTCTATCGCAGAGTATCGACGCTCAAATTCAGTCAATGGTAGGACAATACGTAGAACAGGTTGTTGAGTACCTGCATAATCATGTAACAAAACAGCTCCGATTCCCATCGAGAAGGCGTTCCTGCGAATAATCAAATGAAAATTCCTGTTTGGTAACGGTAGGATATTATTAGAGAAAAAAAGTTAACTTTAACTTTAACCTACCGGATGTGGCCGCGCAAACTTCAGACCACTGTATGATGTTAGTCGAACCTTCCTCCGATAAACGAGAAAGGGTAGCAGTGAAAGTAGCACAGACTGAATTGAAATTATCAATAATATAGGGCGATAAAAGTGTCCGAGAAAAATAGCAGCGTGCAATGATGTACGGAAAAGTCGTGAATATACAAATGAAACCGACATCAAAAGGAAAATCTTGAAGATGGTAATTAAGAAGAATCCTGTGGGCATCGAGACAATATGTCTGCCATCACATTTGTTAGAATCTCGAATTGCTCGATTCGAAAAGTGAAATGGCTGCAAAGAAATGACATAACGAGTGGATCTTGAGGTCTTCAAATCCTTGTTCTGTATAGCCGTGAGGGCTTTTTGGTCAGTCTCCACTATAAAATGCGCGCCAAGAAGGAACCTCTGAAGTTATAGAATCGCCCAGACCATCGCTAACAACTCCCTGTCTAGGACAGAATAGTTCCGTTCTGCTGCAGTCAACTTTCTTGAAACATACATCACCGGGTGCAAAGTTCCAGAATAGTCTTGCATCGATGAGGCCCCGATCCCCATCGAGGAGGCGTCACTGCAAAGAATAAATATTCCATATTGTAGCGTGAGATTTTTATTGGCTCTAGGATCAGTATAGTACTGACAATACAGAAATAGAATTTCTGCAGGAAAATGGTGAAGTCCCAGTGTATGAGAGAACTACTGGTATCACAAATTAAAGTTACGGCTGTGAATGATTTGATCTCGAAAAATTAGTAGAGAGTGGAGACAGTCATAAAATGCTTAGTACTATACTGGCTGGTAAAATATATCCTAACAATACTGTTGTAGTTATATGAGTCCTAAAGGTTATACAGTAGAACTCCATTTATCCGAACCCCAATTATCCGAACATCCAATTATCCGAACACTTTTTCCAGGAAAAAAAAATCAATCGCCACCAGTCACGTTAGACTACATTTCTGAATCTTTTCATGCGGCAAGCTTCAAATGTGTGCGAACAATTTGTAGAGGATGGGATGGGCTAATGGTCGGTCGCTTACGTACAGGAAGTCAGTTAGATCATAAAGTCAGTATATCTGGTTTACCATCAGTGTACGTGTGCGTTCTAGGCAGAACACTGGCTAAAGTTCNACTTAAAATAATTGTGTCTGCTACTACAGCAGAATAATTTTGGTGTACAAGTATTTCTCTGTGCGATATGGCATCTTCCAGTAGGCCTAAAGCATATAAAAGGAACCGCAATGTTTTGTCAATTGAAACGAAAACAGAAATTATCAAGAGACTAGGAAAAGGTATTCTTCACTTGCGAGGATTTTCAATGTTGGGAAAGCTACCGTCTCTGACATCAAAAGTAACAAGGATAAAATTATGAGTTTTGCATCGAAATTGGATAGTGAAAATGGGTCGAAGAAACGTAAAAAACCATGAGAAATGCGAAATAGTTGAAATTGGGAGAGGCTTTGGATATGTATGGTGTCTGCAAAGAAAAAGCAAATCGGAACCTCTCTCTGGCTCTCTATTGTGTGAAAAGGCACTTCAGTTCAACAATCAACTTGACGGTCCTCCTGACTTTAAGGCTAGCCAGGGATGGTTAAGAAACTTTAAATCTCGTCATGGCATACGAGAACTGGTAATCCGATGGGCATCTTTATCTAGCGATGCCACTGACGGTGAAAGTGTTAAGAACGATTCTTGCCTTTTTATGAAGAAGAAGGTTATTCACTCGATGATGTGTATAATGCCGATGAGACTGGCTTATACTGGAAATCATTGCCTCAAAAATCACTTGCATCTCAGCGCGAAGCAGCTGCCCCCTGGGTTTAAAACAGTGCAAAGAGAGAGTAACAATTTTGCCGATGAGACTGGCTTAACTGGAAATCAGAAGCCTCAAAAAATTCACTTGCATCTGAGCCGCGAAGCAGCTGCCCCTGGTTTTAAAAAGTTCAAAGAGAGAGTAACAATTTCCGCGAAATCCAGTGGAAGTCATCGTTTACCCGGTGCTAATGATCGGCAAAGCAAAAAAACCACGTTGTTTAAAGAATGTGACATGTCTCCCATTGTGCTACAAAGCATAGAAGAGTGCTTGGATGAATAGTGAAATATTTCTTGATTGGTATACAAATCAGTTCATCCCAAATGTGAAGAGGTTGAGAGAACAAGAAAAGACAACTGAAAAGTAATTCTTCTACTGGACAATGCACCATCTCATCCAGAGACGGATACATTGAATGCAGTTGATGCAAATTTTAAAGTAATTTTTCTGCCTCCCAATGTAACAGCACTGATTCAACCAATGGATCAGGGTGTTATAGCAAAGCTTAAAAAGATGTACAAGAAGGAAGTCCTGCGTCGTTTATTGTTGGCTGAAGATGAAGAAAGTGTGGTGGCGTTTTCCAAAAAGCTTAATCTCAAAGACTGCTGCTATATGTTAGCTGATGCTTGTACCACCCTGTCACAAGATAATCTCAACAAGGCTTGGAATAGATTGCTTGGGAAAAAAGGAGGAAATGAAACTACTGCAGTGGACACAAATGATGATTGTATAAATAAAGTTGTGGAACTGTTTCAAGGCCCGGATTTTCGGACTGTGAAAAAGCTGATGCCCACAAGTGGCTAGAAGAGGATAATGATTCTGGTTTTCAGTTTTTGAATGACGAAGAAATTTTGTCTTTTGTGCAAAAAAAAAACCAAATACATGTAGTCCGATGACGAAGACTCCTCAGAAGTACATGATGTACTTGTAGTTATGAAGAAAAACCAAAACGTCGACCAAGTCCTGAAGGTTATAGCACTAGAATCAGGCTTGGTACGAGCAAGAAGATGACAGCTGTCCTACACAGCTTCTGCTGTTGAAGAGAATGCGGGACTTAGCAACCAAAAGGAGACTATCCAGTTTGATGCAAAAGAGGATTCCTCATTATTTTAAATAGTGCTCTACATCTGTGCAAGTACATGTATACGTAAGTTGCGCCTGGTTTTGAATCTTTTATAATGTTATTTTGAAAACATTTCTCTTTCTTAAAACAAAAAAAATTGATACAAGTAGTACATGCACTGCAGTGTAATGATAGATTTTGGTGATACAGAAATCTAATACAGTGTGGGTATTATTATTACAGTACAAGTAAATATGTTTTATAGTGTATTTTCCTTGTGATGGTTAATTATTTTTAGAAATATGTGTACATGTACTTGATACATTATGTAATCCAATTATCCGAACATTTGATTATCCGAACGATGCTCGGTCCCATGGGGTTCGGATAAATGGAGTTCTACTGTATTCAGGTTGGTTTTCTTCTTCAGCATACATGATATAGTCATAGGTTATATTCAGGTTGGAGTTATATGAGTCCTAACAAGGACTGTTTGGTTATATTTCAGAGTGGAGTTATATGAGTCCTAACAAGGACTGTTTGGTTATATTTCGGATTGGTTTGGTTTTCGTCTTCATCAATCATATCAGGAAATACAATCATTATACCTAATTCACCAAGATACAATCAGTATACCTGATACATTCATAGTAAAACAAAATATATTAAATATATATACAGGTGTAGGTAGTATAAATGACACACAAAAATACAATAATTATATATCTGAGTAGGCCTATTCTCCTACAAGTTTATAGTAAGTTTACCTACCCTCTAAGATTAATACAAGCCAGATTGACTCGACTTTAGTGAAGCAAGTCTGCCCGTTCATGCAGGTAAGCAATAAATCAATCTTGATGGCTTTCTCTTTCCCCAGTCGGTCTAGCTGGCCTTCGTGTGTGTGTGTGTGTTTTTTTTTTTTTTTGAATAAAACTCGCCCGTTTATATAGGTAGACGCAAGGAATCTGCCAGTGCGTAAGGAACCCTTTTGATTGGTTCTGGACGATTTGGTACATTTTTATTGCCGACGATTTCGTACTTTCCATGACCCAGTTCCGAAAAACAGGGCTTATGCCTAATTTTATTCTGTCTGCCGCCATCTTGGGGGAACTTGACTTCGTGTAATTTAATCTGTCAGAGTCTGTTGAACGTGGATTGGCTGTGCATATGTATTAACAAAGAAGTGGGTTTACACACACGTTTTACGACACATATGCAAAACGTCTATGTTTAATTCTCCAGAATAATTCGGGTTTGTGGTACAAGTTGTCTGTAGTTGACGCCAAACACCAATATTAGACGGGTCTTGACGACGCTTGGCTTGACAGCCTAAGCAATTACCTCGGCCGTGTGCAAGAGACGTGCTGCTGCTATGATATTTGACTATTGACAAGAAGCACAGTTTAAAGCACACGAGGGAACCATCAGCAACTGAAGCAGGCGCCAACCTACACTACACCGGATGCTAAGTACCATAACAGCTCAACCACTGGGCATTTTAAATCTTTTCACAAAGTTCACCACAGTTTAAATCATCCGATGATGATCTATTTCATCGTTTCTTTTTCTAAGCAAAGTTATTTACTTTAAATCTTTTTAAACTCTAAGTGATTAATAATATAAAATAGCCCTTTCAGTCGTAACTGACCATAGGAATGCGCCCCTGATGTAGCAGCCTTCAGCTGATTTTTTCCCTCTTGTTCCTTTCGACGTTCTCTCCTCTCTGCTGCTTGCTATGAGAGCTTCTTTTCGCCCAATCTGAGGTGACGCCGTAGATGACACCGACACTTGCTGCGATCGGCAGCTTCATCCTCCCAGGTTGCTGGATTTATAGCCAGTGCCCTTATGTCTATCTTGCACACATCTTTGAATTTCAGCTGCGGTCGCTTAACTGTTATTTTGCCATATACCAGTTGTCCGTAGAAGATATCTTTCGGCATGCGACCATCTTCCATGCGGCGACCATGGCCAAGCCAGCGTAGTCTGCGCTGTCTTTGAAGGCCAGCACGTGACAACACCTCGACATTTGTCACTTTGTCTTTCCAAAAAATACCTAGGATGTGTCGTAGACACCGTAGATGAAAGGTATTGAGCTTTCGTCCTTGCTTATCATATGTTGTCCATGTCACGCTTCATTGATGGTAGAACATATAAGAAGTGTGTTGGTGCACGCAAGAAACAGCACATTTGTTTTCTTTAGACTTATTGTGAGGCCAAAGTTCTTGCATGCTTGAGTTGAGCGATTCATCAAGCTCTGAAGTTCCTGTTGACTGAGGAACGAATGCAACCATCATCAGCGAATAACAAGTCTCTTACGAAGCTGAGTATTCCAAGGCGTGAGTTGGGCGAATATGAAGATCGGCATTTTCATGCAGCCCCCTCCCCCTTCACGCAAACATCCGGTAGATATTTACTCTGAAGTCAGTTAATGAAACAGAATCGACCGTCCTTCTAAAGAGGACTGGATTCTGCTAGTTTGGTCTTGTGATTTGTTTGATTGTTTATTATTGATTGCTTATTACTTATTGTTCTAAATTTTTCCGAGTGATAATTTAGGTATAACCATTTCTGGTGCGTTCTTTATAGTGGGTACACACACACACACACACACACACACACACACACACACACACACATATATACATAGTTATACCTCGCTTTATTGTGCTTCGCTTTATTGCGCTTCGCAGATATTGCGCTTTTTTCAAATTATTCATGTTTATTTATTAGAGCGTGCCTTCTTCTTCTGATGGATTTCGGCTCTCCACTAGCAAAAAGATTACGATTCGCTGAAGGCTCAGATGATGAAGATTAGCATGTTTTGTAGCAATAAAGTATTTTTAATTTTTCCGTACGTTTTTTTTTTTAGACCTAGCGCTATTGCGCCCAAAAAAGACATAGTGTAAACATTGATTTTAGGATTTTATATACACTGGGAAGCCAAAAAAATTGGTGTGACCCGCTTTATTGCGATATTCGCGTTATTGCGGTAGTCTGGAACCGAACCCGCAATATCTCCGAGGTATACCTGTGTATATATATATATATATATTCTTCTTCTTCCTCGTTCGTCCTGAAAAGGACGTTGGTTGCGTTGTGTCTGTTTACAGCGAAGCTGCGATATCTGCGCCTTTCGGCCGACACATCCGACTTCAGCACGGCATTTTTTGGGACCGGGTTTGCCTTCCCTCTTCGATCCCTACTCTTTCAGCCAGACAGCAGTGATGCAGCCTGTTTCCAGGACCACCACTTGGAGGTGGAGTAGGGTCTTGGTCAGCTCTGGTTCGCTGACTCTGACGCAAGCAGTCAAGCTATGGGTCGCTGACTGCATTCTCTGTTGCTGCGTCTTTGGGTCCCATATATATATATATATATATATATATATATATATATATATATATATATATATATATATATATATATATATATATATATATATATATTCTGGGCGGTCAGAATTTACTTTCTACTTCACCTGTCACTTGAATGTTGACCTGTCCTGTCCTTAATGCAATATGTATTATATTTCGGGGAGTAAGAGTGCCTGTATCTTTTTTTAACAGTGTTGCGAGTGTGGCATGAAGGAAAGGGTTTAATACATATTCATATCTTTCTTCTCTCTTGACTGTCATACTCCACTCTCTATTCACATTCATCTCTATATTTGTATCTACTGTCACGCAACTTACTCAGAATGGTCTTATATCAGCATACTCTTAACCAGCTCGCTACACTGTGTAAAAATGCAGTCAAGTACATGAATATTTCCGTAAACTCCTCGAAAGGTGCTTGAAAGTCTTCCCTTAATTTTTCAGGGTGATTAACGGCAAGATATGAAACAAACATTTAACCGCCCACAGATGTAAAACTGAGCCACAAGCAGGCATTTTTATTTCTTATATGATTTTTCTTTGTCCGACCCCAGACGTTTAATCGGCCTCCAATTGGACCTCGCGGGCTTACCGACCCCCTGGGTGTCAATATCGATCATTTTGGGGACCCCGGGTTTAGAGTAACGCATGTGTAAACACATAAATAAACACAGAGGGAAACCCGAGGCATCTGAATAGTAAATAATAAATACAGGTGAGTATGGAACAAGCACTTGTTTAAAAAAACAAATAGACAGAGGGAGATCACCAGATAACAGAAAAGTAAAACAAGAGATAGGCTTACTGAGGAATCGAACCAGCGACCACCTGAACGGCGCTGTCGCCAAAATGTGGTTTTGAGTCGCGACTGGACAAATAAATCTGTAGCGTTGTAAAGTACTTGACCAGCTTCTCTGATTCGTGGCTGTTTAACCTGATCTTTTCGTAGCTGTTTAACCTGATCTTCTCGTAGCTGTTTAACCTGATCTTCTCGTAGCTGTATTCTTTACATCAGTCATAGCCGCCGTTTTGACGGCGTGGGCAAAGGTAGCATGGCCTATGTGTGCTGCTAATATCATCCATTATATTTGTATATTGTGCATGTTCTGAAACAATCCGTTTTCTTGTCATAGCATGACACTCATTTCCAGATGCTGTAACTTAACTCAACACTAATGTTCATGTATGTATGTATGTGTAATATTTTATGTTACTATTTACGCTTTTGAATTGTGTGTACGTTAGCGCAGAACTTGCTAGCACATTTTAAATAAGGAGGACCGCAGTAAGACTGCCTTACTGGCTGTTTTCGTTCACCTCACACCGTGTTCCTCTTCTTGGGCTGAGATACTGAAGTTGGTACTTGTGGACTATAATGAAGAATTAAGGCTTCAAGGAAAATGGATATATTAAAGTACATCTTTACGATGAAGAGTCATAACATTGAAACTATAGACACATAACAGTATTTTTTTTCTTTTTGAAATAAGTTTGAACAAAACCATAGAGATTGATCTTGTTCAATATTTGAAGTTTTAATTTTTTTCACAATTACAAACTTCACTTCTAATGGCTTGTCCTCGCCTCTATCATGGTGTTTTTTTTCTTTCAGGAAATAATGAAAATGTTCTACCTGTTGCTGTTATAATTACAGTTTTAAAAGCTGCATGCATCATGTGTTGATTGGCTGTGTCAACTTTAACTGTGTACATATTTTCCTGTATTTTTATGCCCTGTTATGTGGTCTGTGTTCTGTTTATTTTTTCGTCCACAACCGATCTGTTACGTCCTGGGGGACACTATCACGTGTTGTTTGTCCTGTTGTGTTAGCTTTGCAATATCAGTACTTGTACTTTGAAACTTGATAGAAGTACTGAAAAAAGATACATGTGCGAGGAATTGAGCATGTTTTCAAGAGGTAGACTACAGTTTGATATAAGCGGAGTGTGAGAGAGAAATAAGAGGGAGAGAGAGAGAGAGAGAGAGAGAGAGGGGGGGGGTGAGTGTGAACGATTCAAGTGGACACGTCATTCTGTTCTTCCTCAGGTACAAACTCTTGGGTTGTTAAATACGAAGGTAAATGTGCACTTTTTGTGTTAGTACACCATAACGTGTAAACTGATGATTGTATTGAGTGTTAGTTTTTATATGCACATTTTCGGTTGAACTTCCCTACGTAGAAAGGCGTTCATCTCCATTTTTCACCCAGCTTCCAATTTTATTGTTCTGCCATACTTTTAGGTTAATGAAGAGGTGAAATAACATTGTTAATTGCAAATATACTACTCAATGATAAGTAATGCATTAGGACTCATTAGGTCACCAGCTTAGCGATTTTTTAAGGAAAGCCGACACTACACTACTCTGTTGCCACCTGCCACATTTTATTCTCATAATCTTTATCATCTCTTCAAGGATGCTCACTTTGTCTTTCATATGGGAATGGTCTGAGCCAGAATAGCAACTCACTGGCAAAATGTAGAACGTCGCCCTGTTGTGTCGAGTCCACTTATCTGTATTTGTGTATCGTTTTCATAATCCAGTCTGTAGCTGTTAAAAAGTCTAATGTTGACAAGAGGCATCCCTGCAGTACTCAGTTAATATTTCAAACGGTTCTATTACCTGTCGTTATGTAGATTATTTCATTTCGTGTCTTCGTGATTTCTGTATTTAGTTTAATTAACTTAAAGGGGACACCACAATGTTTTATCACTTTGCAGAATGAGTCTCTATCTAAACTGTCTAAGACCTTTTCACACTTCACAGATCCAGTGTAAAATGTTGAGTTAAATTCTTCTTTCATATGCAGTGCGGATATCTGGAATGTACAGGATCTGTTTTGTTGAAAGCCTCCTTGTTTTTCTCTCAGTTGTTTCTGTCTACGGCCCGCTTTAATCAATCAGATGACTTTATTTACAATTTCCTTGAACCTGATAGTAAATTGTGTATGACCAAGAGCTATGACTTAGTGATGGTGGATCACAGACAAGACAAGTAAGCTGTGAACTCTTGTTTTGTTTTAGAATATAATAAATTTCCTATGTAAGTTGTGGACTGTTTCATATCTCCCTTTTTTTGGCATCTTGACCAGATACTCTTCTTTCCAGTTTATAGAAATGTCTTTCTTCCAGATTTTACCACGTAATTTGTACAATATGTCTGCAGGTATGTCAGTGTCTACTTTAATGTTTCATGCTGGAACGCCATGGGGTCAGCATCTTCTTCAACTGTTAGAAGCTTGATGGCTGTCTATATTTCTTGATGATTTGGTTTGTCACAGTTAGCATATACCTCCATGACTGACAGTTGGATATCAGGGCCATCATGTGGAGCTGGAATGTTTGGAAGTACCTCGAGATCTTCAGTTCGTGACGTCTTTTGCTTGTTTATCTTGCAGTTTTTTTTTATTCATGTCCTTTATAAATCCATTTGATTGCTTATTTTTCCATGTTCTCTTCTTTGTGCGGTTGTACAGATCCTTTATATTTCCTTTGCAGCCCCTCTGCCTCTCTCTCTGTCAACAAATCATTATTTCCTCCTGCCTGTTCTCGGAGACATTTTCCTACTTCTTTGTTCACGTCGATGTAAAAGTTCACAAGACTTAGCTCTAAAAGTTCACAAGACTTAGCTCTCTAAAGCTCACAAGACTTAGCTCTAAAAGTTCACAAGACTTAGCTCTAAAAGTTCAGGTTTTGCTTCTGATTAAATCAGCCGTCTTATTTTTCTTGTCTTTATCTTATTGTTGGCTTCTTTTGTTATCCATTCTGTTTGCTGACATTCTCTTGTTTCCAGAACTTATGCACGAGACCAACAATTGTGCTTGTACCAGAGGCAGAGAACAAGAAATACTTAAATACTAGTTGTTTAATACTACAGGAATACACTATTATTCTATAAAAATGTGAACTGGAATTCGGAAATTGATTTTTGTCACACAAATCGCTGGCCGCTTGTCTTGGATGACGCCGAAAATTGATTAAGTGAGAATAACGCAAACTCTTTTTTAAAAATTCTTTTTTTTTAAATCACCCAGTTTCGAAAGTTAGATTCTAAGTTGGTGGTATTTGAACATTTGTGTTGTCTGTTTGTCTAAGTGAGCACATGTACTGTAGCTGAGTAGTACACTCACCTTGTGACGTGCATACACGTGTCCCCTACTGTGTACCTGAGGCTCGTCACTGTTTACACGCCTCAGTATTGGTCAGCTTATATGTCAAATGACACGAGTTGTTGGACGTTGTTGTGAGGCATTTGATTCAAGAGCAGATCTAAAGATCTTCCAACGATAATTACAAGGTGCACAGTGAATCGTAAAGTGTACTTTGTCGTAAAAACTAAATTATAATCTTCGGTTCATATACTCCAGTCATTACTCCCTCAACCCTTCCTAGACTATCCATCGATTTTGTATCTACAGTGTAAGTTGGCCTCGTATAGTATCCACAGGTCTCTGGCCAGACAACAGAAATAATAGGAACATTATTGACTCAGGTACGTCGTAAGAGACGACTTATATATAATATGTCGTTAAAACAGATTGCTACAGAAAACATCGCAGTAAGAGTACTTGAATGCTTTAGTACAGACTTCATGCTAGGTTACCAGCAGCAGGGGTGGAGCGAAAAAGGAGACGACAACAATTTGAAGTTGGTGTTAGGGCCTAATTATAATTAGTATAAGAATACCGAGAGTTGTATACATGGAAGCTTTTAGTCTAAAAAAACACACAGGGAAAAGATAAAGGTAACGACAATAAATGCGGAAAAGGGGGGGAGGAGATGATAACTAGAATACAGTTGGGAAAACATTGCTTCGTGTCACTAGATAATATGTTGGCAGCAGTAACGTGGACAAAGTTGAAGGGACGGTTAGTGGTGTCAAATTGGGAATAACAAAACAGCAAGAGAAGCTTTCATTGCAATAGTAAATATATGGAAATTAAAAGAAATAAAATCCAATACACATACATACGCATGCACGCACGCGCGTGCACACACGCACACACATCAAATTAAATGTCAAGGCAGTTCTTTTTGGTGGTTCTGAAGTGTGAACAACACAAGACAACAAC
Organism: Oreohelix idahoensis; assembly: GCA_024509875.1. Taxonomy (NCBI): domain Eukaryota; kingdom Metazoa; phylum Mollusca; class Gastropoda; order Stylommatophora; family Oreohelicidae; genus Oreohelix; species Oreohelix idahoensis. The sequence continues at coordinate 29,319 of JAMPIV010014432.1, read as the reverse complement.
CAAGAAACCCCTGTACAGACTTTCATACCTGATAGTTTCCGTAACCATATAACACGGTGTGACAAGATCACTAGTGCCAAACTGGTGGAAAGAACCAAATACCAGTAGAACTAGATGTCAGGAAAAGGTGTGTGAGCTAAATATAACTTTGACGAATGATAGCATTAAATGGGAGCACTTTATTTTTTGAATCCCCAGGTAGGAGAAATTTTTGAATCCCCATGTAGGAAAAATTTTTGAATCCCCAGGAAGGAGCAATTTTTGAATCACCATGTAGGAGCAATTTTTGAATCCCCATGTAGGAGCAATTTTTGAATCCCCATGTAGGAGAAATTTTTGAATCCCCATGTAGGAGAAATTTTTGAATCCCCATGTAGGAGAAATTTTTGAATCCCCAGGAAGGAGCAATTTTTGAATCCCCATGTAGGAGAAATTTTTGAATCCCCATGTAGGAGAAATTTTTGAATCCCCATGTAGGAGAAATTTTTGAATCCCCAGGAAGGAGCAATTTTTGAATCCCCATGTAGGAGAAATTTTTGAATCCCCATGTAGGAGAAATTTTTGAATCCCCATGTAGGAGAAATTTTTGAATCCCCAGGAAGGAGCAATTTTTGAATCACCATGTAGGAGAAATTTTTGAATCCCCATGTAGGAGAAATTTTTGAATCCCCATGTAGGAGCAATTTTTGAATCCCCATGTAGGAGAAATTTTTGAATCCCCAGGAAGGAGCAATTTTTGAATCCCCATGTAGGAGAAATTTTTGAATCCCCATGTAAGAGAAATTTTTGAATCCCCAGAAATATAAGACCAAATTATACATTGTAAAGAGAATTGGAAACAAGCTTCAAACGAATAAAAGAAGTCTTGGAAAATCCTTGAACGGATGGAGCACGATAGGAAACTTACTGAATGTCCAAGCTGCACAGGAGTTGAAGATGACAATAAACGAACATTGTCTCATGTCATCTATATGACAGTTCTCGAACATTGTCTCATGTCTCCCATACGACAGTTCTAATTCTTCAGTATTGTAAAATGTTTTGGTTTTATCGTTTTTGTTAGATAAAGGGAAGTAATCGAAATTATGCACGACAGAAAAATCTTGTCTGGAAATGTGGCAGTTATTTCCCCTAGACCTTCCCAGTTCTATACACAAGTTTTAACGTAAGCGGTAGATCTGCTGCTATATAAAACCGTCTGTTAAATAAATAAATAAAAAAATGTATGTAAACGGGATGGCAGTTAGAAAATAATTGGCAGACAAAATAGTAGGATACAATATTTGTTTACAGTAAAATTAAAGATTGAAGACACAGTTTTACAGATTTCAGGTTTAACCATCTTAGGATCCTAGATATTATTTCTGTTGGTACCTCCGAAATCGGCGAGTATCTGCCTGAATGGCGAGGGACACATGTCTCTGTACGAGAAAAAAAGGGATACTCACGTAAAAATCAGTCTCAGGTTAGACATAATAACCTGAGATTTTGCCTCGAGTAATAGCGGGCGTACGCAAAAAAAATTTTCTGTTGTGTCTTTGTTTGTAATCTCACCATTTCAGGTTTGTATATTGCAGTTGTGTATACTTTGTGTTGTTCATACATTTCCTGCAAGAACATTGTCCCATACACCAGTGGTCATGTTTCTCTCTCTAGATGTCTCCGTGTTATTGCTGTTTGCTTGTGTACTCGCCTATGTGTGCGTACGCGCACACACACGCACACACTTTGAAGTGACTTTTCCTGTTGATATTTGTGTAATATATTCAGTTTCACGAATATTCATGTTTTTACGTGGGTTGAAAGACTCCAAGAGTTGAGACTAATAGATTCAAATGTGTTGATCTGTTGTAAATGTTTGTAACCTAATGTTGTCTTGTTCGTGTAGGCACACAACATGTTATGCTTTAGAGTAGAATTAATGTGGTATGCTTTAATGTTGTGTCATGATTACAGTAAATCTCATCCAGAATTTTGTGTAATTATTTGTAACTAGAGGAATTCAGTGTTCAATGCCTGAAATTTGATTAACCTGGCAGTGTAGATGACCCAAATCTCATTTTTTTAAATTTTGGTACTTTTTCTACATATGATTTTATGATTATGTGTGTGTGAGTAAGTGAGTGTGTTTGTATACATACATACATACATAGACACACACACACACACACACACACACACACACACACACACACACACACACACACATGCACATATACATACACACATACATATACACACATACATGCACACATACATACACACAAATACATACACACATATACACACATACATATACACACATATACACACATATACACTCATACACACACACTCAAACACATAATCACACACACTCACTCACTCACACAAAACTCACACACAAACTAACTCACACATGCACACTCACTCACACACACTCACTCACACACACTCACTCACACACAATCAAACACACACACACACACACACACACGTTATATCCACATTTTCCTTTACACTTCTTACCGAGCATGGAACCACCACTACAGTTGTGTCCCCTTACAGGCACCAACAATTCACATTTGCTTATGTACTCACATTTTTCAATGACAGATGTTGTGTAAAATAAACTCTGTGTGAATATACGTATAAGAAATATATCCATAACCATGTGCACTTGACTTTTGATATTATTGAGTTTCATGCATTCATACGTATATGTTCTTATGTTTTATACCTCTTAAACAAGTACTCACAGGTCAGTATTATGTAGGGTATATAATTATGATAACTCAGGACATATATTTGCCAACTTGCTAATATCCTTACGCCCCGTGTAGTCTCCGGGGTTGAAACAAATAAAGAATAGGATTACTGCACTGTCAGGCATGTCGTAAAAGGCAACTAATGTCATGTTCTGCATCGGGCTGGTAACCTTCTTATCTCAGATTAATAGCCAGAGATACCACAGCTGCAGAAGCATATGAATGCTTGGTGCAAGCTTCCTGCAAAGGGGCCTGCTACAGTGGTGGCTCCATGCTCCATAAGGAGCACACGGGACAATAATGATGATACCTCTTTATGTTCTTATAACTTTAAAAGTTGACAACTGATATATTCTGTATGTCCTAGCTGTGTATGGCAGTTTAACAGTTTATACATGTCCAGGTTATGTCCACAGATTTCCCCCCTGGCTACCCACGCATTGAGACTCACCCAAAACTAAGATCAGTAGAGAAGGACAGGAGTGTTCTTCTTCAGTGTGACGTTAAGGGTGACCCCAAGCCGGCTATCACGTGGCTGAAGGATGGATTTCCAGTTGATGATACTGACCCCAGGATTCAGATTTTAGAGTCAGGTATTGAGTAGTGTGATCCTGTTGTCTTAATTCTGTTTGATAATGATTAATTAATTCCTGTGTTACTTGAATGCAGGGGCAGACTGACAGCCATCAGGGCCCCCGGACAGTAGGGTCATTGACCACTAATCATCCTTCCAATATAAATTACTGGTTCTGCCCCCTGTTGTTGTGGGGCCTCGGACAGCGCCTGATTGCCCGATTCCCCTGATGCCCGACTGTTCATTCCGCCCCTGTTTGAATGGATGTCCTTGTGATTTCATACAGGCAGTTTAGGCCTTGAATAAAATGGATGCATATTATTGGGAAATTCATTGTCCTGGTAATTACTTGAAGGCCTTTATAATGTAACTAGCAATAACCCGTCAATATTGACAGGTTTTTAATTATAGTGTGTTGTTTCGGTTACATGTATTACAGACGATACTATTACCACTGTGGTCATTTCATTGCAGGCCACCGTCATTAGATATTTGTAGTGAAAATTATATGGATGTATTAAATATGAAAACATGGAGTAACCTTCCTGAATGACATGTGGAGCAGTGATTGTCGCGAGAGGGTAGATGTTATTGAAAATGTAGATATCCTGGACAAAAAGATGTATCAGATAATACCAGGATAGTGCCAGATAAGAGACTGGTCTTACAAGAAATATCCCCTTTTCTGAAAAGAGTAAGGGTGTATCGACATCAAAGGTAGGATCAAGCTGTATAAACCTCCAGGTATGATGATAGTGTTTGTTCCTGAATATCTATGGGCTCCCTCTCAAGATCCTCCCTTGAATAATGTTTATTATTATTATGTGTATTAGCTCTGCTAGGGGATTAATTAATTAATTAAATATGTATCTATATATCAACCAGAATTTAAATAATTCAGCAAGTCTGATGGTACATATTTACAATTTATTTATCCTATACCGTTCATCTTTTCGGTTAGGTAACTTAGAAAGAACTCAAATGTATTTACATAATAAAATAACTAAACATGGAATATGAATTATCAAAATGGATCAATATGATGAATTTCTCTTTCAAATAACAATTATCTATTACACATATGTTTTGTCACTCTCACTGGACTGTGAAGTTAGTATTCATCAAAATAATGTCCACAATGAGTCATCATACACTAGGTTTTATCTTTGGTATTTTATGTATTAAAGATAGTCTCTGGATAGGCTGACCAGTGGCTTTGCTCTGCCACTTATCTGATATGTAGAGATGAATCACACTCTAGCCATGAACACACAAGATCTGAATCTCCAGACCGGGAAAGCTGGGTAACTAGCTCTATGAACATCAAGAGCCTTCGCACCACAGAGTCCCACAGAGGTGGATGTCTCGTACAATTATGGTAGTTGCAGGATAAAACCTGGAACAAAATTAAACATAACCTCTATATGGTCCATCACTATCCTATCCTCACATACAATGGACATGACGAACAGTGTCAGACATTGTGCTAACATATGCACAGGACAATTTACCTCAATACCACTCACAGCCAGTTCAATGTGACTACACTTTCCTTATAAATCCTAAGTTAGATCCATTTGTCCATGATCCGCCTCCATACAATGATTTGGTCTAGTATAAAATACTAAGTAATACCTTGATCAATACATTTTAACAAATCCTGTCATCCTTTCTTATGTTCCTGATAAGTGTGTCGTTCCTTTAAAAAAACACTCCTTTAAATACTTTATCAAACTTACAGGCGTACATTGGCCATCATTCTCAATTATTCTACACATTTACAAGGCTGGATTTTCCTCTAACTGTACACAGATGCTGGTAGTTGCCGCCTGCAACACACTCGTCCTGTAATTTTTCTTAACACATACTACACACTTCCTAAAGCACAAGTGGATTAATCACAGGAAAATTACATAATTATATATATATATATATATATATATATATATATAAATATATATATATATATATATATATATATATATATATATATATATATATATATACTTTATTACCCTCAGGCAATACACACAAGCTGTAACAGGCTGTTAATGGGTATCTAGGTCTGCTAGGCAGATGCGGTGGCAAAGTTATATGACTTTTACACTTTTACCGCTCTCTTCTGTTCAGCTGTCTTTTCAAATTTTGTGGCCTCAATTCAGCCAAGTTCAAGGACTTATATACTACCGCATCCCCCGTCTCGGAGTGCATGAGGCAAAAACGGTGTTAAAAATCTAAACTGAGGCGTATATTTGCCTTCTGTTCAATTAGCAAAATTTTTAATATTCATTATCTTTCTTAATTCTGGGCCGATTTTGATCATCTAAAGCTTGAATTATTCTGTGAATTTTTCTCTACCGATCTATATAATAATTGTTTAGGTAGCAAAATACATTTAAATCTATGCATACTTTAACTAGCTAAATTGGGGACTACCCTGATGTGTAGATGTCATTTCACACGATCTTTCTCTCTTAATAAACTACTATTCGAGGAAGTCTTTGCACCTACCTCTAAAGTAACATTCCCGTTGTTGAAATATATACTCCTTCCCGTTTAAACTTCTTTAGTCCTTATGAAATTAAATAGCTTCGTACTATAAGTTGCACACAATGGGCCTCCATGGTAAGCATAAAATGTTTCATTAGACACACCAAGAAGGGAGCGTTTTCATTGGCTATTGTATCAGTTTTCCCACAGTATGGCGTACGGTATGACCATGTTGTGAGACAGACTAAATCACGACAGTGATAATGATCTATTTGCCCGTAAATTGACTAAATAACTAACATTTCTTTTATGACAACATGTCTCGTAATTGTTCGTGCATCTTTTAAAATCTTGACTTGCCATAATCAAACTGTTTATGCACACCGTCATTTGCGTACTTTTCTATTTTCGGGAGAGTGTATACGAGGGGCGGTCAAAAAGTAATGCCTCGTTATTTTTAATTTCATTCAATAGGCAAGAAAACAGATAAAATTCACATTGAAATGTAGCCCCAAGTCTGAACTTCAAAAATTTATTTCTCAATGTAGTCTCCGTTATTTGTTACAGTTTTTGACCATCTTCTCACAAGGGCATGTATCCCCGCACGGTAAAAAATTGTGTCTGTCACAGTATAATAACTACACCTTCATGACATTATCCTCTAAGCTCGTATCAAACGGCGAGAGGTCACACAATCAACATACTTGTAAACGCCATTCACAAAGCGTACAGGAAGGCATGCTGACAATCTCCCTTTTTAATAATAACAATGAGACACGTATGAATTCAATAACGATAGCAATACATTGTCAGCAATAACCATATGGCTGGATCAACAAGTCCTACTACCCTTGAAATATACAACAATGCTGTACAAAACCCAGCGACCATAAAGAAACAGATGGAAGTCAGAAGGTGCAAGATCGGGACTGTAAGGGAGATGTGGTAATAATGTCCAGCCAAATTCTGCAATCGCATCAATGGTGCGTTTAGCGGTGTGTGGCGTGGCATTATCGTGCAACAGTAGTGCAGTTCTCTGATCTTTTAATGGGTAAAGTCGCCGAAGACGACCTCTAAGCTTCTTCAAAGTTTCAGTGTAACGGTCTGCATTCACCGTGTTTCCCTGTTCCAAGAAGTCGAGAAGAATCACACCCTTCTCATCCCAAAACACGGAGGCCATAACTTTCCCTACAGATGGTGAACTTTTGAACTTCTTTCTTGTCGGCGATGATGTGTCTGTCTGTCAACATTGGGGGTACCCACCGTGCACAAACTTTTGAATAACCCAGGTCTTTAATGATGTTCTGGGCACTACCTTTACTAATGGACACCATGGAAGAAAGTTCATCCAGTGTTACCCGACGGTCACCACGAATGATGCCATCAACTCGATGAATGTTGTGTGGAGTCACTGCGGTAGACGGACGGCCAGTCCGCTTTGCGTCAGCCATTGAGGATTGACCTACTTCAGCTTCGTCACAACGATATACCCAACGCCGGACAGTGCTAACATCCGCTGTTGAATCTCCATAAACATTCTTCAAACGTTCGTGGATGCGAATTGGGGTCTCGCCTTCAGCATTGAGGAATTCTATGACATAACGTTGTTTTAACCGAACGTCTTTGGCAGCCATTTTTAAACTATTACAGTGGTGCCACCTGTTACTGAAACAGGTTGGTAATGCTGTACAGTGCAGAAGAGTGTTTGAGGAATCCTGCTAAATTTACAAATTGCACACCGATGCAGTATTTACATACATAAAAAATAGGAGGCATTACTTTTTGACATTCCCTCGTATAAGGGAAACAATACAATTATTGTCTAACTTTCAACCGCAGTTGCACCCCCTTAGCTGTTGTTGAAAGTTAATGCACTCTCGAAAATAGAAAAAGTTCGCAAATGACGGTGCGCAACATGTGACTGACCGATCGACGTACTTACGGCGGGTATTATGGTATTGAATAGTTTCAGAGACACCTGCAGTATAAGGTCTTCGTGTGGTAGGAAACTGTGCAGAAACTCTAAATCTCTTGACCAAAAAAAACATTAAATCTAGACCAAGAGAACATGACCGCAGGTTTTACAGTACAACCAACTTTCAGAAACTAGGCCACGCCAGAAGTACTTGCATTAACAAAATAGTTTTCATCTAATTCCCAGAAGATAACGAAGGTTATAAGGCAGTAAATGAAAACAGAAACGTTGCCAGTTGTAAATACAGTCACAGTGCAATATTTATGGGGTGTCCAACATATCAACAGACAGAACTAGCGCTTCATGGGTTAATATTAAAGAAAACATCATTCACATCTGTAAATATAAAAAAATAAACACAAGGAGGAACACACACCTTTCTCCACCCCCCCTCCCCCTCCCTTCCCCTCCCGAGAAAATGATTGCCAAATGCACAGGTTAGGTCATAGCTACATTGCATACAAGAAGATTTAAAAGTATTTAAGGCATAACTTTTACAGGACAGAAGCAGTTCTGAAGGAAAACAGCCGACAATGATGTAACAGAAAAGTGACAGAAAATTTCACTACGTTCTTGGATGATGAAAATGCACACACAAAAATTTGAAAGGATGTCTGAAAAAGAAGATAGCTGCAGATTACCAACGATGAAACTAAACTCATCATCATCATTAAGAACTAAGCTAAAATGAGTAGACTACTATGTCTCTCTACAATTTCCACAACTTGCTTTCTCTAATGCCGTCAATCAGTTCTGTTGTTTCATGCTACAGTTAAACTGTCCAGTGTTTTATCTCTCTGTCATCGTCTCTTTTCTATCAATTTTTCATACTGCCATAAAATATTCCAGTTTTCCACTTTTCCACTTTTCATAACGTGCCCCCCCAAAATGGACTTGTGTCTGATACGAGAAATAAGCTACCTGTGTGCAATAGGCTACCTGTGTGCAATAGGCTACCTGTGTGCAATAGGCTACCTGTGTGCAGTGGCCTTATTCAGAACATCCTCTGTATACTTTTAGCTGTTTCTGCTATTCTTAACATTATTCTGTAAAACCACCAAACTTTGGCCTTCATGGATTTTCTTGATGGTTTATTGATTGTCCATGTGTCGCTGCCGTGTGACAGTGTAGCACTGAAGGACTTTTTCTTACTTCTATTGACAAACATTGTTTGTATAAAATACTTTTCATTTTATGGAATGTTACTTTTACCTGGGCTATTGTGTTCTTCACCTCTGAGGTGCATCTCATGTTATTAAAATGCCTAGGTATTTTAATCTATTGACCTGTTTAAAAACCATCCAAATTATTTTGATAGTGCATTCTGGAGAAGTCTGTTTCTTAAAAATGGATATTACTCATGTCTTTTTACTGTTTAGGCTAAGGCCTTTATATTTAATTTTTCTTACTGTTGTATCAATCATTTTCTCTTTCTTTGATTTTTGCGTTTCACTTTCACTGATGAGACCATGTTTTAAGTATATTTCATGTTGTTGATGTTCTTCCCACAACTGATTTTCTGGCATATGCCCTATGGATCTCATTATATTTTTTTACTTGACCGACTGAACAGATAAGGTGGCAGCGCTCATACCTGCCTAACATCTTGTTTTATTTCCGTGAAACTATCCTATTTCTTTTGCCAGTTAGCGTTTTTGCTGTTTGTTGCTCAAACGTGTTCTGAATTATTCCCAAGTCTTGCGATCAGTGTTTATGCTTTCTAACATTTTGATAATTTCCTCGTGTTACACATGTCAAATGCCATGGTGTAGTCTATAAACACAAGTGAAGATCTGATCGAAATGCCAATAGCTTCTGTATATATACCACGGTTATTGATGAGGCAGTTTCAATTTTCAAAGTGTTATTTTTTCACACCTATCTAACTAATGTATATGAAACAAGTGTCATTTTATTATACAAAATTATGTGCCACATTAACATAACAACTTGACTTGAGATCACGCCTGTTCAAAACACACACACACACGCACGCACACGCACACACAGAGAGAGAGATAGATAGATAGATAGATAGATAGATCTATCTAGGCGGCTGGCGTGATGCTGACCACATCACCCCTTGTGCGCCGATGGTCAAGAAAATAAAGGTCCTTTACCTTTTTTTTTTTTTTTTTTTTTTGTTAGAAAATACTTTTCATCACTGAAGAACTTTTTCTTACTTCCATTGACAACAATTGTTTGTATAAAATACTTTTCATTTTATGGAAATATATATAGTTATATAGGGTGATCGAGAAGTCCCTCCGCAGTGGGTTCAGTGCTTTAATAATATGAATGTAACACGTTATGATACAGTACAACAGTATTAATTTAATTGACTTTAATTAAATTTACTTTACAGCAAGTGTTGGAAGTGTCTTCTGTCATTCTCCAAACACAAAGCAACTCTTCTTGACTTGTTTTCAAAAACGTCAATGAGGGTATTCCGCGTGATGGACTGAGTGTAGACAGTTATGGCAGCCTTCAGTTCTGGTATTGTTTTTGGGCGACCTTTGTACACACATACTTTAGCAGCACCCCAGAAGAAGTAATCGGGCGGAGTGAGATCTGGTGACCGTGCTGGCCAAAGTCCCTTTGAAATTATGCGATCCGCAAAGATGTCCTTCAGTAATTCTAGGGTACGGTATGCAGTATGTGCAGTTGTACCATCGTGTTGGAAGTAACCATTCAGTATGTCATTTTCGTCAGGCTGGGCAATGAATGGGTACACAATTTGCGAACAGTGCCGTTCAGGGTTAAGTGTGTCCTCAAAAAATAAGGGACCCACAATAATTCTTCTTGAAATTGCTATCCAAACACCGATTTTCTGGTCATGCAATGGTGCCTCGTGAAAGGAATGTGAGTTGGCTGTGGACCGCAAGCGAGTGTTTTGGGAGTTTATGTAGCCAGATAAGTGAAACCACGCTTCATCTGTATAAAATGTGAGGTCCAGAACCTCAATACCATTATCCTGTATGAACTTCTGATACCACTGACAATAACGTATCCTGTTATTGAGATCCGCAGGTTTTAATAATTCCTGAACAGCGCACACTTTGTCAGAAAAGAAATTCAGTTTCCGCCGAACTGCTTTTTGTGTAGATCCGTAGCTTACATCTGTCTCCTGCGCCAATTTTCGCAATGATTTTGATGGACTTGCCATCAATTTATCAGAAATATCCAACAATTTCTCCTCAGTCAAAACGGTTGGCCGTCCACTTCGAGGAGTATCTGCCACCGAACCAGTCGATCGAAATTTGGCGATGAGATCTCGGACAGTGTCGCGGTGAGGAACTGTGGAATTTGGAAACTTCTCGGCGAATTTGTGTTTGACATCTTCTGTGTACCTATCACCGGCATGAAAAACATACTCCACGAGAAAAATGCGCTTCTCGACGGTTAGCATACTGACACAGTCAGTGACACACAAGGCAGTGCTAATATCCTCAGTCAGTGACACACAAGGAACTACAGTGCTAATGTCCTCAGTCAGTGACACACAAGGCACTACAGTGCTAATGTCCTCAGTCAGTGACACACAAGGCACTACAGTGCTAATGTCCTCAGTCAGTGACACACAAGGCACTACAGTGCTAATGTCCTCAGTCAGTGACACACAAGGCACTACAGTGCTAATGTCCTCCACCTGTGAGAAATATTGCGCATGCATTATGATGCGCGCGAGCGGATGCGCAGAACTACGACCGTACAACCACTGCGGAGGGACTTGCTGTAAAGTAAATCTAATTAAAGTCAATTAAAATGAATCTGTTTACTGTATCATAACATATTACATTCATATTATTAAAGCACTGAACCCACTGCGGAGAGACTACATATACTAATTATAAATAACTGTGATGAAATGGGAGTTTGATAGGAAAAATATAGTTCCTAGACATGGAGAAGAGAACTGGTGAACTAGTGGTAGGGATAGCACAAGACCAGTCAGGTAGTTAACTGCAAACTTCTAGATGGTAGCTGTTGGATAGAGCTGTGAAGTAAGTCACCTTCTCGCTAGACCTATCCTATGCTCCAAGGATGTCTGTGTTAATAGTTCATGTGAAATGCTGCTCATTTATTATCCCCACCGATTAAAAATATTAAATAATTTTGAATTCCACACGACAAACAAAAATTTTGAACTGGAACTGTAATAAAATCAATCATCTGTGTCAAAACCAACTTATATTGTGGATTTATCACAATACAATACTAATAATTATAGGCTCGCTCCCTAGGAGCATGACCACAACATAATGGCTGACATAAGCAATAAACACCTTCTGCAAGTACTTCCCTTTATTAGAATACGCACACACAATTAAGCCTCACACGGCCAACAAAACGTATGGAATACAAATATTTAAATGCCCGAGAAACTTGCATCAAATAAATTATCTACTAGCCACATACAAATCAGTATGACTACACTGTACAACACTGTACTGACTATCGCTCATCCTAGCGATCCACAATCTGTGGCACAGCAATACTTAAATCATGAACAACTCATCCTCTGCGGTATATAGGAAAAGCAACTAGATAATACATACAAAATCTAGAATTATGCAGTATGATCCACTTAATCTGCACTAAGGTAAAAACTTAGAATACACCTCTCATGGCACACTTCTCAGCAAAAATGCTGGCAAGGGAAAAATAGGTACGTCCTCACTCAGACGCGGCTAGAAGACTAATCCCCTCTTGGCGCCTAAAATTCCCGCTTCCGCTAATCACATGACTTGCGGGTAGTTCTCCCAATGTTGCCAAAACTAAGTGTTAGCAATGTCGCCAACCTGATTTTTCGTCACTGCGAAATAGCGTCGTGACATCCCCCCCCCCCCCCCCCCCCCTTTTAAGAAAGAAAACGTAGTTTTCTTCCACCGGAGGAGCTTCGCCCGACCCCCTTCGGAGTATGGATGAACATATGCCATCATAGCATCTCATCTAACTAGAGAATGCCATAGTTCTCCACCACCAGTGTCGTTCATGCCTTCTCCACCTATCCACAAAACACAACATGAGTATGACGTATGTAGTCCAAGGTTCTGGCAGTCCTAACAACGACTGTCCTACTCTGGTCACCCAAACACAATGCATAATCCATTTATATATACTCTGATATAGACACCCATAATAGTAGAAAGTCTCATAACATAAACAGTCATTTGTAACATGGTCTAGATATACATTACATTCGAGTATAGAGCAAATTGCCTTTAAGGCACCATGATACATACATTACAAAGCATGACATAGTGTAGCATCAACATGATCTTTAAAGATTGTAAAACATCTCTACTGTGGTTGCAGTTCATTGCTACCCACTTACACATGTAAATACTTCCTCAGTTATCCTCACTACATTATAAAGTTGTACAAAACAACTTATATTTCTCAGAACAGTACTGGTTGCGTGAGTCAGACTCTAAAGTTCGGTTCGCGTTAACCGAAACCACCTTAACTGAACGCGAAACCGATACTTATCCCTTACTATTGCTGGACTATCAGCAGGTGGTTATGGAGCAACGACATGTGCTTCCACCTGACTGCATCACGCGCACCCCACCTATTCGCGAAAGTCACTCGTGCAACCTTGGTATTGTCTCGTAACAACAGTACCTCTACGAACTTAACCAGCGCGACCTCCTTAAACACTCCTCTGAGTGTGCGCCAACTTGCACTCAGGGGGACATTGCGAACCCAAACTGTGCGCTCACCAGCTATCGGGCCCTCGGATATGCCTCTACTGCTCACATTCATGTCACTTGGCACATGCCGCGAACCACGTCTCCGATGTACCTTCTTGTCAGGTGGCGATACCTCGACGACCTGATCATCCACCTCGGACCTTTGGTATTGCTGAGCCTCTGCTCTGACCACACCCATGGCATTATGCACTCCCCGTACATTGCCGACGATCAAATCGGCAATTGGGTCATCGAGGACGAATGCGTTCACTCTACCCGACAGGAACGGGGTGTCCACATTAATACACGCCTGGGGGTACGACTCAACTTTGCCCCCAAATGTGGTACACTTTACAGTTTTGCCTGTAAGGCAGGAGTCTTCGATACATGACCGACACACCCCAATTGTGGTCATGCTCCTAGGGAGCGAGCCGATAATTAGTAGCATGGTGTGATGTGATAAATCCACAATATAATTTGGTTTTGACATCTGGGCTTTATTATATCTATAATAGTAAAGACCCCAAGAAATATGAACTTATAGGGAAAGATCCCAACTAACTAACTAACCCCATATAAAGATACAGACTAAGTTTCTACAAAGAAAACGAGGAAAAAGAACAAAACAAAAGGAAAGAAAAACAACAACCAACCAATAAGCAGACAGACGAGCACAGAACAAAGCTTGTTGCTACCCTAACACGACCCCAACAAAACTGTCCCGCTAACCTAGATAACCAGACTGAACGATAAGTAGATCAGGTGGATAGACAGAAAAGAAAATTTTAAAGGAAGAAAACAGAATCTAGTGGAAAAACAAGAAAAACATAAATATAACCAATCATACAAAGATTTACAAACAAAAAACTTAATTGATGGTCCCGCGACGCTTGTCCAAGTAGCTCCTCAGCACCGATGATGAAAATGAAGACAGCACAAACGAGACTCCACACACTTGAAAAGTACAACAAAGTTCTTCTCAGTATTCTCTATGAACTGTCCACAGTAAGAATACCACTGTAAATTCCCACGAAAGTTCAGCCAACCAACCAGCTTCACAAGTCTATGTGCCAGAACATCACGTTAATGTCTTTTGGCACTATGATATGCAAGTGTCCACACAAAGTTTGCTTCACAGTTCGACACTTGAGAAAACCAACAGTCTACTGCACAGTAAACTTCCAGGGTCACGACAGAGGTGTTGGTAGGCCCCCACTGGACAGGCACATCAGTGAAGTAAAGTCATGACAGAGGCGTTGGTAGGCACCCACTGGACAGGCACATTAGTGAAGTAAGGTCATGAGAGAAGCATTGGTAGGCACCCACTGGACAGTGTAGAGTGTCAGTGTAAAGTACTGTAAACCTCTGTAAAGAGTGGTGTAAAGTGTGTTCTCTTTCTTTGGTAAAGCTCCACTATCAATCACTGTAGCATGTTGTTTGTGGTGCCACTACTGTATATGTCCATTGTAGTGTATAGAGTTGTTGAGATCAGGCATGCTCCAGTCTACCCAGCTGTAAATGGGTAACTCACCCTAGTCCTGAGTTAGGGAAGGCAAAGGCAACTGTAAGCAGTAGTTTCCCTCTAAGGCTCCAGGGGGAGCAGGCCCTAAACTTGGTCAATTCAACCAACGCAGGATGGTGTATATATGGAGTAGAAGTGTAGAGTGTGATTAACGCGAATGGTGTACTGTTCGTGTTCTGACCAATCTAAGCACTCATTCACTTGTGTCTACAAGGCACCAATGCAGACTGCTGGAATCTTTGTTTACACAGTTTATTTAGACGCACACACTGGGACATAACGAGTAAATCATGGGTATATGTTGAGACATCAATTTGCAGGCATACATAGTAGATCCCATGTCATGACACATTCATAAACAATGGGTAGTACATCAATAGCTTCCAATGTCATGATACATAATGGCCGCATCCCCTATCTGACTAAGCGCGTCAGTGAAGGCGGATCGGTAAGTAACTAAAGTTGCTTTATGTTCATAGTTTATATCATATTATGAAACCACGATAAGGGGTTTCTATCAAAATTGAGATCTCCTTGCCACTGTCCGAATAGTAAGATACATGCCCCGTTCTTTGGACAGTGATTCAAAAATATGATGACAGGAATGTAACATGGCCACCTTCCTGAGTTGTCGCTCACTCACTCACAGGAGGGTATATATAAGCCAAAGTTAATTTGAAATGCATATGAATGATTTCCTAAAGTTTCTCCATACAGTTCTACAGTAATCCAGTTACTTCACGTAGACATAACTGCTGTATGGAAGCCCGTCATCTTCGTCGATACAAACATGACCCTAGCGTTGCGAAGCATAACATTCCAGCTAGGTCTAACCGACATGAGATCATCAAAAATAGGGTCTGGCATTACCTGGAGTCCGAATCATACATGATACCGTACATTAGGAGAGTCTCTAACACAAACTCTAGTAGAGACACAATCTCCTACAGAAGAAAAACCACTTCATAAATCATTTTTACTTAAGAATGTACCAGCCCTTAAAAATGCGTAACCGCCATTGTAAACGGTACATCGGAACTCATCACGACTTGTCAAGACAACTCATACTTCCGCTAGAGCGGCATAACAAGAATATAGTCCTGCCTACCCATCCAAAATATACAATATAGGACTGATTCTACTTGTACTAATAATATGTAATACATATGAATTCAGGCCATAAACATAATAAGCAAATTAATCTATTTTCTGGCCCTAACAAATAAGTACGGACATGAGTGCAATATCCATGCGCCGCATCAATATCAAGAACGATTACTCCTATAATCAAAAGTGTAAATCAATCATGAATTATCTAGCTTTATCATAGACAGCATTTTCATACACAAATGAATGAATGTCTATATTTTTTCCATATTAAATAGCCATATCGATTTTTGTAATATGTGCGTCAAAATATGCACGCAACAGATTACCACACCCCTCGGGGAAAAAAAAATGGTACTTTTTTTTTTTTTGGAAATACATCTAGGAGCAACATACAATAGGCTCACAACGCACCAATAACAATGCGCAGATGATAAGCATAAGTTTTTATGATCTTAGAGAAAGTACTTCTCTAAGTATAAATATTTCCAGAGAGGTGTCACCAACACATACTACAATATTAGCAATGACACAATTTGTACATTAGTTTATACATAAATTCCATCTAAGATATCTTAACATCATGATCATCAAAGACGAAAAAAAAAAACATTGAAAGATCAGCGGTGAATAAACATCAATGAACCGCTAAGTAGTGTTACAATCAATATATGATATATTCCATATGTGTACACATTTCAACATAGGAACAACTGTATCAAAGTTAGGTATATAATTTAACAGTTATGAATCATGTGGGCATCTAGACAAAATATCTGCCATCACATTTTCTGACCCACGGATAGCTCGCACCGAAAAATGAAATGGCTGCAGAGCAATCGCATATCGCGTTGATCTCGCGCTCTTCAGATTTTTACTCTGAATAGCCGTAAGAGCTTTCTGGTCAGTTTCCACAATGAAATGCGCGCCAAGAAGAAATCTTTGCAGTTTAAGGATTGACCAAACCATAGCCAATAATTCACGGTCTAGGACCGAGTAATTCTTCTCTGCGGCATTTAATTTCCGAGAAATATACATCACAGGATGCAGAGTTCCAGAGTACTCTTGCATTAGTGCTGCTCCAATCCCGGTGGATGAAGCGTCACTACGAAGAATAAATGTCTTATCCTTAGAAGGCAATACTAGGATAGGTGAAGTAGAAAACATAGTTTTAACCTTATCCAAAGAGGATTGACATTCTTGAGTCCAATGGACTACATTAGGAGACCCTTTCTTTAGCAAGGAAGAAAGAGGTGACATAATGGAGGACAGATTCGGAATGAATCGTCCATAAAATTGTATTAGACCTAAGAGACTTCGCACTTGCTTTTTAGTCTTAGGAATAGAAATGTTAAGTATCTTACTTGTATTATGGTCTTCTGTTTTTAGGAAGCCATGACCAACACGGTGTCCTAAGAAAGATATTTCGCTAAAACCAATACATGCTTTCGATGGTTTCGCTGTCAGGTTATGCTCGCGTAAGATAGACAATAGTTCATTTATCCCATTATAGTGATCGTTCCAAGTATCACTGAAAAGACAGATGTCATCAAGATACGCAATGACATCTGAGCGATGAGATAGGATTCGACGCATCATGCGTACGAATGTTGCAGGGGCGTTCATAAGACCGAAAGGCATGAAATTCCATTGGAATAGACCCCTAGGCGTCGAAAAAGCAGTAAACGGTTTGGCGTGTTCGGATAATGGAACTTGCCAATATCCCTTAGACAAATCGAGTTTAGTAAAGAAATGAGAATTCGATAGTCTCGTAAGTAGCTCTTCTAGTAAAGGCATAGGTTCAGCATCAAATTTCGTCACTTGGTTCAATTTGCGATAATCCACGCAAAGACGTATGTTATTGTCTTTTTTTCGTACAATAACCATCGGCGAAGAATATGCTGATGTGGATGGTTCAATAATTTTTAACTCTATCATCTCATCCAACTCTTTCTCTACCTGTGCTTGAAAATGTATCGGGATAGGATACGGTCTGACTCTTATAGGACTATGGTCAGTAAGAATAATGTCATGTTGAATGACATCAGTTTGACCAGGAATGTCAGTAAGGACATCCTGAAATTGTTCTAACATAGTAGAAACTTGTTTCTGCTCTCCTGGAGATAATTCGGGAGAAATTGCAACATCTTTCCATGATTCATTAGAGTGAAGAGGAATCATTGGAAAAGGTAGATTTACATCCGAGAAACTCGTTTCCTCATCCTGTATTACTGACAGCGATGAGTACTGTCCATGTTGGACTGGAAAATCGTCCGTTGCCTGGAAAACAGGTTGTAAATAATCCGGACGTTCATGGAATTCCGTGAGCATGTTGATGTGGAAGGTTTTACGCTTCCCGTCAATATCGACGATATAGTCAACATCGGAAACTTTTGATATTATATCGTACGGACCTTTCCAAGAAATAAGAAGTCTATTTTCCCTACAAGGTAGCAAGACAAATGCTTTGTCACCTGGACAAAGTTGTCGCAAGCATCTCTTTTTATTGGCAAATTCCCTTGCCTTCTGTTTCGCAAATTCAGAAGAAGCAGTTGCCAATTTGCATGCTTCAATAATCTTGTGTCTAAGTGCGATGACATATTCATAAGAGGATTTTGTGTCATCGACAATATTATCAGCAGTTATAAGATCATGAAGTAAGGACATAGGACCTCGCGGTTTCGCGCCAAAGACAAGTTCAAAGGGAGAAAATCCTGTATGTTCGTTGGCGACCTCTCTATATGCAAAGAGAGCCGCGGGTAAAACCCTATCCCAATCCTGAGGATGATCTTCTGTTATCTTACCTAGTAGGTTTTTCAGAGTTCTATTCAGACGTTCCACCATCCCATTGGACATAGGATGATAATACTACTCAGCGATCTCTCTATCTTAAGAGTCGACATTACTTGAGACATGGTATCCGATATGAGTTGGGTACCATGGTCGGATAATATTTCTGCTGGAAATCCCAGACGAGAAAATATTAACCAAAGAGCATCTGCGACATCAGCAGTAGTTATGCTCTTTAGAGGAACAGCCTCCGGCCAACGTGTGCACATATCAACACACGTCAAAATAAATTGGTGTCCTCTAGCAGACTTTATCTTAAATGGACCAATGATGTCTATCGCCATTTTTTGAAATGGTCGAATGGGAATGTCTGCAGCCTGAATAGGTGCATCATGGCGTGGACCTCTGGATTTAATCTCTTGACATACTTTACAAGATCGACAATAGATTCGTATGTCCTTATTCACAGCAGGCCAAAAGAAAGAATCAAGAACTCTAGCTTTAGTACGGGAAAAACCCATATGTCCAGCACACTGCGAATCATGAGCGTGCTGTAAGATTTTAACTCTCATATTTTTAGGCACAAGGATTTGAGAATGAATGGACTTAGCGGAGTCTTGTACCATACGTACAAGTACGCCATTCTTCATCGTAATCCAAGATTTACGATTTGTATCCTTATTCGGATCACCTTTTGTTGCCAGAGTAAAGAATTTCTTTAGAGTAGGATCATCTTCCTGCTGTTTTATAAAGGAATCATGGGAAATCTCCAAGGGATCATCTTGGATCTGCGCATCATTATCTTCAGAATGTGAAGATTGCGGCATATTAAGAGCTTGAGCCCTAGTGATTACTGCATTAGCAGATTGCATATTAACATTTTCCCAATTAGAAATTTGCTGTGGAGTGCATTCTTTCACTCCATGAATGCGACCGATGATAAGATCAGCGATCGGATTCGGCAAGAGACATGCTTGCACCTCTCCTGTAAAGAAAGGTGTAGCAATATTGATAATGGCAGTGGAGTACTTCTCCAATGTGCCACCAAATGTTACACATTTGACTACATTGCCTGTAGCTCGAGAAGGATTTACGAGTGATTGCCTCACTCCGATGGTAGTGCACCCCGAATCGAAAAGAATTGATACCGGAGTACCATCTATTAGGCCTCTATTGAAGACGAGAGCACCCCTTCCATTATGCGCGATTGACGCAGGGAGAGCGGGAAGCGGGTGACCGCAGCTTAAAGTAGAAACTGTGGTTGGATCGAATAATGTTTTGCATTGCGAACACTGAGATGCTCTAGCAAAATCGAAAGCGGAATTTGCTACACTATTGGAGTCTTTTTTATCATTATTCTGATTACCGGCGTCGTGGAACTCCTGTTGTGCAGAGTTAGCCTGGTAATAAGATTTACCATGTCTTTTGTGTTGTGATCTACCTCGGTTATAATTGTCTCTATAATTATTATTTCCTCTGTTATAACCCCTATTTGGGTTTGAATCATAATATTCATGATCATAATCATCACGCTCATTATACTGAGTATCCCTGTAATATTGGTTCTTTTGTCTCCATGAAGCACTTGGGTAGTTCCTATAGCTACTCCCTTTTCGAGAATGTCTAAAATTATGGGTACCCCTCGCGTGTCGAGGACTATCAGCCCGATTCCAGTTCTTCAAAGAAGAACCCTGATTTGAGTGGTTATCTTGGTTTTGATACTTATTCCAATTAACCTTTTTATCAAATTTATTTTTAGCTCCTTGGAATTTGTGTGAGTAATTCTGATTATATTCTGTTGCCGAAGCAACTGGCATACTCTCTTTAATGTTAGAGTTACTAAGAATCATGTCAGGGTGTGCCGTGGCATACTGGTCACAATATTCTTCCATTTGCTTTAATGTACTAGGTTTACGCTCATGTAAGAACTCTAGGAATGGTTTATTTACCGAAGACATGACCTTGTCTCTTAGCAATAAATCCGTAAGACCATCAAATGTTTTCTCTATTTTGGATAATTCAATCCATCGTGAGAGTGTAAGTCGTGCTTTTGAAATGAAATCTGAGAATTCTAAACCTACCTCAGGTCTCATTGTTTTAAACAAAAGACGATAACCTTCTTCTGACAGCTGATATCTCTTTATCAAAGCTGCCCTAATAGCATCATAATTATCCTTGTCGGCCTCTTCAACCAAACATAACTTAGTCAGAGACTCCCCTTTTAAATTTTCAGACAACTGATTCACATACTGTGATTTGTCAACATTATGAGCTCGACAAGCACGTTCAAATCTATCAAGCCAGAATGTTATATCATCACTGGCAGAGTTGAACGCTGGCACCTTGACCTTATAATTGAAGGGTTTACCATTACCACCAGATGCCTGATTAACATTACTCATACTTGTCAATCTTAATTTCTCTAACTCAAATTCATGTTCTCTTATTGCTTTTCTCTCTTCAGCTTCTCTATCTAATCTTTTCTGTTCTGCAGCAGCATCAGCTTCTAATTTTTTTTTCTGTTCAGCTGCAGCAGCAGCTTCTAATTTCTTCTGTTCTGCATCAAATCTCCTTTCCTCCACTTGCATCTGCAATTTCTTTAGTTCAGCAGCAGTATCAGCTTCTTTTTCTAATTTTTTCTCTTCAGCCAGAGCTTTTCTCTCTTCAGCAGCAGCAGCAGCAGCTTTTCTCTCTTCAGCAGCAGCAGCAGCTTTTCTCTCTTCAGCAGCAGCAGCAGCTTCTAATTTTTTTTTCTTCTATTTGAAGTTTTCTCTCCTCAGCCGCAGCTTTTCTCTCCTCAGCAGCAGCTTTTCTCTCCTCAGCTTGCATCTGCAATCTGAAATTCTCAGCATCTATCTTCTTTTGTTCAACTTCTGCTTTCCATTTATTCTCATCTTTTTGTCTTTTCTCTTCTGATTTTAATGCAATAGCAAATTGAACAGTTTCCCATTCTTCTATCTCTTTTCCAGTCTTATCAAGAGATTTTCCTTGTGCAATAAAGTAATCTAATGTAGACATCTTGTCTTCTTAAATCAGAAACCTGAAAAAGTAAATAAATTACCTTATTTCACTTTAATGGGAGACAAGTCTATACCATAGACTTAGTCTTAGTGAAAAACTTGTATGGTTATTTTGTTTATAATAACCAATGATAACTTGAGTACCTGTGGACAACAATAACTGTATATCTCAAATACTGTGGGAGACAAGCCTTACAAAGGTCTTGTATACCTTAATG
Organism: Oreohelix idahoensis; assembly: GCA_024509875.1. NCBI lineage: Eukaryota > Metazoa > Mollusca > Gastropoda > Stylommatophora > Oreohelicidae > Oreohelix > Oreohelix idahoensis. Next base: position 7,180 of record JAMPIV010014432.1, on the reverse strand, counting down.
TAATCAATGATCACTTGAGTACCTGTGGAAAATAATATTTCCTATACCAGTCACTTTGGGAGACAAGCCTTATAAAGGTCTTGTACACTTTGTTTTATAACAATAATAATCATAAAGTACTGATCTGTACTATAATATAAGTGTATTCAACTATACCTCCTATGTCATATGTCAACTAAAGACATCACAAAGGACAAACAAGAAAAGACAATCTGAAAACATTTGCAGAGATCAAATTAAATTAAATAGGAGAAATGAAAAAAAATGATCACAGAAACCGTGATGATAACTGCAATAAGATAACAAGACAAATAACGCCACAGTGTATAAACATAAGGGTGTAAAGAACTGAAATGAAAGGAAAGATGAGACCCACAATTATACAAACAAATCAAACAAAAATAAAGAACAGAAAAATATTACAAATACAAATATGAACACAGTCGTCACAGCTAACCAAATATTTGCAAACTATGTTGCATGCAAATTTCAATTAAGAAATTGCCCCCTATAGAACGCCAGAACAAGACCAATATCACTTGGTATTTCCTGTTCTAGTCACCTCCCATCCAGGCCCGCAAACACATAACAATCACACATATAAAAAATAATATATAAACATAAATACATATAAATCATAAATGTGTACATTATATAATGAAATGTGTTGCAGTTGTAATGTATTGTACTGTATGCTCAGTTTTAACAAATTAGACTACCACTTTATTGAGTAATAGATTTGCTTTCTAACTGTTACACTGTTCAATTTTTTTGAGCACATTAGAAGATCCAACGATGAAATTTGCACTTTATGTTCAACATTGCTCTTCTATACAGCAGGATAAACAATCACTAGTTTAGAACACTGACTGTACTGTGCCAAATGTCAACAAGTGCTGACCCAGATATTGCTACACTTGGCAGAACAGGTCAAGCTGACATTGATTGTATAGCTGTCCTACTGGTGTTGATGTGGTCAAACAAATGTTCTTGCAACTGTAAAATGTGATTCTCAACACAACAAGACTGCGTAGGCTGGACCCAGGAATCTGGCCCACCACTGTAGAGTGTCAGTGTAAAGTACTGTAAACCTCTGTAAAGAGTGGTGTAAAGTGTGTTCTCTTTCTTTGGTAAAGCTCCACTATCAATCACTGTAGCATGTTGTTTGTGGTGCCACTACTGTATATGTCCATTGTAGTGTATAGAGTTGTTGAGATCAGGCATGCTCCAGTCTACCCAGCTGTAAATGGGTAACTCACCCTAGTCCTGAGTTAGGGAAGGCAAAGGCAACTGTAAGCAGTAGTTTCCCTCTAAGGCTCCAGGGGGAGCAGGCCCTAAACTTGGTCAATTCAACCGACGCAGGATGGTGTATATATGGAGTAGAAGTGTAGAGTGTGATTAACGCGAATGGTGTACTGTTCATGTTCTGACCAATCTAAGCACTCATTCACTTGTGTCTACAAGGCACCAATGCAGACTGCTGGAATCTGTGTTTACACAGTTTATTTAGACGCACACACTGGGACATAACGAGTAAATCATGGGTATATGTTGAGACATCAATTTGCAGGCATACATAGTAGATCCCATGTCATGACACATTCATAAACAATGGGTAGTACATCAATAGCTTCCAATGTCATGATACATAATGGCCGCATCCCCTATCTGACTAGGCGCGTCAGTGAAGGCGGATCGGTAAGTAACTAAAGTTGCTTTATGTTCATAGTTTATATCATATTATGAAACCACGATAAGGGGTTTCTATCAAAATTGAGATCTCCTTGCCACTGTCCGAATAGTAAGATACATGCCCCGTTCTTTGGACAGTGATTCAAAAATATGATGACAGGAATGTAACATGGCCGCCTTCCTGAGTTGTCGCTCACTCACTCACAGGAGGGTATATATAAGCCAAAGTTAATTTGAAATGCATATGAATGATTTCCTAAAGTTTCTCCATACAGTTCTACAGTAATCCAGTTACTTCACGTAGACATAACTGCTGTATGGAAGCCCGTCATCTTCGTCGATACAAACATGACCCTAGCGTTGCGAAGCATAACATTCCAGCTAGGTCTAACCGACATGAGATCATCAAAAATAGGGTCTGGCATTACCTGGAGTCCGAATCATACATGATACCATACATTAGGAGAGTCTCTAATACAAACTCTAGTAGAGACACAATCTCCTACAGAAGAAAAACCACTTCATAAATCATTTTTACTTAAGAATGTACCAGCCCTTAAAAATGCGTAACCGCCATTGTAAATGGTACATCGGAACTCATCACGACTTGTCAAGACAACTCATACTTCCGCTAGAGCGGCATAACAAGAATATAGTCCTGCCTACCCATCCAAAATATACAATATAGGACTGATTCTACTTGTACTAATAATATGTAATACATATGAATTCAGGCCATAAACATAATAAGCAAATTAATCTATTTTCTGGCCCTAACAAATAAGTACGGACATGAGTGCAATATCCATGCGCCGCATCAATATCAAGAACGATTACTCCTATAATCAAAAGTGTAAATCAATCATGAATTATCTAGCTTTATCATAGACAGCATTTTCATACACAAATGAATGAATGTCTATATTTTTTCCATATTAAATAGCCATATCGATTTTTGTAATATGTGCGTCAAAATATGCACGCAACAGACAGGCACATCAGTGAAGTAAGGTCACGACAGAGGCGTTGGTAGGAACGCAGGAAATAATGTTCCCCAGGTAGGTATGGTCACGAGCAAACAAGAGGAGTTCCACATATCCTGAGCTACCTCTGCCACTATTGACCTTCTTACAGTCCACAAATTTCGACAGTCTAACTTCCCTCCTGACACAGTGTGTCACTTGGGCCAAATTATACCAAACTTGACAAACTAATCCCGCCTGACACCATTAGTCAATTGGGCCAATCTATACCAAACAGTAATGACACATTAATCTCCGCTGTTCCACCTGGATCAATATCACTAAGCCACCACATATACCTTTCAATACCTTAAACTGAAATGCCAGAAGTCAGCTGCACCTTTATTTCATTACTTTTGACACATATTCTACCAGTAATTGCCACTCCAGCACCAAAATTATCTTGCCACACTATGTCAAACACACTAACTGTCAAATATTCTCTGAACTTGAAAATACCACTTTTTACTATGACGCTTTGCCCTGTTGCCTAACTAGGTCAACTAGCGTTATCGAGGTCACCCAACCGTAAACAGCTCACTGCACAATAGCTAACCACTAACAAACACACTGTGTGAACACTGGAAAACCAAAATAACTCCCTATCGTGATTTCTGTAACCTGAAAGCGTAAACACCCTGCTACTATTACCTTCTATCAACCTGTATGCATACTTTCTAGCCTTTCTAATGAAAATGAAGGCACTACGGCCTTTTGGCCCACAAAAGCTGGATGCAGCCCTTAGCTGTCCAATATAATCTATAGTGTGACACCGATCCCGGACGAGCCCCCAGATGTCAAAACCAACTTATATTGTGGATTTATCACAACACAATACTATTAATTATAGGCTCGCTCCCTAGGAGCATGACCACAACATAATGGCTGTAGCGGAAGGTTTTATAAGTGTGAGATGATAGTGCTAGAGTAGAAATAGTATTCTCTCCAGAATGTGAGGTCCCAGTGACAGAGAAGTACACTGGTATCACTCGATAGTCACGGCTGTGAAAGTATCTGGACTGAAAATATTCAGAGAACAGTCAGACCTTACTGCGCCACCTCCGCTATGTGACCACCTGTGATATTAATAAACATTCAACCAAACTCAGTATCAACTATATTGAATGAATAAAGCTGGTGAATACAATTTATATCCTCTTTATTTACATCTATCTAATTGTGGTGATTGTGTGTGACTGGTGATACAAAAGTTATATTTATACAAAAAAACCAAATTGGCGAAAACCCTTACAGTTTTTACAAGTTACACTAAAATGTCATTTCTTTAGACTCTTCCAATTAGTTGGGTGATAGACTTCTTCACTGTCTTATTCACTTTATAACTTTCACTAGTTTATCACGCAAATTGTCATCACAAAACTCTGCTTGACAGTTATCACTTCTTGGTTGCACGATTGTCACAAATATCACTCATCTGTTAGGTTAATCAGTGTTCATATGAGATGTACAGCTTCAGTAGGTCTTGCTTCTACCAATCCAGACACTGCCGGGGCGATTCGCATTGATCATCGAGCAATTCTTGATCATTGACCTCTGACTTTTTGTTGACAAGTATGAACCTGCAGATAATTGTAGGATATGTGGCTATTTGTGGATAACAATTACCACATTCCTATTGTAGGTGAGATGAATTTGTTTTCAGATGTATGCGTGAAAATGCATGATTATGGATCAGTGACAAGACAGGTGTCTACTGTGGAACATTTTATAAAATCAAATAATACTAAATAATATGTAGACAGATTGAATAAGCCCTGATAATGATTGTAGGTAGTCCTGAAAAGAATTGTTATTAGTCCTGTGCTAGCCCTGATATGGACTCAGTCACGGTGGTTATATTTCGGGTTCCAATCTTCAACAATCCTATCAAGTAATCAATTAATATGCATGATACTTTCATAACATAAAGATTAAACAAATCCTGAAATAAAAGTTGTAATTACTGTATTATTTTACATAGTAACTTTACATACCCTCGCAGGATCTAATTAAGATCAGTAAAGACTGGCTTTAGTGGAGTAACAGAACTGCCTGGCTGCAAATAACAAGATATTGGCCGTGACACGTTTCTCTCTCTCCAGCCGTTGTCCTTCTGTCTTGCCTCGCTGTACAAGTGAATTTGAAATCATTTCCGTTATATATGCAGCTACCAGATACACACAGGAAAATACCCCTGCATTCCTTTGTACAGGCCAGCACAATGGTGTCCCACTTTTCGGTCTTCAAACATTTAACTAGGCAATGCGTAACATGCGACAATGGCTGACATAAGCAATAAACACATTCTGCAGGTACTTCCCTTTATTAGAATAGGCACACACAATTAAGCCTCACACGGGCAACAAAACGTATGGAATACAAATATTTAAATGCCCGAGAAACTTCTCTCAAATAAATTATCTACTAGCCACATACAAATCAGTATGACTACACTGTACAACACTGTACGGACTATCGCTCATCCTAGCGTTCCACAATCTATGGCACAGCAATACTTAAATCATGAACAACCCATCCTCTGCGGTATATAGGAAATTCCACTAGACAATACACCAAAAATCTAGAATTATGCAATATGATCCACTTAATCCGCACTAAGGCAAAAACTTAGAATACACCTCTCATGGCACACTTCTCAGCAAAAATGCTGGCAAGGGAAAAATAGGTACGTCCTCACTCAGACGCGGCTAGAAGACTAATCCCCTCTTGGCGCCTAAAATTCCCGCTTCCGCTAATCACATGACTTGCGGGTCGTTCTCCCAATGTTGCCAAAACTAAGTGTTAGCAATGTCGCCAACCTGATTTTTCGTCACTGCGAAATAGCGTCGTGACAATCTGCAATTTATAATAAAAAATATATCAGTACACTTTAATTAAAATAGAAATTTAGTAAAAATTGCAAATGGTATTTACAAAAATCACAAACTGGAATGTAATAATTTGTCATTGTCTTTTTCGTCATATCAGCCATTTGGTGACTTCTGGATTTTGCTTCTTTAATGAGCGTGTACTTAACTCCTTTAGTTAAGGAGTCGCTGTAGACACTCCTGTTATTGATCATGTGTAGACGTTCCAAGATACTTAATTCACCTGGACAGGTAGACACATTGCTACTTCCAGGCGATGCAGACGTTGTCCTTTACTCACACACTACAATCTGTTATGCTTCTTACAGAAGCGTTGTTGCGACTCTCTCTCGGTTAGGATCCTGAACGCATATACACCAGACTATGGTATCTGTTGTCTACAACCAAGACGATCCTCTGATGGTGACGGGCCACTATTGAGCAGAATCCGCATTTAGACAACAAAGTCCATGAAGCTGTGGTATGTCAATCAAAGAAGAACGTCGTACAATCAATAACATATATCGAAAGACTATGGGCATCATTATACAATTTTCCTGAATTCTGTCTTGATTAATTCCCTTGGTCTTAAGTTATGCCAATGTGGTTTCCCTTTAAAGACATTACATCAACGAAGAAAATTTAAATTTTCATGGAACGAAAAGAAACGAGGAATGAGAATAAGCAGTAGAAGAAGGAGAAGAAGAAGAAGAGGACGAATTTTTAGACACCCAGCGTTTAAAAGTTTATCCCTGAAAAGGACTGTAAGCCCTTATAGCTAGTATTGAACATACTCATGACAAAGACTCTAGCTGTGTCATGTTGTTCAGGATTGCTTCTTATTATATTTCAGCTGGAAACCAACTTCAGTTGTCAGCATAGTGTTTAGAGTACCAAGATTAAGATACCAGCAAGTAAATCAAAGTCAATCATAACAATAATTAATGCATCTAATTACATGATAACAAAATGCTTTGTAACCTTACGATCAATACAAGTTTAACGTGCCCTTCAGACAGAATATTACGGACCTGGGCTTATTACTTATGCAGGTATGCTGACAAAGCAGATCACCAAGACTTTTCTCAGCTATGGGCTGTGGCTATGTGGCTTCTACAAGCGTAGGTCAGTCCTCTGGACGTCTTCACAGCTATGAGATCGTGAAGTGAAATTTTGATAGTACAGTATTGAATCTGTACAGGCTTATAGACAGTTTCCCAGTCCATATGGATTTTATTGAGCCTGGGTGTGATTGGATGTCCCTCACAATCAAGTCTGATTGATTTAATCTGTCTATAGCTGAAACTCCGTTTTCCGTTCCGGTTAATTTCTCACTTTCGCTGCTCTGCGTTTGATTGGCTCTTTTTCCGTACCCCTGATTGGTTGATTTTTTTGTGAGTTCTCGATTAATTAGGAGACTACCCGTTTGTGAATCTAAAGTATAGAATTTAAAATATATATATATATATATATATATATATATATATATATATATATATATATATATATATATATATATATATATATATATATATATATATATATATATATATATATATATATATATATATATCTTAAAATTTACTATTTACAAGGAAA